>JACEEZ010024640.1:0-262500 GCA_016584305.1 Chionoecetes opilio
TCTTTAAACCCCTATTTTTCCGAAGACAGACCAATCCCAATAGGACTGCCCCAAAAAATTGCCTTGTTAGAACAACTTCAAGCTCCGCTTTGAGCTATCAATAAACAATCGCCATTCATTTGGATTGTAGATTGAAAGCCCTAATTCCTTCAGTAAACCAGGAATGTTATGGCAAAACACAAAACCGCTGGCACTTCGAAATACTCCCAGAAATGTACTTTCTCTGGTTCGAAAGTATGATACCTTCATTCCTTGTTCAAGTATGTTTTTCTCGTTCAGTCTTGATGCTAGTATTTCTGAAGCTTTTTTGGATAGGCCCAAATCACGTGCTAAATCATTCAACTCGTGCTGATCAAATCCCCTACGAACTGAATCCTCGTGAATGTCAAAATCTGCATCATTGCTGTCACTGCGTTCTTCAACATCACTCAGATCTTCTAGAGGAGGTAGTTGTTCGAAAAACTGGCACTGGAATTTCAGCTGAATGAGGCATTGGTCTTATAGCTGACGGTAGATTAGGATATTCTATTTTACTTTTATTTTTCTTGTTAAATCCTGATGTTTTCACTAAACCAAAAGTAACAGTCTGTGGAATGATCTTTTTGCTCTACCCAAACCATGGGGATACCAAATGCCAACTTTTCACGTGTTCCTTTGGTCCACATCCGTAATCTCTCGACACACTGCTTGCACACTTTGTGAGGGGCCCATAGCTTGTCTTGATCACCGAGTTTCACTTTAAAATATGCGAAATATGCTTGTTTGACATACGCTGATGCTTGCCCTCTGACTTGGAATGGTGAAACTACCACATATATAGCAAAAGGGAGTCAGGGTTGTTTAGGCATTTACGACGAGACGTAGCAGGAGCAGACATGATCTGAAACAAAAGAAATATATACCTATGTAAATAAAACACTAAGCTGGAATAATTACAAGCTTTGAAAACAAAAAAAACAGCATAAAACGAAATAGAAATTACAATGGTATGTTGTTACAAGGTTAAGAGAAAAGCCATAACAAATCCTCCTAATTCCTACTATCCTAGCTTTCTGTTTGCAGATATTGATAGTACTGACCTATTGGGAGCTGCACACACCTCTCACCGCACTGTCTCAATTGTAACTGCACAAACAAGTTGCCACATAGCTCTCGATGAGTCAAATCGTAATCAGCTGGCAAGTTTTACTACAGCTCACAAGTGAATTTTTGCTTATCTGGAGGGTAAGCTGTGGAGAAAAAACTTGGCGTGCTAGAAAAAAACTGACTACAGATTTGGAATCAGCATGCCAATTTTAGTCTAAATAAGCTCAAAAATCTAACTCAATTTTTTTTCTTTCAAATTGTTCCCCAGTGTAATAGATACAATCCCTATATCGAGGGCTACTTCTAATGAATTAAGAATATAATATTGTGTCTTATGTGAGGGGAACATCACCCTCCACATGTAATATCTATTCAGATTGTTACAAAGAGAGTTTGAATGTTAATGGCCTTGGTAATTGCCTAACCTGTCGCCGTGGTAAACTGCTTCAAATGCTGCCCTATAACCTTCTAGAACTTGTAGGAATGTAAACATTCATAACATCGCTCTTTGTCCCTAACAGTGATAAAACTCAGACCCTACAGTAGTTAAATGGCGAGTCACTAATACGAATTAGTTCAGGCAGCTGTTCCTTCCTGCCGAATTGAATGAGTGCCTAATAGTAATTCAGTCATAGTAAGACAATGTTTGACAGTGTGCCAAGATCCTTCATAAGCGGAGATAGTTGAATTATTCAACTACCCATTATTAATAAAGTGAACTTAGCTATAAGTTTTCTAGCCAATAATGAAGGCCAAACCTTTGACCATAGTTCAACCCTAATCCATTAGGAGAGATATATGTACAGTAGCTGCGGTAGTTAATATATTGGTAATTAGTTTAACTGTTAATGGACAAAAGCCGCTGACAATGCTGAGGGATGAATGGTGTTAAACTAGTTAGTAATACCTCGGAGACGTTGACTGTCCGCCTTCCAATTAATACACTGGGAACAAATTTGAAGAGAAAAAAATTGTTGAGTAAGATTTTTGAGCTTATTTAGACTAAAATTGCATGCTGATGTCCAAATCGTAGTCATGTTTTTTTTCTAGCACGTCCGTTTTTCTCCACAGCTTTAACCCTCCAATAAGGCACAAATTCCACTTGTGAGCTGTATTACAAACTTGCCACTGATTACGATTTGACTCATCGAGAGCTATTGGCAAATTATTTTTGTGCAGTTACAATTGAGACAGTGCGGTGAGTAGGTGTGTGCAGCTCCAATAGGCAGTACTGAGCAAATTTGCAAACGAAAGCTAGGATAGTAGGATTAGGGAGGACTTGTTATGGCTTTTCCCTTAACCTTGGAACAACTACCATTGTATTTCTAATTTCGTTTTCTGCTGTTTTTTTTTTGTTTTCAAAGCTTGTAACCTATTCCAGCTTAGTGTTTTATTTACTAGGTATATATTTCTTTTGTTCAGATCATGGGTCCCCCCCCCCCCCCCCCCCCCCCCCCCCCCCCCCCCTTTGGCTCCTGCGACGTCTCGTCTAATGCCTAAACAACCTGACTCTTCTGCTATATATGTGTAGTTTCTACCATTCAAAGTCAGAGTGGCAAGCTCATCGTATTTGTCAAACAAGCATATTTCGCATATTTAAAGTGAAACTTCGGTGATCAAGACAGCTATGGCCCCTCACAAAGTGTGCAAGCAGTGGGGTCAAGATTACGGATGTGGACCAAGAACCGTGAAGAGTTGGCATTTGGTATCCCCATGGTTTGGCGGAGAGCAAAAGATCATTCCACAACTGTTAATTTGGTTTAGTGAACCATCATGATTTAACAAGAAAAATAAGTAAAATAGAATATCCTAATCTACCGTCAGCTATAAATCAATGCCTCATTCAGCTGAATTCCATGCCGAGTTTCGAACAACTACCTCCTCTAAAGATCTGAGTGATGTTGCAGAACGCATGACAGCAATGTGCAGATTTTGACATTCCGAGGATTCAGTTCGTAGGGGATTGATCATCAAGCGTTTGAATGATTTAGCACTGATTTGGGCCTATCCAAAAAAGCTTCAGAAATACTAGCATCAAGACTGAACGAAAAAACGATACTTGAACAAGGAGTGAAGGTAGCATCTTTCGAACCAGAGAAAGTACATTTCTCTGCAGTACTTTCGAGTGCCAGCGGTTTTGTGGTTTTGCCATAACATTCCCTGGTTACTGAAGGAATTAGGAGCTTTCATCTACAATCCAAATGAATGCGAGTGTTTATTGAATAGCTCAAAGCGGAGCTTGAAGTGTGTCTTCTCTACGCAATGCAATTTGTTTGGCGCCGTTCCTATTGGGCATTTGGTCTGTCTTCGCGAAGAATTGGAGTATGTAAAGAGAGTCATTGAGTTATTGCAATATGACAAAAGCACAATTGGATCATCTGTGTTTGAACTTAAAATGTGGTCCTTCCTTCTTGGTCAACACGTGCTCTAATACACAAAGTATCCCTGCTTTCTCTGTAGTGGGATAGGTAGACTCGAGAGAAGCATTGGGTCAGACGAATTGGCGGCCCGAGATCTGATTCTGAAACCTGGAGATCTAACATTGTACATGATCCGACTGTTGACAGGAAGAAAAATATTCCACCTCTGCACATAAAACTAGTCTCGTGAAACATTTGTAAAAGCATTGTCACTGTGTCGACTGTTGAAATATTCAATCTTGCATTTCCTGGACTGTCATTGAAAAAAATCCAGGCCGGTGGTGTGTGATGGTCCACAATTCGACAGCTCATCAAAGCTGACATTTCAACGGTACTATTTCAGACCTTGAAAAGAATGCTTGGCTATCATTCAAAGACGTCGTCAAGACTTTCTTGGGATACACGTGCAATATGACACAGCAATTGTTCAGAAACTATTGGAAGCTACAAAGCGCTTGGTTCAACATGAGTCTTAAGTCGATTGTTTTGCATAGAGCCATCTTGCAAACTTTCCGGAAATCTGGTGCTGCGAGCGACGACAGGTGAACCGTTTCAACCAGATTTGAGAGGTTATGGAAGAACGTTACCAGGGTAGATGGGATGTGCATATGATGTCTGACTTTGTTGTAGCATCAAACGCGATAGTCCTAGTTGAACACTAACACTCCAGACAAAGCTACAAACGTAAAATTTTTACCTTAACCTGCACACAATTATAAGCCTATCCTTTCCTAAAAAACTGATAATGTGAAAAATAAACTTCTATTCTGACTATTTCCTTTCATTTTTCATTGTATTTACATTGCAACTTTTTATAAAAAGCCTGTTACTGTTATGGAGCAGTATTTTTCATATTTCTTAAGAAAACGAAATCCGACAGTTCAAAAACTTGACGTGATAGAGAAAAAACTGAGATCCGTTTTTTTTTTTGTTTGTTTGCATTCAGCACCCAAAATTACTTAATAACAAGTGTCGAACTAACTCACAAAATTTGTTCCGGCCATTTAATAGGCGCTGATTATTTCGGGCGTTACCTAATAAGGGTCATCAAAAGACTAAACGTTCTATGTTCACCAGTGCTGGTGGTAAGGTAATACTGACCCATCCCACATACTCACCATGCCGAACCGAGATAGTATTCCTAGTCATGCACAGTCCCCTATTATTACGAAACCGAGAATTGGAACCACTTTTCTTGCCCACACAATAGTGAGGTACTGTATTAGAGGAAATGTATTCCTATTCATATATACATTGCCACTAATGAAATCCTAATAATTGTGTCGCGAGTAATAATAACCCAATTGACACAGATTATGGTTTAAGCCTAACCTGGCTGAAAGAGTGTACATCATATGCTTAAATATAACAGGTTTTACACTCATCAGACATAGTCTGTAGATATAATAAGGGAACCTGACATTGATCCCAGATCCTGTGTAGACATAGAATGTTTTTCCTTACGAGCAAAGCAAACTAATTAAGACTACTATATAGTCTTCCAATCCTTAAAAGGGTAGCATCCTGGATCCTTGAAGTTTTGGATCCAACATACAAAGCAGGTATTTTCCTGAGGATATCAGCTCTTGGCGCTCAGCCAAGCCCCATAGGAACAAATTGACCAAATTATTAGGTCTGTAACCTATATCATGAGGCGTATTAAGTGTCGAGGGCGAAATTTGAAAGCTGATCTTCCAAATACCACCTGCCATCCTACTAATTCCAAAACGGTCCATCATCTTACTAATTGTTGTGGGAAGAATATCCATAGAACTCATTACAATGCGGAATGCTTACAATATTAGCCGTATCCAGGTGTCATTTTGGATACAATATCATGGTAGAACAGGCATTCAATATTACCTCAAATCTTTCAATAAATATAATAGTATCTGAAGGTAGACTAGTCCCCTATCTAGGTTCCCCCTGTGAACTTCCCCTGATAGCGATCCTAAAAACGCATTGAGGTCGAATGGTGAGGACTATACTGGGGATATTATACTCAGGAGTACTCCTCGCCCCCGATCAAGTATATGTCTGCATATTCATTTGTACCTCTATCAGGGCTATACATTTCCAATAGCCAAAGACCAAGTCCGAAACCACTATTGAAATGTTCCGGCGCTATGTGGCCTGGGTGTATGTCCCCTGAAGGGACTTCAGTTTTCGCCAGCCCCCGAGTTGTGGAAAATTATCCCTCAACCACCCTCTCATAATTGGTAGGAGTGGTGATTTGTTTCCCCCCCCCCCCCCCTAGTGGGGAGTTTTGTCCTCTCATCATTAGGGGGAGTGCCTTAGGTGGTATATATATAATTATAATGGTATTGGGTATAAGTAAGTTAATTTAAGTATATGATAAGTACCTGGGATTATATAATTACATTCCCAGTAATTAGTAGCATTTTGCACTGGGCCCTTGGTTAGAAGCGCGAGTCATTGGCGTGCTGCCCATTAGATTCTCGCCACCGTCAATTATACCTGTGGCATAGTTTGGTACCGGGGGACTCGCTGCCTCACCGGAGAATCAGTTCACGCCAACCCTCGCCTTAATAACATCTCTTACTAATATAGTAACGTGCTTGTATTTTGAAGAGATTTTTTTTTGTTACATACTTTAATTTTGTACATATAATTGATAAAACATAGGACTTTCTCATCAGGGGGGGGGGGGACATGGCGAATATATCAGTGCCGCACTATTAAGCTGAATAGCGTCCTTGACGACTCAATGTTATAATCGCCGCGCTGGATGGTTTGATGAACCACTTTGAACGCCAACCCACTCGACTCCAGCCTCCGCATTTGGTCCTTTCAGGCGGCCTCGATCACGCGCGACTCACGTTCGGATCACAGACAGGCGGTATTGATAAAGCCTACAACCTTTCAACCCACTTCCACCGATAAGTATCCTATTTAGTTGCTATAGTTGGTTATTGTTCGGATGGATAGACGATGGGTTGATTGAGTAGGTAAGACTCATATTAACTCTGATATGTGACATAAATTCCCACAAAATTTATCAGATAAAGTATCATATATGCATACTGCAAAAATATATATCAGAAACACCCAAAATTCTTTAAGTACTATATTTCTTGCTAATTTATGCGTATTTGTATTACATGCCGCTGTTGGGAGGCTCACCTCAGTTGCCGTCACCGAGGCGTGTGCGTCCTTTTGCAAGTCGGGATGAGCGTTTTGTAGCTCCAGGGGAATTTACAGATTTTTATGTGCGGATTATTTAAAAACGGGTGACCTGAAATGCAAAAGTGGCAATATATTGTTGAATATCTTACTCGATATGATAGGATTGTGACTGCATTAAATCAGGAATTATAATGGTCTGGACGATTATTAAAAAAAAAAATTCCTTCTACTTTTCTCATAACAAAGAAACAGGTTATTATATTCATAGGCCAGTGGCGGCGCGTGATACAATAAAGGGGGACTGCAAGCTTCACACAACAGTAGGATACATAATTTGACCTATTCTCGGTAATGAGTTGTAGTTTTGATGTTCACAGGGATTTCAGGCATGGTAGTAGTGGTGGTTGTATAAGGGATGGTGGTGTGGTAGGTTTGCAGTAAGGAGATGGCTGAGGTGGTGATGGTAGAATTACAGTATTACTTGGAAAATAAAGTCAGTAAGTACCGGCTTGATTTTGCCGCCGCCCTCGCCGTACTAGACACCGTTTACACGCACTGGGGACGAGACCGAAAAAGCTGGGGGCGAGACTAAAAGCTTGTGGCTGACTGCAGCTCTTGGCATTCACAAGTGGCGCGGCTAGCAGCACAGATCTGAATCGTACAGCAAATATGAAAATAACTTACATTTAGATCTGGTTTTAATGAAAATTCACTTAGTAACGTATTAAATATAATATATAATGCTTTTTATTATGTATATGTGTTAGTAGTGTTAATTCTGCTGTCCTCTAAAGACATCATACATCCTGGCAGTGAGTGTACGGGCGTGCTCAGCTCCGCAGGCCTATGCCACGGAGCGCCACTGCTCATAGGGTAAACTAATGAAGACAATTAAGGGCCCTTTGAACTTAAACCTTTTCGTCTTCACTTTGTAAAGTTTCTGAGTCTCTGAGAACTTATAATATAGCCTACAACGTCGTGAACGGTTATGGCTTAATTTTTTTGGGAGTCCCACGTACAGTCACATGACACGTTTGTAACCCTGCAGACACGTCACTTTCCAGCAACTGCCAGTTGTGTGTGTCTCGCACCTCTGCTTCACCTGCATGTGCTATATATAGCTAGTTTATATACATGGGCTACCGCTCTGCCCTGACTAAATGTGTATACCGGTTGAATTCCAAACTCGAACCTCGTGACCATCGCCGAGCCGAGTAAATTGAATTTTCCTTTTCCGACTTGTAGAACGTAGATATATTAAGGGGAAACAAATCATGAATATCAATGAACAAAATTCCGGCGTTTGGGAGCCATATACCCAATAACAGACCTATGCGTACACAAATAACATGTGTACACAACTCTACGTCACACACCCACTGAACATAAAACAAACAATCGTACGTGAGAAACCAAGCGGCCTAGTGTGGTGGCACCTAGCGGCCGACCAGGCAACTACGCGCCGGTTTGGGTTTCTGCCGTGTTTTGGAAATCCAAACCATAGCAGAGTTTTGGGTGTTGCCGAGTCTTGGACAAAAAGTTGCCACATAGCCTGATGAGCAAATGTAATCAGCTGGCAAGTTTTATACAGCTCACAAGGGGAAATTTTTTGCTTATCTGGAGGGTAAGCTGTGGAGAAAAAAATTGGCGTGCTAGAAAAAAACTGACTACAGATTTGGAATCAGCATGCCAATTTTAGTCTAAATAAGCTCAAAAATCTAACTCAATTTTTTTTCTTTCAAATTGTTCCCCAGTGTAATAGATACAATCCCTATATCGAGGGCTACTTCTAATGAAGTAAGAATAATAAATTGTGTCTTATGTGAGGGGGAACATCCACCCTCCACATGTAATATCTATTCAGATTGTTACACGAGAGTTGAAAGGTTAATGAGCCTTGGTTAATTGCTAACCTGTCGCCGTGGTAAACATGCTTAAAAATGCATGCCCTAAAAACTTAAGAACTTGTAGGAAATGTAAACATTCATAACATCGCTCTTTGTCCTAACAGTGATAATAACTCAGACCCTACAGTAGTTAAAATGGCAGTCACTAATAAGAGTAGTTCAGCAGCTGTTCCTACTGCCGAATTGAATGAGTGCCATAATAGTAATTCAGTCATAGTAAAGACAATGTTTGACAGTGGTGCACAAAGATCCTTCATAAGCAGGGAGATAGTTGAATTATTACAACTACCCATTATTAATAAAGTGAACTTAGCCATATCAGGTTTTCTAGCCAATAATGAGGCTCAAACCTTTGACATAGTTCAACCCCTAATCCAATTGGAAGATTTTAAATGTGAGTAGTGCTGTAGTTAATAATATTGGTATTAGTTTAACTGTTAATGGACTAAAAGACACAGCTGAAATGCTGAGGGATAATGGTGTTAAACTAGTTAGTAATACCTTCGAGGACGTTGATGGTCCCTTCCAATTAATAACACTGGGGAACAATTTGAAGAAAAAAAAATTGTTGAGTTAGATTTTTGAGCTTATTTAGACTAAAATTGGCATGCTGATTCCAAATCTGTAGTCAGTTTTTTTTCTAGCACGTCAAGTTTTTTCTCCACAGCTTACCCCCCCAGATAAGCAAAAATTCCACTTGTGAGCTGTAGTAAAACTTGCCAGCTGATTACGATTTGACTCATCGAGAGCTATGTGGCAACTTGGGTTTGTGCATTTTACAATTGAGACAGTGCGGTGAGAGGTGTGTGCAGTCCCAATAGGTCAGTACTATCAATATTGCAAACAGAAGCTAGGTTTAGTAGGAATTAGGAGGACTTGTTGGTTTTTCTCAAAAACCCTTTTAAAAAACATACCATTGTAATTTCTATTTCGTTTTATGCTGTTTTTTTTTGTTTTCAAAGCTTGTAACTATTCCAGCTTAGGTTTTATTTACATAGGTATATATTTCTTTTGTTTCAGATCATGTCTGCTCCTGCTACGTCTCGTGTAAATGCCTAAACACCCCTGACTCCTTCTGCTATATATGTGGTAGTTTCACCATTCCAAGTCAGAGGGGCAAGCATCAGCGTATTTGTCAAACAAGCATATTTCGCATATTTTTAAAGTGAAACCGGTGATCAAGACAAGCTATGGGCCCCTCACAAAGTGTGCAAGCAGTGTGTCGAGAGATTACGGATGTGGACCAAAGGAAACACGTGAAAAGTTGGCTTTTGGTACCCATGGTTTGGGGGAGAGCAAAAAGTATTCCACCAGACTGTTATTTGGTTTAGTGAAAACATCAGGATTTAACAAGAAAAATAAAAGTAAAATAGAATATCCTATCTACCGTCAGCTATAAGATAAATGCCTCATTCAGCTGAAATTCCAGTGCCAGTTTTCGAACAACTACCTCCTCTAGAAGATCTGAGTGATGTTGAAAAAACGCAGTGACAGCAATGATGCAGATTTTGACATTCACGAGGATTCAGTTCGTAGGGATTTGATCAGCACGAGTTGAATGATTTAGCACGTGATTTGGGCCTATCCAAAAAAGCTTCAGAAATACTAGCATCAAGACTGAACGAGAAAAACATACTTGAACAAGGAGTGAAGGTATCATACTTTCGAACCAGAGAAAGTACATTTCTGCAGTACTTCGAAGTGCCAGCGGTTTTGTTTTTTTGCCATAACATTCCTGGTTTACTGAAGGAATTAGGGCTTTCAATCTACAATCCAAATGAATGGCGATTGTTTATTGATAGCTCAAAGCGGAGCTTGAAGTGTGTCTTCTACACAATGGCAATTTGTTTGGCGCCAGTCCCTATTGGGCATTTGGTCTGTCTTCGCGAAGAATATGGAGATGAAAAGAGAGTCATTGAGTTATTGCAATATGACAAACACAATTGGATCATCTGTGTTGGACCTTAAAATGGTGTCCTTCCTTTCTTGGTAAAACAAACGTGGATACACAAAGTATCCCTGCTTTTCTGTATGTGGGATAGCAGAGCTCGAGAGAAGCATTGGGTTCAGACGAATTGGCCTCCGAGATCTGATCTTAACCTGGAGGACCCAAAAACATTGTACATGGAGCCACTTGTTGACAGGAAGAAAATAATATTCCCACCTTGACATAAAACTAGGTCTCGTGAAACAATTTGTAAAAGCTTTGTAAACTGATGGCGACTGTTTGAAATATATCATCTTGGCATTTCCTGGACTGTAAATTTGAAAAAATCAAGGCCGGTGTGTTTGATGGTCCACAAATCGACAGCTCATCAAAGATGAACATTTCAACGGTACTATGTCAGACCTTGAAAAGAATGTTGGCAAATAAATTCAAAGACGTCGTCAAGAACTTTCTTGGAAATACACGTGCAAGTATTACACAGAAATTTTTCAGAAACTATTGGAGAGCTACAAAGCGCTTGGTTCCCAACATGAGTTTTAAAGTACATTGTTGCATAGCCATCTTGCAACTTCCGGAAAATCTTGGTGCTGCTAGCGACGAGCAAGGTGAACGATTTCACCAAGATTTGAGGTTATGGAAGAACGTTACCAGGGTAGATGGGATGTGCATATGATGGCTGATATGTTGAGCATCAAACGCGATAGTCCTCAAGTTGAACACTCCAGACAAAGCTACAAACGTAAATTTTTACCTTAACCTGCACACAATTATAGCCTTATCCTTTCTAAAAACATGATAATGTTAAATAAACATCTAAATTTATGCCTATTTCTTTAAATTTTTTATTGTATGTTAACATTTGCAACTTTTTTTAAAATAAGCACTGTTACTGTTATGTACAGTATTTTTTATATTTCTTAAGAAAACGAAAATCCTACAGTTCAAAAACTTGACGTGATAGAGAAAAAACTGAGATCAGTTTTGGATTCAGCACCCAAAAATTACTTTAATAACAAGTGTCAGACCTAACTAACAAAAATTTGTTCCCCAGTGTAATAGGGGCTGATTATTTCGGGCGTTACTAAGGAAGGTCATCAAAAAACATAACGTCTCTATGTTCACCAGTGCTGGTGGTAAGGTAATAATGGGACCCATCCCACATACTCACCATGCCGAACAAGAGAAGAGTATTCCTAGTCATGCACAGCCCCTATTAATTACCAGAATTGGAACCACTTTCTTGCCCACACCAATAAGTGAGGTACTGTATTAGAGGAAAGTGATATTCCAGTTCATAATAAATACATTGCCACTAATGAAAATCCTAATAATAATGTGTCGCGAGGAAATAATAACCTCAAATTGAACACAGGATTATGGTTTTTAAAAGGGCCCCACCTGGCTGAAAGAGGTAATAATATGCCTATACAGGTTTTCACTCAGTCAGACATATCTTGTAATATAAAAGGGAACCTGAATTTATCCCAGATCCTGTGATAGACATAGAAAGGTTTTCCTTACTGAGCAAGCAAACTAATTAAGACTACTAATATAGTCTTCCAATCCATTAAAAGGGATAGCTCTGATCCTTTGAAGTTTTGGATCAGAACAATACAAAAGCAGGTATTTCCTGAGGAATATCAGCTCTTGGCCTCAGCCAGCCCCCCATAGGAAAAAAATTGACCAAATTATTAGGTCTGTACCCAGATCATGAGGCGTAATTAGGTGTCGAGGTCGAAATTTGAAAACTGATCTTCCAAATACCACCTGCCATCCCAACTAATTCCAAAACGCCATCATCTTACTAAATTGTTGGTGGAAGAATATCATAGGAACTCATTACATGGCGGAATGGCTACAATATTAGCCGATATCAGGTGTCAATTTTTGGATACATTCATGGTAGACAGGCAGTCAAATATTACCTCAAATCTTTCAATAAATATAATAGATCTGAAGGTAGACTAGTCTCCTATCTAGGTCCCCCTGAACTTCCCTCTGATAGAGATCCTAAAACCAATTGAGGTCAATGGTGAGGACTATACTGGGGATATTATAACATCAGGAGATAACTCTCCCCCGATCAAGTATATGTTGCATATTCATTTGTACCTTTTATCAGGGCTATACATTTCAAAATAGCCAAAGACCAAAGTGCCGAAACCACTATTGAAATGTTCCGGCGCTATGTGGCCTGGGGTGATGTCACCTGAAGCGGAACTTCAGTTTTCGCCAGCCCCCAGTTGTGGAAATTATCCACCAACCACCCTCTCATAATTGGTAGAGTGGTGATTTGTTTCCCCCCCCCCCCTAGTGAGGGAGTTATTGTCCGCTCATCATAGGGGGGGTGCTTAGGGATGTATATATATAATTATAATGGTAATGGGTATAATTAAGGTAATTTAAGTATATGATAAGTACAGGGGATTATATAAATTAACATTCCCAGTAATATTAAGCATTTGCACCTTGGTTAGAAGCGCGGTCATTGGCTGCTGCCCATTAGATTCTCGCCACCGTCAATTATACACGTGGCATAGGTATTGGTAGCGGGGGACTCGCTGCCCACCGGAGAATCAGTTCACGCCAGACCCTCGCCTTAATAACATCTCTTACTAATATATACGTGCTTGTATTTTGAAGAGATTTGTACATACGTTAATTTTGTACATATAAGTGATAAAACAATAGGACTTGTCTCATCGACATGGCGAATATCAGTGCCGCATCTATTAAGCCTGAATAGCTTCCTTGACGACTCAATGATTATAATCGCCGCGCTGTGATGGTTTGATGAACCACTTGACGCCAACCACAACTCGCCTCCAGCCCTCCGCCTTTGTCCTTCAAGGGCGGCCTCGATCACGCGCTGACCACTTCGGATCACAGGACAGGCGGTATTGATAAAAGCCTACAACCATTTCAACCCACTATCCACCGATAAGTATCCTAGTTAGTTGACTAGTTGGGGTATTGTGTCGGGATGAGATAGACGATGGGTTTGATTGATTAGGTAAGACCTCATATTAAATATGTATGTGACATAAATTCCCACAAAAGGTATCAAAGGTAAAGGTATCAAGTATATGCCATACTGCAAAAAATATATATCAGAAACACCCAAAATTCTTTAAGTACTATATTTATTTCTAATTTTATGCGTATTTGTATTACCGCGCGGTTGGGAGGCCACCTCAGTTGACGTCACCGAGGCGTGGTGCGTCCTTTTGCAAGTCGGGAGGAGCGTTTTGGAAGCTCGGGGAATTTACAGATTTTGATGGCGGATTATTTAAAAACGGGTGACTGAATGCAAAAAGTGACAATATATTGTTGATATACGTACTCGATAATGGATATATTTTGACTGCATTAAATCAGGAATTATGAAATGGTCTGGACGATTACTTAAAAAAAAAAAATTCCTTCTACTTTTCTCATAACATAAGAAAAAGGTTTATTATATTCATAGGCAGTGGCGGCTCGTGATAAAATAAAAGGGGGGACTGCAAGCTTCACACAACAGTAGGATACATAAATTTGACCTATCTCAGGTATGAGTTGTAGTTGATGTTCACGGATTTCAGGGCATGGTAGTAGTGGTGGTGGTAGAAGGGATGGTGGGGGTGGTAGTGTTGGCAGTAGAGGAGATGGCTGAGGTGGTGATGGTAGAATTACAGTATTACTTGAAAATAAAGTCAGTACCGCTTGATTTTGCCGCCGCCCTCGCCGTCACTATGAACACCGTTTACACGCACTGGGGACGAGACTAAAAGCTGGGGGGCGAGACTAAAAGCTGTGCTGGCTGCAGCTCTTGGCATTCACAAGTGGCGCGGCAGCAGCACAGATATGAATCGTACAGCAAATATGAAAATAACTTACATTTAGATCTGGTTTTAATGAAAATTCACTTAGTAACGTATTGAAAATAATATATAATGACTTTTTATTATGATATATTTGTTAGTAGTGTATCAATTCTGCTGTCTCTAAAGACATCATACACCTGGCAGTGAGTGTCTGGGGGTGCTGCAGCTCCGCAGGCCTATGCCACGAGCCGCCACTGCTCATAGGGTAAACTAATGAAGACAATTAAGCTTGAACTTAAACCTTTTCGTCTTCACTTTGTAAAGTTTCTGAGTCTCTGAGAACTTATAATATAGCCTACACGTCGTGAACGGTTATGGCTTAATTTTTTGGAGTCCCACGTACAGGCACATGACACGTTTTACCCTGCCACGTCACTTTCCAGCAACTGCCAGTTGTGTGTGTCTCGCACCTCTGCTTCAACCTGCAGGTGCTATATATAGCTAGTTTATATACATTAGGCTACCGATCTGCCCCTGACTAAATGTGTATACAGGTTGAAGTTCCCAAACTCGGCAACCTCGTGACCAGCGCCGAGCCGAGTAATGGAATTTTCCGACTTTTAGAACGTAGATATATTAAGGGGAAAAAAAGCATGAATATCACATGAACAAAATTCCTGGACGTTTGGGAGCCATAATACCAATAACAGACCTATAGAAGTACACAAAATAACAGTGTACACAACTCTACAGTCACAACACCACTGAACAATAACAACAAACAAATCGGCGGGAGAAACCAAGCGGCCTAGTGTGGTGGCACCTAGCGGCCGACCAGGCAACTACGCGCCGGGTTTTGGGTGTTCTGCCGTGTTTTGGAAAATCCAGAACCATAGCAGAGTTTTGGGTGTTGCCGAGTCTTGGGATGCCGAGTTTGGGAACTTCAACCTGTAGTAATGAGCAAGTAATGTATCTACCATAGAATAAACTGAAAATATAACTACTCTATATAAATATCTATTATGTTACCATCTATTTATAAGAGATGGAATTGAAATAATTGACCTCTCAACAACGCTACCGGCTTCTCAACAATCGCTGACCCAGCAGTTATGCAACTGGATAAAGCCAGTAATACAATGTGCCACATTTTACCTATCATATCCATGCACGTGGATAAGACTACTGAGCGGACATGCACGTGCTGTTGTAATGAACATAAATACGGTACACATCATTTAAATATCACATATTAGAATGATGACTAAATGAATTGGATCGACTTACATAGAATTTTATTAACATCCAAGTACGTATAAAGAAACCTAATCCAAATGATTGAGAACTACAATACAATGTTAATCCTCCATAGTTGCCCAATGAAACATTTCAAGAATTTCAAAATATAGAGAAATATATAAGACATGCAGGCCTGGAGATTATCACCAAGGACAAAGACATGCACATGACACAAAAAGGCTTGGGGCAATATCAACATCTTTCTAAGTTCAGTAGGTATCCACTTCTAGCTTTAATGAAAGGTGAAACAGGAAAATGGTAAAACAGCAAAAGACATCAGCTATCAACTATACATTCAGTTCACTTTACAAACAGTGTACCTCATTATATGCACTTCAATCATTATTCATAAATTGCTTTAGCGTTCCTAGTGAAGAACTCTCCCTCATTCTCATGATTCCCATCTGCTGGGTGTTTTTGGCAGAGATGATTCCCATCTACTGAGCGTTTTTGGCCGGGATGATTCCCATCTGCTAGGTGTCTTTGGCAGAGTCCAAAAAAATTATCTGCTCGTGGTCCTTCTTTTCTTATGGGTCTTTTTGTAAGAGTCCCAACTTCTTGCGGACCTTGTACCCCAGCCTCAGGATTGACAACAGCCGCGCTAATGTTTTCTGTTTCCCGCTCAGGAAAGTTTGCTTGTACAAGATCTAAACATTTCACCTGTTTTCCACTTCACATTACCGTTTGATGTGAACTTGCTGCGGTCTCAAAGGGGAAAAATTGCTTAAGCATATTAACGTGAAACCTCGTACAATGTCCATCTATGGTCACAACGTAACTTAGGTTACCTATCTTCTCCTGCACCTCGTAAGGGCCTTTCCACTGTGCCAGTAATCTATTCCCCGCAGTGGGGAGTAACAACAAGCATTTATCTCCCACTCGGAATATCCTCAGTTTGGTTTTATTTCTTTCATATGGCCATTGCACCTTCTGGGCTTTCAACAATTCTCCTTTGGCAAGATCGCACGTTGCCTTGAGCCTGTCTGCTAAATCTATGACATACTGATACGTAGTCATAACCTCGGGATCAGGCACCTCGCCATCCCACAATTCACGCAGTATATGCAATGGACCTCTCACGGACCTATTGTAGAGAACAGTACACACAAACCTCGATTTCCCGGACTAATAGGGGGGGGAGCACTGGTCCGGAACCGCAAAAGTCCGGGAATCGCAAGTTAAAAAAGGAAAAAAAAAAAAAAAAAAAAAAAAAGTCCGGTGCCATTACCCACCCCCGGACGTTTATCCTACTCTAGTATTTACTGTCCGGCAACCGCCAATATCAACTACCCCGCCGCGAACTTTTACATCCGCTGAGCATGCAGCAACCTGGCGGGAGGCAGCAGAAAGTGTTCAATAGTCTCAAGAGACGTTCCTGCACCAGGGACAGTGGGGGTCAGGGGACTAACGGAGGCTGTGCAGGTGAACCGTGTGTTGTGTGCCCAAATGTAAACAATACGACCGCTGAGCATGCTGCCACCTGGCGGGAGGCAGCAGAAAGTGTTCAATAGTCTCAGAGATGTTCCTGCACCAGGGGCAGTGGGAGTCAGGTGACTGACGGAGGCTGTGCAGGTGAACCGTGAATGTTGTGTGCCCAAATGTAAACAATACGACCGCTGAGCATGCTGCCACCTGGCGGGAGGCAGCAGAAAGTGTTCACTAGTCTCAGAAATGTTCTTGCACCAGGGGCAGTGGGAGTCAGGTGACGACGGAGGCTGTGCAGGTGAACCGTGAATGTTGTGTGCCCAAATGTAAACAATACGACCGCTGAGCATGCTGCCACCTGGCGGGAGGCGCGGACACTGACCAGGGGTGACAGGAGACGCTCGGACCGCCGGACAACTTGGTCAATTTACGAACAGGACCAGGCATTTCAACGTAAAAAAAAAAAAATAATAATAATAATAAAAATTTAAAAAAAATAAAAATAAAATGAAAAAAAAATTAAAAAAGTCCGAGACTGACATATCCCCGGAACTCGGATTTTGTCCGGTAAATCCGATATCCGGGAAATCGAGGTCCGGGAAATCGAGGTTTGTGTGTACTTCAAAAGGAGGAAACTTCAGTGAGCCACGAGGTGCCGCACGGTAAGCAAGTAGGAGTGGGGCAATATAGCGTGGCCATTCTTTGCCATTTTAACCCAGCTATGGGTTAAATAGTGGGCAGCCTGGGGTTAATCCCTACAGGGGGTTCTGCGTCCCTGGCCACGGTGAGCAGTAAGGCCAATCCCTGACATAGATTGGTTGGGGGGGGTTTGCAACCCTTCCCTGTAAAAACTAAACTAGCCACAAACATAATAAGAGGTAGAGGCCGGGGGCGCGGTAATCGCGCCCCCGACCCGGTTTTGCCGGGGGGCCCGACCATGCAAACCCCTCCTATGCTGACGCAGGGGAGGGGTCTGCCTATGACGAGTGCAGGGCAAAGCCCTCGGGAATTCCGCACTCTAAATCAAGTGGTAGGGCCCCCTAGCCCAACTTTTTCTTATGGGGGTGGCCGGGGCGGTGCAGAGGCGGCACCTGCCCGTCGAATCACTCCTGGGATCAACCTGCGGAGGGTTCTTCGTGTGGGCTCGTGGAACGTTCTGAGCCTCTCAGACGATCATCGACTACCTCTCCTATCGGGCGAGCTCAGTAGGCTGAGGGTGGATATAGTGGGACTCTCTGAGACGAGGAGGCCTGGCAGTGGCGAGACTAGCAGTGGGGGTTACACCTACTACTGGTCCGGCATGAGCAATGGTCACCGTGTACCGTGTACGGTCTGTAGCTATAGGCATCTCCAGCAAACTGCAGCCATCAGTTGTTGAGGTTACTCCGGTTGATGAGCGTATAATGCGGGTGAGGATGAAACACACTCTGGGTTTCATGTCTCTTGTTGCAGTGTACGCTCCTACCGAGATGCGTAAAACTGAAGAGAAGGAGATGTTCTACGCCAAACTCGACTCTGTATTAAACCAGTGTCCTCCTCGGGACACACTCATTGTCTTGGGCGACTTCAATGCTACTACTGGCACTGTGAGAGATGGCTATGAGTTGTGTGTTGGTCCCCATGGCTCCGGTACCAGAAACACCAACAGTTCTCTGCTTCTGAACTTTGCAAGGTCCAGAAGGTTGAGAATTGCAGGTTCTTGGTATCAGAGACCAGAGCTGCACCGCTGGACATGGTATAGTAATGCCGGAGGGATAGCTAAGGAGATCGACCACATCCTCGTTAGTATCGTTTGGAGGATCCTCCAGAACTGCAGGGTTTACCGGAGTGCTGAGTTCCTTGGAACAGATCACAGACTTGGTTGTTGCTACACTTAAGCTTCATGTCAAGTCCAGAAGAATCTCAAGAGGTAACCATACTGTGTTTCATCTTGAGAAACTGAAGGACTTGACATGTGCTCATGAGTATGCGGTGGCAGTCTCAAATCGGTTTGATGTGCTCGGTGCTCTCGGGGATCCTGTAGAACTGTGGGATACCTTCAAACGTGAAACTCTACAGGCTGCCAAGTAGTGTATTGGGGAGCGCCCGAGGTCAAGGCGTGGTTTTGTCTCGACGGAGACGCTGGAGAAAATCGAGGAGAGTCGCGCTGCCAGGCTGGCTGGGAACCGGGATCAGCACAGGGCTCTGTCACGCCGGACTAGAACCCTCCTGAGGAGAGACAAGGAGAGGTATGTCAGGAGTCTCGCTGAGGATGTCGAGGGTCATTTGAACGCTAATGACCTCCGACCCGCCTACCGAGCCCTGAAGAAGCTCCGTTCCAAGTCTCCTTCTCGGGCGAGTGCTATTCGAACAGCAGATGGGCGCCTCGTGTCGGACATGGATGGGCAGATGGCTCGTTGGGCTGAGTACTTTGGGCAGTTGTTCACGGTGGACCCTCCAACTGAGCAGCTTCACACCACTGGTTTACAGGCAGTGGATGCCGATCCTCCCATTGACGAAACCGCACCCTCTCTTGACGAAGTCAGAGAGGCTGTAGCAAACAAAGTTGAAGGGTGGAAAGGCAGCTGGTGTTTGTAATATCAGTGCGGAGCTCCTCAAAGCTGGGGGTGAGGCCATGATCCGCGGGTTGCATGCTGTCCTGACTGCCGAGTGGCAATCAGGTACCATTCCTCCTGACTGGAAAAGGGGGCTGGTCGTCCCTATCTGGAAAGGGAAAGGGGACCGTCAGGACTGCAACAATTACCGCGGTATTACACTGCTCAGCCTACCAGGCAAGGACACTGGCAAGGTGCTTGCCCATCTATTGCTGACACGAATTCGCAGTCATCTGGTGAAGCATCAGAGACCTCAGCAGTCTGGGTTCACGCCTGGTAAGTCAACAACGGACCGTATCCTAGCGCTTCGTGTCCTGGTGGAACGCCGACGTGAGTTTCGACAGGGGATGCTTGCAGCCTATGTTGATCTCAAGAAGGCGTTTGACTCAGTGCATCGTGAGTCACTCTGGGATCTTCTGCGACTTCGAGGGATTCCTGCAAGGACTATTGGTTTGATAACTGGTCTGTATTCTGGGACTGAGAGTGCTGTGAAGTGTGGGGCAGGTGTATCCAGCTTCTTTCCTGTGAATACAGGAGTGAGGCAGGGGTGCGTCCTGCCCCATCACTTTTCAACGCTTGTATGGACTGGTATTGGACAAGGTTGTAGATCAAAGTGATTGTGGAGCATCCGTCGGCAACACCAAGATCACTGATCTTGTTTTTGCGATGATGCAGTAATCTTTGCTGAGTCGCTGGAGGTTCCTGGTGATGGCTCTCGAGGCGCTGCACGAGGAGGCAAAGCCTTTGGGACTTGCGGTCTCCTGGCTCAAGACCAAGGTCCAGGTATTTGGAGACTTACTAGATGAAGCAGTACAGTCTGTTCATGCGTGTGGCGAGGACATTGAGATCTTGGAAAGTTTTACATACCTTGGTAGCGCAGTCCATAATGACGGCGGGTCACGTCAAGAAGTCTTACGACGGATTGGCATAGCCCACGGTGTTATGGACTCGCTCAGCGGGAGTATTTGGCGTTGTCGGTACCTGTGCAGGAGGACAAAGATCCGGATCTTCAAGTCGCTTGTGATCCCTGTCTTACTCTATGGTTGTGAGACATGGACACTAAATAGTGACTTGAAGAGACGAATCAATGCCTTTGGTAATAAGTGTCTTCGCAGAATCATGGGGTATCGCTGGGATGATTACGTGTCAAATCAGCGATTGCACCGTGAGACTGAATCGAGGCCTATTACCTGCATAGTATATATGCATAGTATATATATATATATCGGCTATATGGGCATGTGGCACGCTACCCTGAAACCGATCCTTCCCATCGGGTTGTATCTGTAAGAGACAATCCGGCGTGGAGGAGGCCAAGGGGGCGCCCACAAGGCTCGTGGCTGGGGCAAGTTGATGTTTCTTGTCGAGAGCTGCTTGGTATGGGAAAGGAGCCTGCATGGGAACTCGCGCGTGGTGACCCCCGGGAGTGGCGTCGTAGGGTGGGCGAGGCGACGTGCCCCCCGGCGTATGCCCCCAATGATTGATTGATTGATTCTTTGGGCTGCTCATGAGCCATGCATTTTAGCATTTTCTGAAGAGAGGAATAAAAATTTTCACACAACCCATTACATATAGGATAGTAAGGCGTGGTCCGTAGCCTCTTGCAATCCAGTAGTCTGAGCAGTTCATCCATCATCGCTGAGGTGAACTGTGTGCCTTGGTCACTGAGAATCTGTTTTGGAATGCCCACACGACAAAATACTCCAAGCATTGCCTCTGCCACAGTGCTCGGCTCTATGTCTTTGAGGGAAACAGCTTCGGGCCATCCTGTACTGAAATCAATTAAGGTGAGAATGTACCTGGACCCATCACTCGCTCGGGGCTCAATAGGCCCAACTATATCCACTCCTACCTTCTCAAAAGCCTCAGATATAATAGGTAAAGGCTGTAAAGGTTCAGGGTGGACTCTACCTCTGTCACTTGTGGTTTGACAAATGTCACATAAACCCATTAGCCTCGCTACATCCTGGCCTATGCCTGGCCAATAAAAGTTATACTGAATGACGTCCAAAGTCTTACTCCTGCACATGTGACTACTTAAGGCAGTACAATGCCCTAACTTGAATACCGCATCGCGATATCTCCTGGGCACGACAAACTGTAATAGCTCGTCGCCATGGGAAGTAATGAAGCGATGATATAGCTTGCCATTTTGCTTCACAAAGCCTGTAAGGTTGCCGTGTATTGTCTTACTTTTTCCATGTAAATAACTCTTCTTCACTGTCTCGAGTGTAGGATCTGTCTCTACTTCATTCATGACTTCTGCACTATTTACTAAGTCGGCGAGAGAAGCAACAGGGAGTGGTGCCAATGTCTCTATACATAAGAACATAAGAACATAAGAAAATAAGGAAGCTATAAGAGGCCGCGAGACCTACACGTGGTAGTTCCTGTTACTTAAAACTACCTACATCCACCTTTCATCCCCATCCAAGAATTTATCAAGCCTCCTTTTAAAGCTCCCTATTGACTCTGCATTGACCACCTGACGACTGAGTCCATTTCAATCATTTACCACCCTATTTGTGAACCAGGTTTTTTCTATTTCCTTTTTTAAATTACGCTTTTCCAGTTTTAATCTGTTACTTCTTGTTCTACCCTGATTACTAGCCGTAAGAACTTTTTGTATATTTCCTTTATTGTATTAATCTTTAACAACTTAAAAACTTCCATCAGATCCCTCCTTACTCTATGCCTCATTCCACGCCCTTACTCTACCCACTCTATAATACATATGCAAGCACCCAAGTTTGCCCTCAGTACAGGCCCTGCCTCCCTCATATGTTCAGTTACAGACAAACCTGTCTGTAAATACAAATTACAGTTTTCACATATCTTATCCCACCAACATGTCTCATAAGCATTAAAGTAAAGTCTGTCATAATGGTAATAGCAATAATCATTGAACTATTCCGTTTAAAGCTGATAAAAACAAGTTGTTAAGTATCACTGGGGTATAGTTGTACTGCAGAAACCATTTTTTCAGTGTTGTGTACAGTATTCTGCATTACAAGAGTAACATTGGACTTACGTACATACATTTCAAGTTAAGTAGGGGAACTCCTATGTAGGGGACTGCACATGTGGACATCAGTTTCTTAAGGGTCAATAGAAAGAAATACTCTAAAAATACTTAGGTAGAAATACAGGCAAAGTCATACAAAAGCACATTGAAGAGTAGATAGAAACCTTGGTCATGTGGAGCGCCCGCTGTAACCAAGCCGTTGTCCAGGGCCCGCACGTACACCGGCGTGTCTCCCAGCTGTATGGCCACAGAGCCCGTCATCTGGTGCAGCGCCTGGCAGTGCCACCACCCGCCATGATCCACAGTGTCACTATCCTTGGTGCTGCTGTTGCTGCTTCCATCCTCATCCTCTGTCTTCCTCTTCTTTGACTTGTGCTTCTTGTGTGATTTTTTCTCTCCCTTCAGTTTTAGTTTGGCCACTTTGACGCTGCCGTACTCGGACATCGCGGCGGGTACATTTGGCCACAGCGCACGTGACCCCTGCCGCCACAGTCTTCGTCGCCACCTTTTGTGAGGGATCATTTAACATTACCAATTGATGTGAACTGTCTGTGGTCTCAGAAGGGAAAAATTGCTTAAGCTCATTGATGTGGAACCTCTTACGCTGTCCATCCACACTCACAAGGTAATTTATTTCAGATATCTTCTCCTGCACCTTGTAAGGGCCTTTCCACTGTGCCAGTAATCTATTCCCCGCAGTGGGGAGTAACAACAAGCATTTATCTCCCACTCGGAATATCCTCAGTTTGGTTTTATTTCTTTCATATGGCCATTGCACCTTCTGGGCTTTCAACAATTCTCCTTTGGCAAGATCGCACGTTGCCTTGAGCCTGTCTGCTAAATCTATGACATACTGATACGTAGTCTTAACCTCGGGATCAGGCACCTCGCCATCCCACAATTCACGCAGTATATGCAATGGACCTCTCACGGACCTATTGTAGAGTAGGTCAGAAGGAGAAAACTTCAGTGAGCCACGAGGTGCCTCACGGTAAGCAAGTAGGAGTGGGGCAATATAGCGTGGCCATTCTTTGGGCTGCTCATGAGCCATGCATTTTAGTATTTTTTGAAGACTGGAATTAAATTTTTCACACCATCCATTACATAAAAGATGGTAGGGTGTGGTCTGTAGCCGCTTGCAATCCAGTAGTCTGAGCAGTTCATCCATCATCGCTGAGGTGAACTGTGTGCCTTGGTCACTGAGAATCTGTTTTGGAATGCCCACACGACAAAATACTCCAAGCATTGCCTCTGCCACAGTGCTCGGCTCTATGTCTTTGAGGGAAACAGCTTCGGGCCATCCTGTACTAAAATCAATTAAGGTGAGAATGTACCTGGACCCATCACTCGCTCGGGGCTCAATAGGCCCAACTATATCCACTCCTACCTTCTCAAAAGCCTCAGATATAATAGGCACATGGTGTGCAGGTAGAGGGTGGACTCTGCTTGTGTCACTTTGACAAATGTCACATGAACGTATTAGCTTCGATATATCCTGGCCTATGCCTAGCCAATAAAAGTTACACTGAAGGCGGTCAATAGTTTTATTTCTGCTAATGTGACTACTTAGGGCAGTACAATGCCCTAACTTGAACACTGCATGGCGATACTTTTTAGGTACGATAAACTGAAATTGGTCGTTCCCGCGGGAAGTTTTGTACCGACGGTATAACCGACCGTTTTGCTTTACATAGGAGATAAAGTTCCCACAAGACGTTTCGGTGGCTCCCTTTAGACAACTCTTTCTTACAGTCTCGAGTGTAGGATCTGTCTCTACTTCATTCATGACTTCCGCACTATTTACTAAGTCGGCGGGAGAAGCAACAGGGAGTGGTGCATCTGTCTCTTTACATTTGACCACTGCCGCCACAGTCTTTGTCGCCACCTCTTGTGAGGGACCATTCTGCACACCCTTCATATTGCCAATAATGAGGTCGCATAAAGGAGTATCTACAGCCGCTGCTTTAAGCTGGCCTGTATAGAAGGGTGTCTTTTTATGTTCTCTTTTACTACTCCTAATTTGAGCACCACCCCTCCTACCTGCTACCCTTTCTTGCCCTTGAAACTTACTGTAGTGTGAGCGGGGAGATCTTGCTCTGTTGTAAGAAGGTCTATGCTGTCTGAATCCCTCACGGTAATGATCCTCTCTCTCTCTGCTTCTTGACCTCCGATAAGCGCTTCTACTTCCCCTGGGATATGGATGGCCCCTCCTGTGCTTAAAGTCCTGAAATGATCGAGGCATTGTGTAGTGCCCATAAGGTGACCTAGAACGAGACTTTGCGTAGCGGTCATGAGGTGACCTTGACCGATGTCGAGATGATGACCTTGAGTAATTGCGATTCCGATCTCTTGACTGTGACTTTAAGCGTCTTTTAGAACTTGATTTGGAGCGACTCCTAGAAAAGCTTCTAGACCATGACTTTGAACGACCTCTAGACCGTGACTTTGAATTAATTCTAAAACGTGACCTGGAATGGTCCTTTGAAACAGTTTTCTGGTAACTCTGAGAAGATGAACTTGGAGAACATTTCTTGGGAATAGGGTCATCTCTTGAACCTAACATTGTACTTGTGTTGACTTCAGGCCCCAAAGTGGTATACTTTTCAACTTGTGTTTGCTTATTCTTGTTCAGAGTGCTTAAGGGTGGCAGGTCAAGTATGTCATCTTCATCACTCTCTTGAAATGCTGGATGAACTCCTTTGGCCGAGAGAGTTGAGCTTGTTACTACCTTGGTCTTGGCCGTTAGGCGGAAACCTTGTTCATAACTCTTCATCACATTCATCATTTGAGAAAAAGAGTCTGAATTATCAGATGATCTGAAAACAAATAGAAATGTCAAATATAAATACACAAAGGTCATATCATTTTCTAAAATCTAAAGACAAGCTTATGCATTATTTATACTTTTCCTTCTGTTCTGTTTTGTATAGCTTCCCTCCATGAACAACCAGTTGTATGAAATCAATGATGGTGGAGATGAGGCTGAAATTACTACAGTACCCTCCCGAGTTTCACGCTATGCGAGTTTCGTGATCCGCGAGTTTCGCGCTGAGTCTTAAATTCTTACCATCCCGACTTTCGCGCATTATCTCCCCAAGATTCAAGCTGGTTCATAAACGTTTTTTTTTTTGTTTTTTTGGTGCGACTGTGTGCCTACAGCGCCGTTAGGCAGTGACCTCCAGGGGTGGGATAGCAGGCCCTGGAAGGTCCCTCGAGGGCTGTGATGGTTGGCCCTCGCCCGTGGTGGCCCAGGCAGGATTTTTATAGTGACGCTTGTGATTAGAGGTTCATGTTGCCCCCCTGTGGCCTCCGATGCACTCGCAATCGTAGGTAGAGTTAATGGGCAGCATGTGGGTGTTCTTAGGCCACTCGACGGTGCAGAGAAAGATTTTATACCTTACGGTAATATCAAGATCAAGATCAAGATCAAGTGTCGCTAAAGAGGTAATAGTCGTATGTACAGATGGAAGAATGGTGTTAGCAAGACGTGTGTCATGTGTGAGACAGGAGTGGATGAAACTGTGGAGCACTTGATGCTGGAATGTGAACGGTATGAGTATGCTAGAACAAAGATGTTGGAGGTAGTGTTGGGAGAAATCGAAGTGGAAGAATGGCGAGAGATGAGAGGCAGGAGTGTGGATAGGCAGATGGAGTACCTGATGGGGTTGTGTGCTGAGTGAAGGAGTGACAGTCGTGTGGCTGAAAGTGTAAAAGAATTCTTGGAGAGCACGTATGAGAGAGAATGAGAGGCAGGGGGCCCCTCAGTGAGGGGGGACCCCGTATGAATGTGATGCAGAGAGGAATGAGGGGAAATTAAACACCTAGTTTTGCTTCTCTCCCAACAGAATACTACGTGTGTGGGAGAACGACGGACCAAAGGGTTCACCGACAGCATCAGCTGGGTGACTCCCAACTCAAGCTCAAGCTCGTAGGTCCTCTCCTCTCCTCCTCTCCTGTCCTTTAGTTTTGGCCGACCACCCCGGGAGGCGGGTCACAATTCCCCGGCTAACACCCGGTACCCATTCACTGCTGGGTAGACAGGGGCTCGGGGCATTTTCAGGGTATTTTAGGATGGAGAAAGTGACTAAATAAGCATTTTTACAATGTTTTCAATACCCGAGTTTCGCGATCCTCAAGTTTAGCGCTATGCCTTGTGAAGAAAGCAAGCGCCAAACTCGGGAGGGTACTGTACACAAAAACCTGAAGATCTGTAACCTTCACTTTGCATTTCACATTTATGAGTTCGAATTAAAAAGTTTTGAGACTATACCTATAAAATGCAAACAACATCCTGATTTACATTTGGCTGCCATTCCCTTTGGAGTACACGTAGACCCCATTTAACGCAGGCTCGCTTTATGAAAAATTCAGAGTTGAAAACTTTCTCTTTTGGGCACAAAAATTTGCTTAACCCCTTCACTGCTGATATCAAATTCATAGGCCTACCCCTCTGTGCGGCAGGTTTAATTAAAATATAAAATAATTACCATCATATTTAAAGTGCCTAAATGAATAGGATGCTCATTCCATACCAGAAAATCTATGTTTGGTCTTGGTGGAGGCTACCAGCTAAGTGAGGAGTTGCGTCAGAGTGCAGCAACAGGGCCGTGACCGTGCTGCCAGGTGCACAATGAAACCACTTACTACTCTATATAATACAGCTTATTTTGGTACATAAATGCTTCATTCATTCATGCATTCATTCATTCAAGCTTCTGTTTTATATCCATCAAGAATATGTTGAATATCTTTACTATTTTGCCTCGCCATTGAAGTGGAGGCGCGGCAGCGTCAACACGTCGTACTGTACCGCTTGACCTTATTAGTCACACTAACTCACTCAAGCAGAAAAAGAGGTTATATTATATCGAAACACTTGACACTGTTGCCATACAAGCCTATCACAGTGAATATTTACCCACAATATCATTGAGCGCGGAGTTTAAATACAGAAACCCTATATGTACCAGCCGCAGTGAACCCTTAGATAGCTGAGAGACCGTATTTGTACCAGCCGCAGTGAAGGGGTTAATGGCCAAAAAATGTGGCTACACACAAAATTGTCCAAAAATTCTAAGAAATCAATGGTATAATCACTGAAACATAAGATTCGTTTAGCACATTTATCGCTTACGGTAATACACAATTTTCCAGAAACGTAACTCGTGTGTTAAATGGGGTTTACGTGTAGTCACCTTGTGAAGCAATTTACCTAGTTGTGTTTTACAGGGCCTGAGCTACACTCATGTGGTCCCGTCTCCGTATCTACATTTATCCAGTCTTTCTTTCAATTGGTGCACATTATGTGCCGATATCACCTCCTCATTTAGTCCCTCATTGTGTGTGGACTACTAACTTGTGTGCTCTCTCGTCCCACGTTTTACAGTGTACTTGCCTGCCTATGTGCAGTACCTACTACCCTGTACTTACCTGCCTACAGATACAGTAGGTGCACTGCAGGCTTTTTTAAGATAGAGAACCGGGGAGTAGACACTGGGGTCGGGGTAAGGGAAACTTGCGACACTAGGAGGAGTTTCAGAAGGCAAGGAACTAAAGTGATTCGTAAGAAGAGAGAGAGGAGGGGTTTAGTTAAAGATAAAGGGAAAATGGACAAAAATAAGAGGAGTTGCTTGAAGGTCTACTATACAAACTGTAGGAGTATTTTAAACAAGATAGATTTCCTGAGAGGAATAAATAGTGTAGAGGATTTTGATATAATAGCATTAACAGAAACATGGTTGGATATGTCAGGAAAGGTATTTGATCTGAAAGTCGAGATAGCTGGGTATAAGTTATTTCACAAGGACAGAGTTGGCAGGCGAGGTGGAGGAGTTGCGTTTTATGCAAGAGATGTATTGCAGTGTTGTATTAATAATGTTATAAAAACAGATGACAGCATAGAGTCTATATGGGTAGAGGTTACAGAGGGAACTGAGAAAATGGTTTTGGGTGTAGTGTATAGGCCTCCAAACTTATGTAAAGAGGATTCAGCTCCTATATGGGAAGAAATATACAAGGCCTGCAGATATAATAGACTATGCATGGTGGGAGATTTTAATCTTAGAAATATAGACTGGGATTTAATCATAGGTGACAGCGACGCAGAGGATTTGTTAATATAATCCAGGATAACTTCCTAAGTCAAGCAATCAAGGAGCCTACTAGAGGAGATATTATAGATCTATTGCTGACAAATAGACGATTTAGTTACAGATGTGGAGGTCGGTGGAAAGTTAGATAATAGCGACCATTATGAGATCAGATTTAGCTTAAAATGGGAAGTTTGAAAATTAAGTGGCAATAAACATAGAATACCTAATTTCAGAAAGGCCAATTATGCAGGATTAAGAAGACACCTGGAGGTTATTAATAAGAGGTGTGGGATGGAGGGGAAGAAATTTTCCCAGGGTAAGGACAGGGCGATGACAGCTGGAAAGGCCAATTATGAGGATTAGGAAGGCACCTGGAGGTAATTAGAGCGGTTAGACATGGAAGTGAGGTCGGGGCTGAGGAGGTAATTAGAGCAGTTAGACATGGAAGTGAGGTCGGGGCTGAGGAGGATTATACCTTACAGGGAGGTCCCGAAGATACGAGCAGTTAGGTTCCACCTGGCATACTCGTAAAGCGAAATCTCGTATAACGAAACACATAACTAATGGTAAAATATAGGTTTGGTTCCAGGACCCCATCAATTAAAAAAAAAAAGGAAAAAAAAAGACATGTTTTTCAAGCTAAAATAAACTATAGCAAACACAACAAACACACAGCGTCTATATTACCCACGCTGTACTACCTATTCTGTAGAAAAAGCATTCTGAAAGAGAAAATAGCACACAAAATAACATAACTGCACATTAATTAAACATAAAACATGCATAACAAGCAAAAAGGACATTGTAATGTAGGGGACGCCACGTGATACAAGAGAAGGTAGTGTAGCGGTCCCAAGGTTGGGGCCACACACCTGCTAATTACCCCTAAATGTCAGGCCGCGCCATATGCTTAATTACCCTTCAGGTCACGCCTTGCTAGGGGTGACCTGACTGCGGTCCCAAGGTTGGGGCCGCACACCTGCTAATTACCCTTAAATGTCAGGCCGCGCCATATGCTTAATTACCCTTCAGGTTACGGCTTGCTAGGGGTGACCTCACTGGGGTCAAACCAAATCCCCTTTGTCCAGCCCGGGAGTGGTAGGGCGCGCATTTTGAACTTGATAATTTTACTCACCCCAGTTTGAATGTCGTATCATTGGATTTCCGATCTCGTATATTGAAAATAGACCCTAATTTACACATCTCGTATCATCGGATTCTCGTATATCGAATGCTCGTATAACGGGACCTCCCTGTATTTGTAAGGAATATAATTGACGGACAGAAAAGAAATATTCCTTATAGGGAAATAAGGTCCAGAAAGAGTGATCCAAAATGGATGACCACTAATTTAAAACACAACATTGGAGTAAAAAGAAACATTTATTTAAGGTTCAAGGCAGGATTGGTAAGCAAAGAACAGTATAACGTGATGGCAAGGACAGTGAAGAAATTAACTCGAGTTGCTAAGAACAATTATGAGATTAAAGTAGCAGGACAGGCGAAAAGTGACCCAAAGGGGTTCCATCAGGTATATAAAACCAAGACAAGAGAATTAGTTGAGCCGTTAAGGTCAGGACAGGGTGAGGTCTTAAATACGAATGAGGATATGTGTAAAAGTCTAAATGATTATTTCTTAAGTGTTTTTACATAGGAGGATACACAGACGATACCTGATAGTGAACAGATGTTCAAAGGAAGCGATGAGGAGAAACTCAAAGATATTGTGATAACTAGGGAAATGGTGGAAGAGGGTATAGATAAAATGAAGAATTTTAAATCGCCAGGACCAGATGAAGTGTATCCCAGGGTATTAAAGGAATGCAAGGAGGTTGTTAGTGAGTCGTTAGTGCACATTTTTAGGAAATCGGTTGAGATAGGCGATGTGCCATTATTGTGGAGGAAAGGAAATGTTGTTCCCATATTTAAGAAGGGAGACAGAGGACTAAAGTCAAATTATCGACCCGTAAGTCTAACGTCAGTGGTGGATAAACTATTGGAATCTATTATTGCAAAAAACATTAGAGAGCACTTGAGGCGTGCCGCGGCAGAAGGGTACTATGCGCCAAAATCAATGTTAGTCAGAAAACGCAGTTAAAGATTGGGAATGTTTGGGAATGATTATCTCAAGAACTGTTTGAGTTAGAATGAAGGGTTGTATATCAAATAAAAGCTGAGGAACTCAGCTTTCATTTGGTGTAGAAAAATATCTAATCACAAATTATTTTTGGTACCGATTTTCTTTCTTTCTATTCACCCATCCATGCGTAGACAGCTGAGTCTTGACTTAATTTCCCCCGCCCCTCTCCCTTCCCCTCAACCCTTCCACCCCACCCTCCATGCCTTTACTCGTACTCCAACAGCTCGTCCAGGTCATCGGGGTCCTCGTCAGGTTTAGGTCTTCGGTTAGGCCAACTGTGTGTGCGTCGATTATGTTGTTGTAGAAGGTTTATTTGTTGACAGGCATGAGGTCGAGGAGGTACTGAAGGTCACGCACTTTTTCCTTTTTGAGGGCTAAGGGGCGGCTGTAGTGCTTGGGCAGGCGGGGAGCGGAGAGGTCAAACACCTTACGGGACCAGGCTGCCCGTCCCTTCTGCAGTCTGACCTCGGTGATGTTCTCGCTGTCAGCCTCGTAATCTGACTTCAGTAGATAGCACTCACGGAACGCCAAACACAGGAGGATTTTCACTGGCACTATTGTCACTGCTGAAATAATCCATGATACTGGCAAAAGTAATGCGTAATTCCAGAGAAAGCACTCGTTGCTTTCTCTGCGTTGGGAGGGAAGGGAGGGAGGGAAAGAAGGCGGGGCTTAGGCGGCAGTAGTGGCGATCCGACGCTCTCATTGGCTCAACGCTCTGACGTCACGGAGTGCGTCTCGTCTCCCATTGGCTGGTTGAGCGCGGTGTGGAGTTAGTACCCTTCTGCCACGGCGCTCTCTGCCTGAATGTGTTCCAAGTAATCGAAGCAGAAAATCACTTTGTAAACAATAGGACTTTCGACCTTATGGAAATGTCGGAAGAAGGATGCTAACTCCACCATCCTGTAGAGCGGGAATTCAGGTCTCTGTCGATGTCAAAATCTCATTTTTGGCCGCGATGGCGGTTAGTACCCTTCTGCCGCGGTGCGCCTCACTTAGATAAACATAGTTTGATCAATGATTCACAACATGGATTCACCAAGGGTAGGTCATGTCTCACCAATTTATTGAGTTTTTATAGGAAAGTTTATGAGACGGCAGATAATGATAAGGATTATGATATAATATATCTGTAAGGCATAATATTAGTAAGGCATTTGACAAAGTACCACACGAGCGACTCTTAAATAAGGTTAAGACTCATGGAATAGATGGGAAGGTTCTTCATTGGATCAGAGCTTGGCTAAGTAATAGGCAACAAAGGGTTACAATTAATGGTTCTAAATCTGAATGGGGACTGGTGACAAGTGGAGTTCCACAAGGGTCTGTTTTGGGTCCATTACTATTTTTGATTTACATCAACAACTTGGATAGTGGGATTAGCAGTGATATCAGCAAGTTTGCTGATGATACTAATAAGGTAGGTAGGATTATTGGATCACAGTCTGATGTAAACATATTGCAGGGAGACTTAGATAAACTTAACGAGTGGGCAGTCAGATGGCAGATGGAATTTAATATTGATAAGTGCAGCGTTATGAATGTTGGTAGAAAAAACCCTGGTAATAGATACACCATAAGCAATGTATCGCTGAAAAGATCAGGTGAAAAAGATCTTGGAGTGAGGGTGAGCCCAGCCCTCCGACCTAGGAAACAATGTATTGAGGCCAGAAATAGAGCTAATAGAGTATTAGGATTCATTACCAGAAATGTTAAAAGTAGAAGTGCAGAAGTTATTCTAAAGCTTTATCTGGCTCTAGTCAGGCCTCACCTAGACTATGCGGTTCAGTTTTGGTCTCCATATTACAGGATGGATATAGCCTTGTTAGAAACAGTGCAGAGAAGGATGACCAAAATGATACAAGGGATGCGTAACTTTAGTTATGAGAAGAGATTGAAGTTATTAAAATTACACTCACTCGAGAGACGCAGAGTAAGGGGCGATCTGATAGAAGTTTTTAAGTGGATAAAGGGATTTAATAAAGGAGGTAGGAAAAGTTCTTACGGCTTTTAACCAGGGTAGAACAAGAAGTAACGGATTCAAGCTGGAAAAGCGTAAATTTAGAAAGGAAATAGGGAAAAACTGGTTCACAAATAGGGTGGTGAATGAATGGAATGGTCTCAGTAGACAGGTAGTTAGTGCGGAGTCATTAGGGAGCTTTAAAGAGGGGCTGGATAGGTTCATGGATGGGGATGAAAGGTGGATGTAGGTAGTGTTAGGTGACAGGAACTACCACGTGTAGGCCTCGCGGCCTCTTGTAGCTTCCTTATTTTCTTATGTTCTTATGTTCTTATAACGGCGGTTGTCATGAGAGGAGGCAGGGCGGGGCGGCCGCCCGCTTCTACACCAGCATTTATGTTTATCAATTTTTTTCAAGTTGGGCAATCAGATATATTGATTAATTATGATTGCTGAAGAAAAACTGTTCCCAATTTTCTTTGATGAGGCATCTAATGTGCGGCAGCATGAGACAACGTAACAAAACCATACACAGTAACCACTTACCTGATGCCTTCTAGGTCTTTGAGGAACTGATCAACTTGAGCAATGTATTCTTCATCCTCTTGGCTAGTATAGGTTGAACTTGAAACATCAAAATCTACAAAGAAATATGGTACATTTCATAATGCAATTTAAATGGCAATTTCTCATTCCCTAAACTGAACCCTTTACTTTGATGTGGCTGCACAACATCAACTGAACAAGTTCCTGGTGTCATATCACTGCTCAACTATTTATATAATATACTGGGTTACCAAGTTTTGTTTAGTCTTTTCATTGCAATTCCTAATTCCATTGATTGCTATGGCTTCATTACAAAGTTGTCTTAAAGAGTTATATTATTACAAACTCCAGTTGACATTCATTGCAAGGAATGTGACAAGTGGTGCCATAAAAGATGTTCGGGACTAGGAAACCTCAATAGGGTGGTAGATTTATGCTGTCCAGTGTATAAGAAGAATCAACAGAGGGGGCCAGAAAAGGAAGAGATAGAAACTATAGAAGTGAATGGTGATGTAATAGAAGAAGTGAAACAGTTTTGTTATCTTGGCGACATGTTAGATAGCGAGGGTGGAGTGGAGAGAGCAGTAAGAACAAGAGTAGCAACTACATGGATGAAGTGGAGAGATAACGGGACTGCTGATAAACAAGAGTATTCCACTGAAAACCAGAGGAAGAGTATTTGAATCATGTATAAGATCAGTTTTGCTTTATGGTTCTGAGACATGGTCTTTGACAAAAAAGTTGGAGGATATGTCGGTTGGTTGTGATCAAAGAATGTTGAGATATATGTCATGACTGGGATCACATGGAGAGATGAAGTGTCCAGTGAAGAGGTGGCAAGAAAATGTGGATTGAAGGAGCCGAGAGTAAGGCGATTGAGGTGCTTTAGGCACGTTTAGTGAAGAGAAGGTGGTGAGGCATTGAGGAGAGCTGTTAGCGTGGAAGTTCCAGGTCACCGTCCACCGGGCAGGCCAAGGACGACATGGAGGCAGTGTGTTGAAGAGGATCTGGCAACATTGGGCATTGAAGAAGTTGAGGCAATGGATAGAGATAGTTGGAAGCCCATCATCGGCAGTCTTACCTCATAAAATATTATGGGAAAAACTGACGCTAAACAGAAAGAAAAAGAAGTTGAGATTCACTCTGATGGCAAATTCTAGCAACTCTCCTGACTAGAAAGACTTAACTTGCCTATAATTGGTTACCAAAAAGAAACATTCATATGGTGAGATCTGGTTGCTGCTAACTAGATGCAGTCTCCTTGCCTTTTATGGTTACCAATAAGAATGATGGTCCCACTAGTCACTATATATGCCAGATTTCACTATATGAGTAAAAATATAATGATGTAGTGATATTCTTTGAACGAAGTTTGACATACTAACATAAGGGTGTATTTGGTAGTCCATTCACGTTTGAAAAAGAAAAGTTTAAACACCCTCAAAATATTCTCATATATTTTACATCTCAGTCTACCATATTCATACTCAATGGTTGAGACAGTTATTTCTTCTGCCACTCACATTCAATACCTCCAATATGTCTGAATGAATGAAAAGTATGGTGTAAGTGTGTTGCCGTGAACGTGGGTTCGTTTTAAGATTAATTTATTCCTCCAATGAACCCAGCAGTGTTACAACAAAAAGAAATGTAAGATTATATTATGAGTATGCTGCCACCAGTTCAAGATTTATCCTTAAAGAGTCTAACTCTTGAACAGAATGTTAATATTTGTCGACAAGAAAGTAGCGTGAATTTTATATTTCAAATGAATATTTTACAGAGTTAACACGTAATTAGGATCGGAGGACTGTGAGTAAGTATCTCCTTAACACACTTTGCATGTCACCTGGGTTGATTAGCCTACATAAGAATCAGTCACCTCAGAATTCAGGTTTATTAATATCAAACACACGTCTCCATGGAGGTTGACACTATATATTAATGACACATTGAAAAATACTGGGAGGACGTATCACATGAAGATAAATGCACTAAGTTGCTTGACACATTTGGAGAGAATTATATGGTAGCCGGGAACGACACGCACATTCGAGAAGACTCATCTCCGCCCTTTCAATTGTTAAATATTCCTACATAAGCCGAGTAGACGCAGATGGACACACTGTCGTTCTAAGAATTAGTTCTGAGTCACACGCGGGGACGCAGATGGACACACCGTATCACTCCAAGAAACAGTTCTGAGTCACACGCGGGGACGCAGATGGACACACCGTATCACTCCAAGAAACAGTTCTGAGTCACACATGAGGGACAATGGTGGACACCCCGTATCGACCCCAAACACACACTACGAAAAAAACCACTCAACCTATTATGGCGGTCTAGCTCCTATCCTTTCCAATATAACCAAAAAAAAGACATAAAAGAATGAATAGTGAGAAGTGGGGAGGGGGGGTGTAAGGGTAGTGTGTATGTGTTCACATGTGGCAGACGAGAAGAGTTTGTAGAGGGGATTCTGTTAGGGGGAGAGACGGCGTGAGTGATTTTTTTTGTTTGTTTGTTTAGAGGATAATTCCTCAGAGCCATAGTGATCTACCGCTGCTTTTTTTTTTAGATTAGTTAACACGGCAAGGAATGATGCACAAGTATATTAATAAACAAGTATATGTCCTAGTATTGGTAATATATACCTAACTGGGAAGAGAAACTATGCACCAACCTGTTAGGGGGAGAGGCGGCGTGAGAGTGATGTGCGGGTGGCGTGGGTTGAGCTTCGCCTGGGAAAACAGCAAGTGTTCGTACGGCGTGAGAGTGATGTGCGGGTGGCATGGGTTGAGCTTCGCCCAGGTAAACAGCAAGTGTTCGTTAGGTACACTTCATGACTTCATAACATCGACATTGAATGATTAACAACCGGGTTAGAATATGAGGGCAAAAGGAATACTTTATGAGCGACAGTGTAATAAATTATGTTCAACGATGATGAAAATTTTGTCGGTAAAAATAGTTTAATTTTTTCCAATATTACAATCGAATCTGTGTTAAGCTTTCGTAAAATTCTCTCACGAGGAGACGGCCGTGTCTTCCCGCGATTTCTAGAAATTATAATAATTTAGCGTTCCACGGAAACTTATTGATGTCATGGGTTTTTAGAAGCAATTTACTATACGAATGTTCAAATTACCTGAATAATAAGTGAGTATTGTTGATTCTAGAATGTTTTAATCTATGGGAATCAAGATTCGCTAATTTAAGTGATCGCAGAAATAACCGGTTTGAAGTGGATTTACAGGGGGAAGACAAAGGAGAGAGAGAATGATGGAAGGGGGGGAAGGGAAGAAAGGAAGGAAGGAAAGAAATTAATGATATGTTACAAGGAACAATGCTTATCATCTACATACATTTTCATATGCTCATTAAACCTAGAATGAAAATAAATTTATTTTAATCTACAACTTATATCTAAATCCTGGCATTACACGCGTTCCTCCTCCGGGAAATAAATTTTTATCATCGGAGAAAATTATCCTGGCCATCAGTTTCTTTTCACTCCTTCGTCAAGGTTATGTGTGCGAGTGGGACGGACTTATTTGAATTGACTGAAAACTCTCATATTCTGTAAGTGGTACCTGTCGGTCCACCAATATCTTGCGTACCCCAGAGGGTCGCTTTCTCTGTCCCTTATTTTTGAACGAACATTCAGTGAAAGAAGGATATTCCAGTCAACCTCCTACCTGGGTAATAACGTGGCCGCCAACCTTGACTTAGCCTGTACTCTCGCTGCTAGGATCGTCCCAGAGGCACTTCCCACTCACTCTACATGTCATACAATTCCCATTCACTCCCTCATTCATTCTACCTTGTGCTTCCCAACTCTCCTCTTGGTAACTGACGAGAGCCCGTCAGCTCCTGAAGTATCCGCTACACCACGGGCCGTGTTGACTGTTAAGTGAGAAGTCGTCGACAACCTCTCGAATTAAAACACCCATTAGTCTCTCACCGAACCAGGCTGAGCCCGTAAGAAGAAATGATACCGAACCCTAGACGTGAAAAGTCAATAATTTTCAGACAGCCCGACCCGCACTCATCACCTTGGCCATCATGTAATCCTAACATTTCTTTACCAATATTTCACATTTAACACTCTTCGATTAGCCTTCTAGGAGGTCTCCTCACGCGAGGGGGTAGTTGTTCATCCACCGGATTTGGTTGTAAGGCACTTTCTATTGGTTCTACCAGCCATTCTTCACTTCCGTGATAAGGTTTCACTTGTTTGGCAGCTCTTTGCACTCTCTTTCCAGTGAACACATTCTCCACTATGTACACACTCCCACCCAACAATACTTCCACCACACGGTAAATTCCATCCCATTTAACATTTAGTTTACGGCCTGGTATTGTGGTTTCCTTTCTGACCCACACCAGCGCTCCCACCCCGACAACTTGGTTTTTCCGCTTTCGGTTGGCCACGTCTCTATAACGACGCGTCATTTTCTGGTGCGTCTCACTAATTAGAGCGTGTGCCACGCCCATGTCGTCTTCCTCTCCATCAATGCCGGGTAAGGATGCCCCGACCAGCCTAGGGGCGTGGCGAGATAAGAAAGCGAAGTAAGGTTGTTGTCCCGTGGAGGTGTGAACCGTTCATGGTGATTTGGCACGGCTGCAGCAGCTTGGGCTAGCGAAGAGGGTGAACTTGGCACAGGGTAGAGAGGATCGATTAAGAGTCCTGTGCATCCTCTCGGTCACCGAATTGCCTTGAGGGTGGTAGGGTGTGGTGTAGCAGAGGGTGATCTGGTGTAGTGTGCAGAACCGCTGGAATTCCTTGCTGGAAAACTCTCCTCCATTCTCCAGGACTATGTTGCGAGGTGTCCCATAGTCTGCCAGGTACTGCCACAGTGTGTCTATGATGTGTGTAGTGTTTGGTTTTTAGGGGGAAGAACCTAACGAACCTACTGCAATGATCGACTACCGTCATAACATAGCGGTAACCTTGTGCTCCGGCCACCATATCGGTAAGGTCTATCCCTATCCTCTCCAATGGTTTATGTACTGGAGGTAACTCTTTCCACTGTTGTTGTAAACCCCTATTTCCCTTAAATCTTTGACAGGTTACACATTTCTTGACATCAACTTTAAGATTTGTCCAATAGTATAGTTCCTCGGCCTTCTTAATGGTTTTCTTTTGCCCTAAATGACCGGATAATTCATGGGGATGTTGGAGAGCTTGTACAATCATACTACGAGGGATTATGAGACTATAGTGTAGGCTACCATCTGTTTTCTCCCGGACATAATACAATATTTCATCTACTACTGCAAATTGATCGAGGGTGGTTTTTGGCAAGCGTTTCTTTGGAACTCTACTGCCCCTCAAGTATTCCGCTAATTCTTCCCAGACTGGTTCTTCCCGTTGACGTAGTTTGAATTGTTGTTGATCTAGTCCGAGCCAGGTGGCCTAGGGAGGACGTATTACCACTCTAACTGGACGTGACAAATGATCGGCGACAAAGTTATCCTTACCCTTCAAATATTGAACCTCATAGTTGTACTCTCGCATTTCTAGGATCCATCTAGTCATTCGGGGAGATTTGGTCTTTCGCTTGTAAATGCTTGTGAGTGGTTGGTGATCCGTGACTATTGTAAAACGTGAACCCCAGAGATAGTGGTGGAAGTTCCTACAGGTGAGGACTACCGCTAATGCTTCCTTATCGGTGGCTGAGTAACGAGCCTCGCAAGAACTTAGTTTCTTGGAAAAATAACCGATGGAACAGTTAGTGCCATTAGGTTGAATTTGGCTTAGGACTCCCCCGATATGGGTGTTACTTGCGTCAGTCGTGAGGATGAAGGGTTCATGTACTAGAGCCCTAATACAGGGGCATTAATGAGGCAAGATTTGAGGTGGTCGAATGCTTGTTGGCACTCACTCGTCCAAGTGAAGGTGACTCGAGCTCTAGTTAAGTTGGTGAGGGGGGCAGCAATTTTCGCAAAAAAAGGAACATGTTTTCTGTAAAAACCGCACATTCCTAAGAAGCGTCGTACTTCCTTAACAGTAGTGGGAGCTTTCATTTTTGACACAGCCTCCACATTTTTCAGATCTGGCTTACTTCCTTCTGCTGAGATTCGGTGGCCTAGGAACGTGACTTCTTTTAGTCCGAAAGTGCATTTACTGAGGTTTAATTTCACACCATTAGTTGTAAGTAGCTCAAAAAGTTGTGTAAGGCATTCTAGAAGGAGAGGAAAGCTTGGAGCCCATAGAATTAAATCATCCAGGTAGTTTTTTACCCAACCCTTCTGAAGGAGGGGGGTTAATACTGAAGCCATTCGCCTGGAAAATATGGCCGGTGAACAATTTAGTCCGAACAGTAGACGCCGAAACCGATATAAGGTGACCCCATCACTGAAGGTGGTGAGATCACGACTCTCATCATCTAGTAAGACCTGGAAGTATGCTTCTCGCATGTCGAGGGTGACATAGTATTGCTGACCCGCAGCTTGTTCAACAAGTTCCTCTAACCTTGGTAGGGGATAGATGTCAGTGGCGAGGTGTTTATTGATGTGTCTATAGTCCAAGCACATTCTTTTACTACCATCCGGCTTATTGACTAAGACAATTGGGGACAACCATGCTCCAGTGGACCGTTCTATGATATTTCGGTCTTTCCATGTCTTGAAGCATATGTGAAATTAACTCCTTCGCTTTTTCGGGGTAGCGGTATGTAGGTCCTCGGCTGGGTTGAGGATCAGCCACTTTAATGTGAACCGGGGGACCGCTGATAAGTCCTAGTTCATTCTCGTCTAAGATGAAAAGAGGGTCATGTTCGAGAATTACCTGTTGTAACTGTTTGTTCTGAACTAGTGAGGTGTTGCCACTTTTGACCCTTAATTAATTCCTTCAACTTTTGGGTTCGGGTCCCCTTTGGTTGTATGTACTTTATCATTTTGCGGGAGTAAGTCATTGTGGATTTGATGAGTAGAGTTGATTTTAAAAGATGGAGGATTTTCAACCTTTTCGTATGAACCTAGGATGGTGCCTCTTTGAAAACCTTTTTCCCTCTTGGTATTATTGGTGAAAGGGAGGTGAATAGAATTTTCTGAAGTAACTTGCACTAAGTAGGGGTGGCTATTGTGACTGACTCTCGCCTGTGGATGGATAATTAGGTTAGAACCCGGGATCTCTTTCACATTGACGGGCATAAATTTTGATTGATATGGGTCTATTTTTACTGGGTTGAGGTTTATTTGAGAGAAGACTCGTGACGGATTCGAGAGTTCTACAGGGCTGCTGTGTACTCTTTCAATTTTGTTTCTTTGGCAAGGAATATGATTAACGACATAAGGGCTACTACCCCAGAGCATGACTCTTTTTTCCGTCCCACGTGAGAGGGGCTTGTCCGAGCACGTCGCAACCAAGGAGTATATCTCCGGAGAGATAAGAGTCTGGTATAACAGGGAACCATTGTTTACAAATTTTCTCATCACCGATTCCAATTTCCGCCCATAACATACCGAGAATTCTCAAAGGTGCGCCTGTGACTCCCTGTAGGCGAGGAGGATTGCGTCGTGAATTTATTTCACCTCAGATTTGTTTCGCTGTCGTTTCTTTGATTAATGTGTAACTACTATGTCTCCACAATTTTTCTGCCGATTGCTACATGGATGGTGGGAGAGGTGTGACTGCCGGCTAGTCATATTTGTGGATTGGGGTTTTGGGCGCGGCTCGGATTTTGGTTATTATTATCCGTGGATCCGTGATCGCGTACAGGGCACCTACGGTCTCCCCTGTGACATCCAGGTCTTCAACAATCAAAACAATGGCCCAGAGGGGGTTTCCTCCAACATTCTGATAGGTTATGTGATGTCGCTCGACAATAGGCGCAATACTTGCGAGTCGGTGTCTCATGATTTCTGGGTCGTTCCCCTTTTGCTTGTGTCAAACTGGCCTTAAGTTCGCGAACCTGTTTTCTCAGCTCCTCCATCTCATCTTTGATCGCCTCGGGGTTTGGGGAATTTATGGGCTTATTTGGTTCTTTCTCGATCATTCCTCTTACTTTTTTTTTTCTTCTGGAATCATGTTAACCCGCGGAGTATGCCTCTCTTCGAGCAGTTGACGTTCATGCTCGAGGCGGTCCATGAATTTTTTTAGGGGATATCCCTCATCCAGGAATCCTTCCAGTCTCTCTCGCGATTCGGGAGGTAAGCCGTACCACAGTTTTCTTTTTATTGTCTTATCTCGGTTGGGGAATCTTTCATTGGGGAATTTGGTCTCTATCACTGCATGTTGGCAAATAAAGCGATGGGTGAAAGCTTGTGGAGATTCTCCCCAATCGTAACCTATTGATTCTAATTCCTGCCATGCTCGATCAATGCTCACTTCGGTGGCAAACTCGGTCTGGAAAAGATTTCTAAGTGCTGCCCAAGATTCTATTTTCTGATATGTTTGGTTGTTGTGGATTAAAATTGCGAGTTCTGAGCTCACTCTCCCCTTTGCGATTTGGATGAGAGTGGTATCGCTAGAACTGCATTGTTCTACTAACTCAAAGAACATTTGTAGGCATGCCGCTGCATCGAGACCTTGTAGTTGGTGTAATTCTAGCATTGGAATGTCTCGGGGTTTGGTGAGTCCCTCTTTCACGTTATTCATGGGTAAGTGAGGGTTGGGACTCGGTACCTGGAAAGGGTTATTTGAACTAAGTTGTGCTCTTAATTCTTCTACTTCTCTTTCTAATTGGATCACTTTGGTTGTAACTTCTTCCTCCTCCTCCGTTTTGATCCCTGGTAATGTGAAATCTTGCCAACTCATGATGACGCTGGAGAATCACCTCTTATAGCAGCGGGTAGGGACTCTATTCCCATGTTCCGTCGGTCAACTGGGAGGACACTCGGGTTTCCCGTGGCTAATAAGTGCGGTTCTCCACTGTTCCTATTTCCTTAGTAGGTGACCTCTGATTACTGTTACCAATTTATCATTTACTTTACTTCTTCCCTCATTTATCCAATGAATACCGTCGGATGCCAAGGTGTTTAAGTATAACGAGGTATTGAAATGTATGACTTGGTTTCTCCTTGATTTTTTTATATGCTTATTTATTGAATTTTGGACTTTCTTATAGTCATCCGTGCTAATGGGTCCTCTTTCTGAATAAATGCGGGGTTCTACCAAACAGATGCAAACCACAGCCCCACAATCTCTCTCTATGGTGCGTGTAATTTCTTTGATGGTGTCAGCAAGAAGAGCGGGATCTATACCGTCGGTAATATCGTTACTACCCAGCCATAAGATGCACAAATCATGTGGCCATTCCAGAACCCTATTTAGCCTAACATCTGAGAAAAAAGAATTTGCCCTTCCTCCAAGAACTCTGAAAATTTTTATTTCAGCTTCTGGGATATCCAGTGATTGGGGAAGTTGACTGTGTCCCACCAATGAGACTTTTGACATATTTACTGAGGGTGACTTTATATTGTTATTGTTAGGTGAAACTCCGGTGTGCTGTAATTTTTGGAAATAATATCCCACCGCTCTCTCACCAGTGTGTTTATGATGTGGCAGACGAGAAGAGTTTGTAGAGGGGATTCTGTTAGGGGTAGAGACAGCATGAGAGTGATTAGTTAACACGGCAAGGAATGATGCACAAGTATATTAATAAACAAGTATATGTCCTAGTATTGGGAATATATACCTAACTGGGAAGAGAAACTATGCACCAACCTGTTAGGGGGAGAGGCGGCGTGAGAGTGATGTGCGGGTGGCGTGGGTTGAGCTTCGCCCGGAAAAACAGCAAGTGTTCGTACAGCGTGAGAGTGATGTGCGGGTGGCATGGGTTGAGCTTCGCCCGGGTAAACAGCAAGTGTTCGTTAGGTACACTTCATGACTTAATAACATCGACATTGAATGATTAACAACCAACCGGGTTAGAATATGAGGGCAAAAGGAATACTTTATGAGCGACAGTGTAATGAATAAAAAATAGGGGGGAGACAAAGGAGAGAGAGAATGATGGAAGGGGGGGAAGGGAAGAAAGGAAGGAAGGATAAAATTAATGATATGTTACAAGGAACAATGCTTATCATCTACATACATTTTCATATCCTCATTAAACCTAGAATGAAAATAAATTTATTTTAATCTACAACTTATATCTAAATCCTGGCATTACATAAGTAAGTCTTACCTTGAGGCACAACTGTGTAGGTCGTTGGAAGTGGATACATGGTGGTCACAGTTGGGGCGGCAACCAAGGTGGTGGGGGCCCAAACAGGAGGATAACTGAAGCTTCCATCAATACTCGGAGGAGGCACAGATAAGTTAGGTATAAAAGATGTTGTGTTGATGGTAGTAGGCGGCTCCCTCCATGAGCTGGAGGCTGATCTAGCTGGGGGTATTTCCTCTATAGCCACTGGACTAGTCTTGTATACAGGAAGTGTTTGGTGATGTTTTCTGTTGCACCAAATAAATCTCATTAGTTGATGAATTTCCACTAATGCAAGTTATGCAAGTTTTTGTAAATGTTGGCAACTTCCTGGAATTTTGTGGTGAGTCCTATAGCTACTCCCTACGATCCCACAGCGGTTGTCAATGGTTCTCTGACAACCTTGATGGATGGCTTGGCATACTTATCCAATGTTTTCTCACGTGATCAGGATGTTTGTAATAAATCAACTGACGTCTACCTCCTTTGATCCATGAAAACCACTCAAAAGTTTGCATACACCCCTAGCCTGATCACAAACTTTTGTTAACGTGAGTGCTGCAGGTGCAGACGTTTACCATGAGCAGCCTGCCTGCAGGCTTACACGACACACATATGCTACTATACCAAACTGCAGGTGGCAGTGGTACATCATTATCATTCAGAATATCAGGCCATGAGTAAATTGACACCTCAATAAATAGAACAATACTTGATCTGGTGGGTGACCACAATATAAATGCCAGCACATTAAGCACAAGGCACAAACATCATGATCATGCCATCAGAGATCACCCATAACCCAGAGTCTGTCAACCTGTATTTGCTGTATCATCACACACGTTTTGCCTTCCTTGATATATATATATATATATATATATATATATATATATATATATATATATATATATATATATATATATATATATATATATTTTCTTTTTATATACATAAGGGCGTTTTCTTAAGCATAAGGGGTGGCACTATCACTGATAGAATAGTTAAAGTCTTATTTCCAAAATCAAAGCCAACAGACACCCCAGTGGGTACTATATACTTTTACCTGTTGAATTCTTCCTCAATATCCATGAGATCTTGCAGAACATCTTGAACAATTTCTGACCGATCTTCACTTTTCTGTGTAATTTTTCTGCAATAAAATATAAAATATGTGAGATAACAAATGTGCTTTATAGTTTCAGATATAGTTCCACAGTTACATATTTCTTCCTATGCCATTCACTAGAAATCACAAAATATTGGATGAGTGCCTTCTACCACTATTAGGTGTGAGTGAATGACTTACCTTAAGGCTTCCTTGCCTGCTGCATGGTCAGGATTGATGGATAAGCATTTCTTGAAATTCTTTTCTGCTTCTTCCATTTTGTTCTCCTCTTCAAGTCTACAAAATGTCAGCTTATTAGGAGTTCATATCAGATTATTCGTCACCTTGCCAATTTCTTTTTTCTACATAAGCAATATTTATTCCAACACATTTCCATCCAATGGTCATTATAGCATTCACCTCAGTAGTTCTAATTACAATTACAATCTTGCTATCACTTGCCACAGTATTAACCACCAAAAGATGATGCTATTAAGTATTATTAACCATTCTTGTCCAACTCATTTTTATAACCATTAATGTGGCAGAAGAATGTACTTATAATTGGATTGTATACAAACAAAACACTTTATTGAAATCTTATTTCTATAAAAAGATTTACAACTTTTGCAAGGAACTTACTGTTTGCCTAATTCCACTAGTGTTTCACAAATATACTTCTGAGCATTATTATGGGACGGGTTGTACTTTAGAGCTTCCTCAAAATTTTCAACAGCTTTCTCCAAGCTGCCAAAGTTTGCCAATCTGAAACAAACCACACAGCAATTAACTAATATCAAACAAAGGACCCAATAACAAAATATAAACACTTTACTGCAGCCTTTTTTAAGCAAAATAAAATTTCAAAACACCTGTAATCATAAAATTTGTGAAATCAAGCTACCATGTACTTTTCCCTACTGTTGAATATTTGTTTATCAGGTATCCATGCATCAATATTATATAACCAAACATGTATTTCACAAGAAGAATTTATAATAAACAATTAATGGCTTACATCTATCATATGAAGTACAGAGAAATATAGGGAAGTACTCACAAAGCTCCTTTAGCGAAAAAGGCTTCATCATTTTTACTATCAATTTCCAGAGCCTTGTTGAGGCACTGGAAGGCCTCTTCATGCTGGCCACGCATGAAGAACACCACCCCATCGGCAACAGATTTATGGGCCCAGCGTGAAATCTGTGCCTTTCTTACTGACTTGTACATTTCATGCTCCGTGAATTTGTGCCTACATCATTTGAAATGAAAAAAAAAGAAAAAAAAAGAAATTAATTAATGAATATATAGATGAATAAATGTTGACTGTAATGAATGAATTACAGTCTATGAATAAGAAAAATTAATAATAAAACAAATATCAAGTTGTACAAGACTTTTTTGTACAATACCACAATAACAAATTAATTTCAGAAGTTTGTGCCAAACCATTAGAATATTAAAGATTCTTATTATCATTCTTATTACTAGTATCATTATCCTCATTATTATCATAAAAATTATTATTTCTTTGATTATCATATATTTACGTCATGATTCATGGTATTTACTTAAATTTTCCTAGGCATTTATGAGTATACATTCAAACAAATGACATCAACAGTAATAAATATATTTCATTCATAGCAAAATGTTTGCCTCCTTAGATGTAAAATAAAACTGATACACTTACTTAAGAGAGTCCATGAGTGAGGAGTGTGAATATAGGTTAATATTAAATTTATCTGCCAGGTGTCTTATGCTGCGGGGGTTGTTAAATGTCTCCAGCTTCTCCAGGGTTTGGGAGTAGGATTTAATGCTTCCTTCTTCCATTTCACTTTGGAGAAAAGAAAAATCTTTATTATTAAACTTTTTTTCCAACATACATATTGCTACTTCCCTAAAATTGCAAAGAATCAAACAACCTACCTAGCATATGCCTAAATGTTTTGTTTCTTGACTCCACTGCCCACTACAGTGTGGTCTATACTACTGCGTGGTGTAGTCAGCCTGGGTGGTTACCAAAATAGCCGGCCCTGAGACACAGAGCGTAGAGTGCATGTCTCTGTATTCCATGTGTCTCGTAGGAGGCGACTAAAGGGGCAAGGGTGGAGAGTTGGGATCCTTCCCCCGTGGTGCTATTTTCCATGAGAACAATAAGCAGAAAGCTGTCTTTTGTTGTGCCATCCCACTTGTTTGGCAGCCGGCCAAATTGTATGTTGAAGGAAGATAAGATAAGATACTTTGATCCTATCTAGAGCAAGTACCAACTACTACAAGGTTATTGACTATACAAAGCGCCACCACGCCAGGACGAACCTGGTGGGCTCGAACCGCTGACCGAATGCAGGGACGCTACACGCGAGCCGACAGCTCTACCAAACGAGCCACCCTGACGGGTGTATGTTGAAGGAAAGAAAGTAACATTTTCACTGGCACAAGATGTAATAAAGAAAACTTGTAGCACAGCAAAATCCACTTTGGTACCTGAGTATAGGTGGACGGTTGTTGAGAGTTGACTTGCCCAGCTTGATCTTATCCTTGAGATGTGGATGAATGGCAACCCCTCTGGTGCTCACTAGGAGGTAATTACCCTTCAGATCAACCCTCAGCACCTCCACACACAACCTTGATCCAAACAACCACCGCCCAAGGCTATCTGTATCTGCTGGTTCAGGATCTGAGTCTTCATGGCGGAGGTAAGCCTGTGAGGGGGTAGGCTCTGTCAGGGCTTTACTTATATTGTCATGATATCATACACATCAGAAAAGAAATATCCAACAATGAGAGAGGATAGCAACACCTAAAGTAAGATGTATTAAACTTTGTTATCTTATTATACAGGAAACAATTCACATGGAACGATTCACCTTGTTTTAACAATGCTCTTATTACAAATTTCTAAATTTATTTAGAAATATAAGTAAATTACTAATGATTCTATCCTCTCATTTAACAATGTCACTCACCAAGCATTCAACTCTGAAGGATTTGAAAGATTCACAGACAAATGCCAAAGTGCCAACTTCTGATGTTTCTAATTTCTGAATGGGCCAGAGCAGACTTTGTTTTGTTCAAAGCCTCAAAATCTCAATTTTTCACCTATCTACTCAACATCTATACACAACCTTCAGGATAACTATCCTCTCTTCTTCACAGACCCTCAACTACCTCCCTCCTCCACACTGAATATTCTTGGGCTGCTCTTTACTAAAGATTTAAACTGAAATGTTCACATCTCATCAACAAAATCAGCTTCTATGAAGTTAGAAGTTCAGTTTCCACTTTTTCAATTTCTTTCTCCCTCCCAGATTATTACTCTTTGAAGGGGCCTTAGGCACCCTTGTATGGAGTTTGCCTCTCATGGATGAGGGGAGATCCATTAATACAGCCCAGCATAACAGAATAGTCAGAAGCTTTTTGTCTCATCAATTCCTCTCTCCTCCTCTAACTGTCTTCAGTATCTCAAAACCTGCCACAGTGTTGCTTCTCTTGCTACCTTCTACTGTTATTTCTATGGTTACTGGCTTTATGAGCATGCTAACTCCATGCCTCCCCAACTCCCACAGTAACCCGCCCATAACCCAGTGGTGTGAAGCTGCTCAACTGGATGATCCACAGTGAACACCTTCCTTAGACATCTATTATATTCCTATTTCCACCTTCCTATGACAAACTTTTTTAACCCTCTCGCACTCCAATAAATTTTGTAATTTTTTTTTTCCAATACCTCGTTCGTTGGGAAGAATTTGGGGCCTCTTTTCACGCCTTGCAAAACCTAGCTTAGTAGGCAGTTTTCTTCACTTAGAAACTCATAAATATGAACATGTTATTTATCACTAGATTCACAAGGAATTTATTATAAAGTGATAAAATAGAAAATCCATAATAAAAAGAATTTCATGCAGGTATTGCTAAGAAAATAATCCTTAAAGTAATTGTCCAGACCGATTTGTTTTTTGCCTAATTATGTTGAATCAACATTCAAAACACCTAATCCACCAAAAATAATTGATTTCCAGGCCTTATTTCCGTAAAAACACGACTTTTGTAAAAAGCGCGCGAAAAAAAAATTCTTCCCTCCAACAGGGCTACGACTGTTATTGATGACGTCAGAACAGGGACGTCCGCAGACACTCTGTCTGACACCTGTCGGCAAATGTTATGATGAGCGATTGTACTTCGGTGTCAGACAGTGAATCTGTCGCTGTGACAGATCTAGAGTATGATGCTCAATCTGACACCGAAAGAAATTACGCTGGTCGCGTATACTATGAGGAAAACGAACCTCAGATTGTCATGGGATCCTATATGTTTGACCCCGAGTACGAGATGGATGAACAGGTGTTAACAGAGCCTGAGGTTCAGAAGGAGGACCTGGCACTTCTCCAAAACATGGATTGGTAAATAAGGTTAAACCATGTGTGTGTGGGAATCACAATGAAGGTACTTTCAAGAAAATCCTATGGTTAGTTTTGGAGCTACAGTCAAACGTCATTACTCGGAAACCACATACTAGCATTAACTACAGCATAGAGTTGGAAAATATGCGGGCGGGAAGGCAGAAAGTGTGACAGCCACACCACCACAGGGCACGCCCACTCCACAACTGAGTCACTATTTTACGGGAGGCGCCGCCCTTGTCCAGCATAACCGTGTACACAGGCTCACCTCACACTCGTCGTCCCAACCCACACACTGGGTAGGCGACTAGTCGCGTTGCACACTCTCACCCAGTCTTTCACCCGCTGTGTACCCTCACTACACACCGTTTCTCAACACAACTGCTCGCCCCAACACACTATAGGCGTGTATCACCCTACACACGCCACTCCTTTCCGTGTGCAAACTTTTCTCGAAAGGCACAGCTGTCTTGCTGCACCCATAAAGGATGCATGCATGTGGCATATAGCAAAAAAAATCTATCAGAAACACCCAAATATCTTCAAGTACTATATTTATCTCTGTGTCTGATCAGCGCAGGAAGAGGAGCCTCCCTTTCGCTACGTCACCGAGCCTGAGCGTCTGCAAACCTTGAGCGTGTTTTGAGAACTCGGGGAATTTGCAGATTTTGATTGCGGATTATTTAAAAACGGCTGACTGAATACAAAAAGTGACGACGTATTGTTGATATACTCGTTAATGGCTATGACTTGATTGCATTAAATCAGGAATGATGAAATGGTCTGGACGATTACTTTAAAGAAAAGGTTTTCTTAAAGAAAAAATTTTCCCAACATCGTAGCTCAAAACTTCTGCCGTGAACACTTTATGCACTACACTTCATTTGAACCGTCTTTATGAGCTTACAATGGTAGAATTGCCATTTTGATATGTGAATTAGATCTCGAGAAAATAAATGAAAACTGAAATCAGCATGAGATCTCCGATGATTGAGTCCCCCTGCGCCCCCACTCTCACTGTCTCTAGTCTCTGAATATTCAACTTTACTTTCACTATCAGTCATGGTCTCTGTGTAATTTTCTTTTAGACATGTCTAGTTTCTTATCTGCAAAGAATTCCCTAATACATAATATGAAATAATTTTCTGCGTTACAGCACCACCAATTAAATTTGGATAAACACAACTTGCATAGAAAAAGTAGGCAATGCGCACGGCAACATGACTGCACAGAAAATGGAGACAGCGCGCATATAGCCTGCCTGATAGGGAAATACTGACACATTTATCTTCCGGTCAGACTATTGTGGGAAGGGAAAATGTTACCTATTCGTTTATTTGATAAAACTTATGCTCATCTTTGACTCACCAAAAACTATATTTTCTACGGATTTAAACAAGTTTTTTGACGCATTTGTGTGTCAAGTGATGTGTTGCATGAAGTCATTTTAACGCATATGTACAATCCATGTGCGAGAGGGTTATGAGAGGAGTACCAGGACACCCCCCAAAGTAAATTAGCCAACTCTAATGCAACTCTTTTACTATCTGTTTATTGGGAGCTGGCAATTAGGGTTTGTATTTTATCTATCCTTGGCCAAACAACTCATGATGTAAAAGGAAAAAAAATAAGGAAACATGCCTGACTGAGAGGAATTATTTGAAAACCGGATGAAAAGTGATAACTATTAATTTTTCCTGAATAGTCCTTCCCATATTTCAGGTGCATCCTATATGCCAATCTTATGTGGCAGGTAATACAGAATGAACCATTAAACCTTAAAAGATGGAATATGAACCACTGTGAGGAAAACTGGATTGAATATGGTTAAGACTGAACTCGAAGAAATAAATTGAAGGTCTTACCTTAATGTCAGCATTTAACAGATCCCTGAAACTGGATTCTACAGCAGCTTGAACCTTCACCAAGCATAAGTTGTTGTAGTGGGTGGCAACCTGCACATAAAGTACATCCCCACGCTTCACTGTCTGTGGAGAAAACAATCATCATATAAAGTCAACAACACATGCATGTGCAGACACTTTAGGCAGAGAGGCTGTCTGGCTATTCCTCAGTTGGCATCAAGCCACATTAAGAAAAGGTGAAAATATGAAAGGAAAGCTGTTTAAATATTGATGAATGCATGAAAATGGAGAGAGATAGGTCTCCCAAAAACGTTTGATGGGTGACTATGTCTTTAAAGTTGTAAAACACTGGATAAAAATGCAAAATTCAAGCAGTAGGAGCAGTGATAAGTTAAGATACTTTGATCCTATCTAGACACTTTGCAAGTACCAACTACAAGGTTATTGACTATACAAAGCGCCACCACGCCAGGACGAACTTGGTGGACTCGAACCGCTGACCGAATGCGCAGGGACGCTGCACACGCTAGCCAGTAACTCTACCAACCGCGCCACCCTGGCGGGTTAGGAGCAGTGAAGAAAAAGAAAAAAAGATCTATGAAATGCATGGCAATGGATAAGCAAACAGTATACTTGACCCTTAAGATGCAGTCACGACAATGACCTGTTCATCTGCATTATGTCATGTGATTGTATTCAAGGTTTAGAGTTGCAACTGGTGATGACAGTGATGAAGGATAAACAGTCTATTTTCAACCATGAATCGTGCTTAAAAAACATTTTAAGAATTTTTTTTTAAATAAAGTCCACTTGGATATCAACATTTCAAATCATATGGGAAAAATACTAACAAAATACATACCTTAAAATACAGTTCTCTTTTCGTGCGACTTGGAACTTTCATGAAATATTCTAGTGGAGGAAGACTGCTGGATCGATCTGCAATTTACGATTTAAAGAATTATACGCATATTCAATGGTGTAGGGATGTGGGGACCCCACTGCCCATTACGCTAACAGGATAACAGATGCGAATGTGCTAAGAGGACCAGCTGGAGGGATCTCTGACCCTTACTTTGTACTCCATAAATCATTCCTTCTTACCTGTTAGACATAGAAAATCTTCAATATATACTTCCATATATGTACTGGCATCATTCCTGTCATATATTCCACATGCAAACAAATAACTCACTTCTTCCACTTCCATCACAAACTTTTCACTCTTGTTCAACTATTTCATTGAAGTAATAATCAGAAAACTACGATTTCCACTTGAGGATATCAAGAAGCTTACCTCTCATTCCATACTCATCATCATCATCCTTATTTGCAGATTTAATTTCTCGAGATACAAACAAACTTGGGTACTTTTCTTTGATGAAGTTCAGAAGCTCACTTCTTGTGAGACTCGATTGCTTGCTGAAAGAGTAAAAAAGTAAAGAATTAAGTAGTCTCACTTTTTATAACTGTGACTGGTAGTTTTACAAACTGTATTTTCAGCAAAGGTAGCATTTCTTCCAAGTGCGAGATTGCACTGAAGAAAAGTAGAACAGAAAAATAATTAAAATTATCTTTTTCTATTACAGCAAAATAATGATACATAAATTATCCGTTCTGAGGAATTAGGTGGACCTGTGAGTATTGCTTAATCCCTGACTGGTCTTTAACTACGTAGTCATGTTTCATTCCATTTATTATATCCCTAATACTATTTACATAAAAATGGCAGTCATGACCAATCAAGTCAAATATTGTTATCCAAGATCAAGAATGGTAATGATGAATGGATATGAAGCTTATAGAATCCCCAGGTTTAGTGACTGAGGTGTCTGGTGACAAACCCATCTTCTTTCTACGGTTGTAGGTTAATCCCGTGATGGCTTCATTTGGTACATATCTGACTTATAAAATTTAAATTACAAAAATAAGCAAAATTTACAATACAGTAAGAAGGCTGACCTACCCTAGCACATACAAAAACATACATAAGTACATAATAATATTTTTAGGCATACCTTATTTCTGGGAGTCTTGCTTTGTACACTTCATAATCAATATCCTTCAGATTCAAGCCCTCAAAATCCTGTGGATGTTTATAGATGAGGTGCTTGAGGAGTTCATGGCCATGGAAATTTACAGTTCGTGTGACTAAAGTACAGGACAAAGGATCTGTTGCAGCCATCTTAACCGCTTCCTTCTGAAAAAGAAGAAACACTGAGTAAAACAAAGCGAAACTACAAATACAATATCCACTATAAATCCAAAAATGTGCTTCAAAATGCAGTAATACACATATTTTGTATGTGGTTGATTAATATTGATAGGGTTCCATATTGCTGTAAACTGCATACATATCTGATATAATGGATTAATGAGAAGAAAAAAAATTCTTATCAGCCTCTTACATATGATGGCTTACTAAACCATCATGACACATTCACCAGTTTCAATGGCAATCAGTAATAAAAACATGTTTAATAACTTTCATTGGATCAAACAAAAAGGAGTAGAATGGAAATGGCAACAGCAGGCAGTGAGTCATTTTCGTTCAAGTCATATGAATGAGAGGGGCGCATACAAAGCGTCAAACTAATCCAAGGGTGTCAGCCCTATCAATACGTCAAAAAGCCAATCTTTTCAAAGCATCTAAAAAGCTGGATCTCATCATAGTGTCAAGAAGACTTGGATCGAAGACTTAAGTTCCCAAGCCGGTCTCGAGCTTACTGTGTCATACAGTTTCGGTCATTTATGTTGTAGTATTTGCATGTTGTAGTAACACATGTTGTAGTATTTGCATTAGGTTCCAGTAGGTTTTTGATACTTTGATCACTTCTGGAGTTTTTGATGCTTTGATGACATTTGTCAGTTTGATGTTTTGATAACCTCTGTATTTTTTTATGCATCGATGACTTCTCACTTTTGATGTTTTGAAACTATATGAACTTTTTTGACACATTCATAGGATATGAGGAAAAACCACTTTTGACAAAATGAAAACATTTGGAAAATTTGATGGATTGCTAAGTTTTTGCAGATTTGATGAAATGATAGGATCAGTTTTTGACGTTCTGATGTGCCCCCGAATGAGACATGAGACTGATAGTGATAAATAAACCTAACCTAACCAAATCAAGGACTAATTGAATTGAGTTATGTTAAATAAAACACATTATTATTATAACCCATTGGTCACTTAAGCACCACCCCTTAACTGCACGCCTTCACTCTATGCCAGTGCCAGGGTAACATTGGAAGGGTTGGGATGTGGCACCCGGTGCACCAGCATATAAACTTTTTATGGTAAATATTCCGCAGGAGTTGCCGTCGCCAACCATCCGGGCAATCGCACACCATCAGATTCGCCTTCTAAACCTAAATAACTCTACAAAACCTAATCCAGACCTAAGCCTTTAGTTAAAGCGTGGGATTAGGTTAGGTTAGGTTAGTGAGTCAAAAGGTGGGCTTAGGTTAGTTTAATTTTCATATTTCATAATATACACTCCTTCCTATTAAAAACATCTTATATCTCCGAAAGTAGTGATTTGCGATGGAAGCCCATATAGAATGTTTCTTAGAATCCAATAAGGTGAACAGAAACCACACTCCCAATTGTGTAGGGAATTTCAGTCCTAGTGTAAAAATTTACCAACAGCTTTTGATACTGTCTGTCACTCATACGTAAACTTGAGTGTCATGGAGTGATGGCCGGGTGTTAAGATGGATTAGTGACTTCTTAATGAGGAAGATGTGTGTTTCTGTTGATGGGGTCCATGGCAGTACAAGGGACATCAAAAGTAGGGTTCCCCAAGGTTCAGTACGCTCCTAACTAAAGCCAAATCTGAATTAAAATGTGTCCGTGGAAAGGGAAGAACAGAGGCGATGCAGGTTACAAGAGGAAGAAGAGTGAGAGGCCCGTAAACACAAGTTTGTCTCTCGCCTCCCTATGAACAATATGTCATATCTCCAAAAGTAATGATTTGAGACGGAAACTCATAGAGAATGTTTCCTAGAATCCAATATGGTAAACAGAAACCACACTCCCAATTTTGTAGGGAATTTCGGTCCTAGTGTATAATAATACCAACCTATTTTAGAAATCAAACAGTACGACGTCCACCAGCTTACTAACATCAAACCAAATTGTGACATCATTATACCGTATGTAAGAAGCAGCTGGTCTTCCACAGCCCTGCCCCTTCTAAATCCAAATTGGTTGGGAGAAAGCAGGTTGTTAATTAAGTTCTAGATAAGTGTACAAGTGATCCGCAATCATTCGTGCTACCGTAGATAACACTTTAGTCGCCACCTGCCCTAATGTCGCCAGGCGCCATATATTACGAATTATAGCATCACTACTGATTTGTATGTGCCACTGAAGATCATACATAGTAGTTTATATCATGATTGTATAATCTACCCTGTTTTAGCATTGTTTTCTGCTTTGTATCTGTAAGTATTTAATGTTTCAAATTTCGCTACCAGTTTTTTTTTCGGGCGACAACAGAAGGCAGCTGACGGAAGGACATAAACACTAGCTGGCGATCTTAGCACAGTTACCAAGGTCGCCACTCGCCTTTGATATTTTTGTAATTTCTTCATTTATAGCCATAATATGACACAGATGAAGACACAAAATGACACTCTCCAGATAACCCCTTCTAACTTTCCTGAAATCATGGATGTAGAAATGTAAGTATTAATGCCACCAGACGTTTGTAAATAAAAAAGAAACGTTGTCTTGGCGACTTTAGTGTTATCTACGGTAAGGTCTTGAAGGACACTGATGTCAGGTACACAGTGCACGATGACGGAAGTTAAATTTGTTAGGTTTTTTGTGCCTAGTACCGAAATCATAAAAACAAGAGTACCATAAACCTAATCATTCATCACTACTCTACCGTAGATATCAGTCAAGTCGCCACCTGCAGTCACGTCGCCAGCCACCAAATATTACGGATTATAGCATCACTACTGATTTTCATGTGCCACTGAAGATGTTACACAGTAGTTTATATCATGACTATATAATCTACCCTGTTTCAGCGTTGTTTTATGCTTTGTATCTGCAAGTATAACTGTTGTGCATTTTGCTTCTCAAGTTTTTCTTGGCACGACAACAGACAGTAGCTCATCACCTTTCGGGCGACAGGACACAAGACTTGCCAGATCTTTCAAACTTGAATAGAATTTGTTTTCACGTTGGCAGAGGAATTTTTATATATCCAGGCATCTTCCGCAGCTAATATATATAGACTTGTTTTACTTTACCTCTAATTTCCCTGAATTTCCCAGTGGCAACTCAACTGTTGGGTTAAAATACTAGCTGGCGACTTTACTATAGTAGGTATAACAACGTCGCCACTCGGTTTTATTTTTATAATTTGTTCATTTATAGCCATACTATGACACAGATGAAGACACAAAATGACACAGACTTTCCAGATAGACCCTTCTAAATTTCCTGATATCATGGATGTACAAATGTAAGGGAGCCTGGACAAGTTGACTCAAATGACAACTCGACCCGAGACAGGTCGACCCAATCGTGAGACTACTCGCCCCAGGACAACGGTTAGGTTAGGTTAGGTTAGGTTAGGTTAGGTATACTTTGTGGTTAAGGTTAGGTTAGGTTTCATTAAAACCTATAAGGTTAGGTAAGTGTTAGGTTAGGTATACTTTGTGGTTAAGGTTAGGTTAGGTTAGGTTAGGTATACTTTGTGGTTAAGGTTAGGTTAGGTTTCATTAAAACCTATAAGGTTAGGTTAGGTTAGGTTTCATTAAAACCTATAAGTTTAAGTTAGGTTCGATGTGGGTCGACTTGTCTTTTTCCGTGGGTCGAGCTGTCTTTTAGGTGAGGTCGAGTTGTCTGGGGCGAGTTGTCACGTGGGTCGAGTAGTCTAGCAAGCAATGTAAGTATTAACGCCACCACACGTCTATACATCACAAAGAAACGTTGTCCTGGCGACTTTACTGTTATCTACGGTAGCAGTAGCAGCTGTTCATAGGGCCAGTGGGGTCCATACAATAACCGGAACGGAGATTATGTCCAGAACGGAGTTTGTATTAAGACAATTTGGCATTTATTGGGACATTGAATGAAGTTATTAAAAGAATAATAATGTTTTATTTGACATTAAATGATATATTCTGGAAAATATAAATTTTTTCGGCTCGAAAAGATAAATCTCAGATCATGCAATGGGTATTATTTTACGATGGCACCAAACTTCCCTACACAATTGGGAGCATGGTTTCTGTTTACCTTATTGTATTCTAAGAGACATTTTCTCTTTGAGCTTTCCGTCGCAAATCAATAGTTTCGGAGATATAGAACATTTTAGGTGGGGGGAGGAATATCTCGCCTTGTTTACAAAATGCCTCCCTCTTCCTCTTCTTGTGACCTGCATCGCTTTTGTTTGGTATTTTATTAAACTTTTATTATTGGACCCAGTTAGGAGGTTAAAGGTTAGGTAAGGTAAGGTAAGGTAAGGTAAGGTAAGGTAAGGTAAGGTTAGGTTAGGTTAGGTTAGGTTAGGTTAGGTTAGGTAAGGTTCAGGTTAGGTTAGGTTAGGTAAGGTAGCCACGGGTGCGCCTCCGAAACAAAAGCGATACAGGTCACAAGAAGAGGAAGAGGGAGGCATTTAGTAAACAAGGAGACATATTCCTCCCCCCACCCTAAAATGTTCTATATCTCCGAAACTATTGATTTGCGACGGAAAGCTCAGAGAAAATGTCTCTTAGAAATACAATAAGGTAAACAGAAACCATGCTGCCAATTAGAGAGAACTGCAACTCCGAAATGCCAGTGGTCGCTGGCAGTTTTAACTCACAATTTGGTGAAAAGTTGGTCAACTTGAAAGAAAAATATGGGCTTATTCCACTGCACTTAAAACACACAAGTATAATATTAAGAAAGATTTTCTTCTATATGTATATTGTATAGAAGCCTGATTCTGTAAAACATTGTATATAACCAAATAACCAAGGAGGTTATAGTTGAGGAGGCGAGGTAAATGCTACTCTATGATATTATACAGTCAATAACGTATGTTTAGAAGTTATCTATACCTAGGCAGTCATATGTTCCTGTTATTATTGTGTATCAATCAGATAGAAAGCCTGGAAGTGCAATGAGTCGACGCGTGAAGTAGCAATGTTTTGATTCAATCTCCCCGCCACAATCTCCCCGCCCACCACTCCCCGCCGCGGCGTGTCGCCTCCACAATTATAACCTACATTGTCGCAGCAACAAGCCGATTTCGGCATTCTTTATTCTTCGTTTTTCCAAGGCATTGCTTATTCTATTTTGACAAGCGTTTGCCAGACGCAGCAGTACTGTCTTAGAAAACAGTGTGAACATCGCCCAAATTTTACATGCCACAATATACATGTTAAAAATATATTAAGCTTTGCTACTCGAGGCGAGTAATTTGCATTAAATTGCTATTATAGAACGTTCAATCGTAATGCATGTCATGCATACACTTACTAGAACAACAGAAGAACGTTCTTTTTTAGTATTCAGATGCGGTGCATCAATATTCATCGCGAAATTGATTTATGAAAAATATTAGTCGCGGAGGGAAAACACAGTAGACCAACCTTTGAGTTAAAACTGCCAGCGACCACTGGCATTTCTCGAGTTTCAGTTCTCTCTAATTGTGTAGGGAAGTTTGGTGCCATCGTAAAAATTTACCATGCAATGCACTGTCATTGTAATGCACAGTTCATTCGCCAGGTGTTGTTTACGATTGCGACGAGACATGTTTGGACATGTTTTATCAGACTGATTACTTTTTCAGAAATCGGCTAGTTTATATAACCTTAATTGCAATTAACATTTATACATTGTGCTGACATCAGAGATTGACTAGTGATTGACTAGCACGCTTCATTAGTTCGGAAGGACAAATCAAAAGAGAAGTCATCAACGAACAGTTTAAAATATAAATATACCCTTATAGATTAACTCAATATCGGACCAGATGAACCTGCAAATACAGGGACGCTGGGTTCGGATGCAGCGGTGGAGCACCACGACTGTGAGGGAGTATCCTCTAGACGGAAACAAGTAAACAAGTAAACAAATAGACCCTTCTAAACCCACCCTCCAGCCCGTTTTGGAACTCTGTTCCGGAAAATAATCTCCGTTCCGGTTATTGTATGGACCGGGGCCAGTGCAAGATATTGTCCAATACACCACTGACAAACACTCACTTGTGTTCATTCTACGCCCTCGTCTTTTGTTGTTGTTGTTTTAGGGCTGCGAGGATCCATTGGGGAACACTATAAAAATTACTCTCGGTACGGGCCTATGAGCCCTGATGATGTCCTATGGTGCTATCACAGGCGCGGTAGTTGACCTGTCTTCCTCAGGAAGGCACAGGGGAGGCCAAGGATATTAGAAAGTAACGTTATATTATGCTTGGGGGAGGCGAGGACAGCTTGTTTTGTTTACCCTTGAGCTTGAATATGAGCTTGAGTTGGGATTCACCCAGCGGTGGCTGTTGGTGACAAGGAAGATACGTATAGCCGTATTTTTGTCGTCCAAGCACAGTCTTGGTACAAAGACCGTTTTTTGTCTTGATTGAGCCGTGTTTTTGTCGTTCAAGCACCGTCTTGGATTACAAAGACCAACCCAAGATTTGCTGTTTTTGAGCGCGGTCTTGGTACGAATTAAGACGGGACTAGAGAACAAGCATTATGCGGGGTTCAGACTCCACGTATTTGCTACGTGCAACTTGTCAACGTGACGTCACCGTGACGTCACTTCCTGCTTGTGTGACCTTGAAAGACGTGCGTCTCGAGGCAAAAGAATTGGAGGCTCCGAATCTTTTGGCGGGCTGCGTGAGCGGTGGTGCCACAATGGACCCGTTTACTCTACTTGAGGTAAGGATTGATTTGACATCTTCAAGCCTCATATAGTTGGGCAGTGATGTTGATTTTTCTATGTGAACAGTATTTTTGATGATACAGCCAATTTAAGTACAGGAAAATGTATACGCTCTAAAACGACTGGCGCCATGTTGTGACGTCACTAGCTTAGACAACAGAGCAAAACAGCTGTGAAGCGGCCGCTACTATTATGTACTACCTACTAATACACCAACTTGCATTACCCCTACTACCGCAAGATGACCAGTAATCCTCCTTCAAGTGATGTAGTAGGTATTCACTGTGTTTGTGAATATGTAAGTTGTAGTTTATAAGGAAAAAGTGGATAGACAGAGATAAGTGGCCCGTGACACCAGACAAGTGATGACTTCTGGGATCGGCATTCCTTATAGGGAGCTTAAATGAACCTGCAATGACATGTACAGCTAGACAGATAGACGAACTCATAGAGGAACAGGTAGAAATGTATGGCTTTCTTTCCCCACATAAGCAAAACATACACCCTTCGTCACTCTACTCACCACTACAACCTTTACTAACCATACATTTCTACCTGTTCCTCTATGAGTTCGTCTATCTGTCTAGCTGTACATGTCATTGCAGGTTCATTTAAGCTCCCTATAAGGAATGCCGATCCCAGAAGTCATCACTTGTCTGGTGTCACGGGCCACTTATCTCTGTCTATCCACTTTTTCCTTATAAACTACAACTTACATATTCACAAACACAGTGAATACCTACTACATCACTTGAAGGAGGATTACTGGTCATCTTGCGGTAGTAGGGGTAATGCAAGTTAGTAAGGTTAGTTAGGTTAGTAAAATAAAACTATAATTTGCGGTTTGCTGAGCCAAAACAAGCCGATCAGCTGATCAGGCGAGATCTGAGTCTGCAGTTACTACGTCACAACCAATCACAGCGCGTTCCGCCGTGTTGTGATATTTTGGCCCCAAAAAGGCCATATATTTCATTTATGGTGCATTTCTCAGCAAAAAGAATATGAGTACAGTGATATGTAGCCTATATTGCACCCAAAGCTTCATAATACTCCGTGTTTTAGGTGTGAGTAAACGGGTCCATTTATAGAACATTATACGTAACTAAGTTTTGCAATATCAAAATAATGCTGTTTCCAAGGTCTGATTTAAAATATGTTTATTATCAGTGATTCTGGAAGACAATATTAGTAATGGAAGACATACATGATGTGAAAATATTGTGTCCCGCTGCTTGAAGGCGGAACAGCGGCACTCTGCTTGAATATAAGCTCGACCACCACCACTACCTCTGTGTATTTTAATGCGTTATTTCTCGTGTTCTCTAGTTCTAACCCTCTCACGTGCCCCTCTAGTAGCTACTATATACCAGGATTAATAGACTATAGGGTTAAACCACGCGCAGCTTGTGACGTCAGAGGCAGTCGTGCGAGAAAACGACGATTTTGTATCGTGGCCTATTCTAAAATACTACAGGATTAATAGACTACAGGGCTAAACCACGCGCAGCTTAGTGACGTCAGTGGCAGTCGTGCGAAAAAACGACGATTTTGTATCGTGGCCTATTCTAAAATATGCCCCGAGCCTCACGAGGATAATCCCCCACCCACCTACACGCACCTGTGGCCGCGGCGACCTGCCCTGACCTGACCTCACTCACACCTGCTCCTACCCTACCTACCTACCTCTCCTCTGCTACTCTCCATGCCACTCCCTTTTACCTCCTCTTTCCACTATGAGAATATGATTATTAATACTACTATTATTATCATCATTATCATTGTTATTCATATAATGTTTATTACTATATTATCATTCCCATTCCTATTAAGCAAGCTAAATAACATGAGTTTGGTTTGGGAGAGGTTGTTGATGGCCAACTATCATATGAAAATGACTGCAGTGTAGTTGTTGGCATAGAACAAAATGTTTACCTCTACCGTAGATAACAGCTAGTGAAGTCGCCAGTTCTACGTTTCTTTGTTATGTACAGACGTGTGGTGGCGTTAATACTTACATTTGTACATCCATGATTTCAGGAAAGTTAGAAGGGGCTATCTGGAAAGTCTGTGTCATTTTGTGTCTTCATCTGTGTCATATTAGGGCTATAAATGAACAAATGACAAAAATAAAACGGAGTGGCGACTTCACTATACCTACTACAGTAAAGTCGCCAGCTAGTATTTTAACCCAACAGTTGAGTCACCACTCTGGGGAATTCAGAGAAATTAGAGGTAAAGTAAAACAAGTCTCTATATATATTAGCTGCGGAAGATGCTTGGATATATAAAAATTCCTCTGCCAACGTGAAAATAAATTCTATTCAAGTTTGAAAGATCTTGCAAGCCTTGTGTCCTGTCGCCCGAAAGGTGATCAGCTACGGTCTGTCATCGCGCGAAGAAAAACGTGAGAAGCAAAATGCGCAACAGTTATATTTGCAGATACAAAGCATAAAACAACGCTGAGACAGGGTAGATTATACAGTCATGATATAAACTACTGTGTAACATCTTCAGTGGCACATAAAAATCAGTAGTGATGCTATAATTCGTAATATTTGGCGCCTGGCGACTTCACTGTAGGTGGCGACTTCACTGTTATCTACGGTAGTGTATATGTGTAGGTTTACAAAAACCTTTGACTTTGTACCAATTTTAGTGCAGAGAGAGAGAGAGAGAGAGAGAGAGAGAGAGAGAGAGAGGAGAGAGAGAGAGAGAGAGAGAGAGAGAGAGAGAGAGAGAGAGAGAGAGAGAGAGAGAGAGAGAAGAGAGAGAGAGAGAGAGAGAGAGAGAGAGAGAGAGAGAGAGAGAGAGAGAGAGAGAGAGAGAGAGAAGAGAGAGAGAAGAGAGAGAGAGAGAGAGAGAGAGAGAGAGAGAAGAGAGAGAGAGAAAGAGAGAGAGAGAGAGAGAGAAAGAGAGAAGAGAGAGAAAGAGAGAAGAGAGAGAGAGAGAAGAGAGAGAGAAGAGAGAAAGAGAGAGAGAGAAGAGAGAGAGAGAAAAGAGAGAGAGAGAGAGATGAGAGGAAGAGTGAGGAGACGAGAGAGAGAGAGAGAGAAGAAGATCGCTGGCCTGGGCAAACAAGTGGCAAGTAAAATTCGCTCCTATAAACCAGCTGCTCCCGTCTCTCCCGTCGAGCGTAGCCCTGCGCCTTATCTGCGATGGAAGACGCTGGTGCCCAGGCGAGGTGGAGGTGCTGGGGGTCACCTACGACTGCAGGCTGACCTTCAAAGCCCACATTGAGCGACTCGCCAGAGAGTCTTCGGGGAAGCTGGCATCCCTGAGGAGGATGTCATGGCTCCTTGACAGCAAGGGGTTGGAAGTCCTCTACAAGGCGCAGGTCCGCTCCTCTATGGAATACGCTTGCCTCGGGTGAGGCGGCGCGGCCAACAAGCACCTGGCCCTCCTTGACAAGGTACAGGGTCGCGCGATGAGGCTCATCAGGGACAGCGGTGCCGGGCAGGAACCACGACTTCACAGCCTTCAGCACCGCCGAGACGTAGCGGGCCTCACCGTGATGTACAAGGTGCATCAGCAGCGGGTGCCTCACCTCCACACACTCCGGCAGCCCCTACGGCGGGCTCAGGTTACTACAAGGGCCGTTGCTCTAGCCCCCGCAGAGCTACTACAGCCCCGATGTCGTACTTGGCACCACCAGCGTCAGTTCGTCTGTGTCTACGTTGGCTGGTGGAATGCTCTCCTTGCCTCGCAGCCACGCCATGACGGTACAACTGTGCAAGAGTTCAAGGAACTTGTGAACGCGTGGCTGCCGAGGTGAATGCAAGGAGATCAAAATTAAAATTAAATCAAAATTAACACGAGTTCGGCTTTTAGATAGGGAACACTTATTATCAGTCGTGGGCGTTGCGATAAGTAAAGCGATAATGCGATAAAGCGATAATATCGCTTTAACCGAAAATTTACCGCTTATCGTTTATCGCAAGACCGGAAAAACTTATCGCTTATATTTATCGCTTTCAAATTTCCCGCGATAAATCCAGCGATAAAGTAGAAGACGAAAAACCGTTACGGCGGGAGGTTACAGGCTCATTGTTACGCGGCAAACAGATGCGGCCAGGCGCCTGGCGGCCCGCGCTTCTGTTGTCAGTTTCTTTGAATACCCCCAACCCCAATACCCCCAAACTGGACGCATCTGATCTCAGCTCTGTGTTTCATTGTGCTACCAGCGATCCAAAGCTTCTTTGTGTGTTATAACTTATATATACTTAATTCTTATTGTATATTGCTATCTTAACTAAATATCTAATTAATATATATTAGTTTTATATATTTTTTGCGTTTTGAGGTGCGCCTCGCGCGTGCGAACGTCGCGTGTACGAACGTCGCGTGATTTTGTGTTTTAACTTTTCCTTTTCAGGAAATCGTTTAGGTTTTTGCGTTTTATATTGCGTTATTAATTAGTGTCGCGGCGGGCGCGCTTCATTGTTCGAGAATAGTGAATTTAGTGATTAGTGAGTGTCAAGATGTCAGGCAAGAGGACAGTGGAGGACTTTTTCCGCGTGGAGGCCAGCAGCAGTGATGTGACTCAGGAAAGGGAGCGGAACATTTCCGGGAGTTCGGGATCTGTGGACATTCCCACCATCTCCCGCTCGAGCTCCCTCATGTCCCTGGGCAGTGAGCCAGAGGACAGCCGCCCTGGCACCCAGGCCAGTGACCAGGTAGACGTTGTGATTGCGGGTGGCTGCAGTATTTCGAGCCAGGAGCTGCAGACCATCAAAGACAAGATGGCCGCTCAGCGAGGAGGTCAGCGCCGACCCATTTGCAGAGCTGTGTGACACAACCCAGGCTGACCAGGAGGACGACCTGGAAGAGGACATCAAGAAGGAGCTGCTGGCTTGGAAGAGGAGCAAGGAGGTAATAAGACTATTGTGCTTAAAACTTATTGCTTTATTCTTACATACTAGCAAATGTAATGTTGCGATAAAATGTTGCGATAATTGCGCTAACAAATGTAATATTGCGATAATATAAATTTAATATTTGTAATTGTTGCAGGCAACACTGAAGAAGTCGCACTTCCCAGCAAAGTATAGGGACCAGTGGGTGACCCTCTTCATCAAGTACAACACTGGGATCCCAAGCTCAGCAGCAGTGGAGCGATTATTCAGCACAGCTGGGGACGTCCTGAGGCCAAAGAGGGCGTGCCTCAGTGAGGACAACTTTGAGTACCTGGTGTTTCTAAAGGGAAACCTCCACCTCCTCAAGCAGAAGTTCAAGGTGCCAAGGGGGGTGGATGAGGAGGATGAGGAGATGTTTTAAATTGTTGTATTTGTGTTTGTGATGTTGTGCTGTGATAGTTTTGTTAATTTGTCTTCATTAAATGTTGTTATAAAGTAATAAAATGTTAATTTCGGGTCCTTTAGTCTTTTATTAAGTAATATATGGTGTTTTAAGTGTAAAAAAGAGGTTTTTAAATGCATAAGTAGCAAAAATAGAGTATTTTTGGATTTATCGAAGGACTTATCGCTTATCGCTTTAAGGTATTTTGGAAATTTATCGCTTTATCGTTATAGGACTTAGCGGAAAAATTTATCGCTTTATCGTTATCGCTTTATCGCAGAATTTATCGCTGCCCACCACTGCTTATTATGTCTCCTTTAGCCGGTAAATGTTACAATTATTTATGTAATGTAAATAGTAACTTACTCTGTAATGATGTTTTTTGTAACTCGGTTTAAAAAAAAAGAAAAAAAAAAAAAAAAAAAGAGAGAGAGAGAGAGAGAGAGAGAGAGAGGAGGAGAGGAGAGAGAGAGAAGAGGAGAGAGAGAGAGAGAGAGAGAGAGAGAGAGAGAGAGAGAGAGAGGAGAGAGAGAGAGAGAGAGAGAGAGAGAGAGAGAGAGAGAGAGAGAGAGAGAGAGAGGAGAGAGAGAGAGAGAGAGAGAGAGAGAGAGAGAGAGAGAGAGAGAGAGAGAGAGAGAGAGAGAGAGAGAGGAGAGAGAGAGAGAGAGAGAGAGAGAGAGAGAGAGAGAGAGAGAGAGAGAGAGAGAGAGAGAGAGAGAGAGAGAGAGAGAGAGAGAGAGAGAGAGAGAGAGAGAGAGAGAGAGAGAGAGAGAGTCCTGCAGGCTATGTATGCCCTGACCTGACCTGACCAGACCTGACCTCACTCACACCTGCTCCTACCCTACCTACCTACCTACCTCTCCTCTGCTACTCTCCATGCCACTCCCTTTTACCTCTTCTTTTCACTATGAGAATATGATTATTAATACTACTATTATTATATCATCATTATCATTGTTATTTATATAATGTTTATTACTATTATCATTCCCATTCCTATTAAGCAAGCTAAATAACATGAGTTTGGTTTGGGAGAGGTTGTTAATGGCCAACTATCATATGAAAATGACTGCAGTGTAGTTGTTGGCATAGAACAAAATGTTTACCTCTAGTGTATATGTGTAGGTTTACAAAAACCTTTGACTTTGTACTAATTTTAGTGGAGAGAGAGAGAGAGAGAACTCACCCATTACCCATCACCCCCACCCATTCACTCACCCATTACCCATCACCCCGGACCCATTCACTCAACCATTACCCATCACACCACACCCATTCACTCACCCATTACCCATCACCCCACACCCATCCAGAATTAGGTTAGGATAAAAACAAGAGAACATATATATACGTAATATAAAAGGCAAAACCAACAACAGAGGAATGGATACATGTGTGGCAATAAGCATTAAAGAACAGTCACCGATTTCCTCTCACTCACTATATATATATATATATATATATATATATATATATATATAATATTATATATTATATATATATATATATATATATATATATATATATATTATAATATATATATATATATATATATATTATATATATATATATATATATATATACTCTGTTGTTTTTTACGACGTGAAAAATCCTGACCTCTTGCTACTTACTGACTGATATTTCATGCCAGGAGAAGGAAGTACTACGCTTCTTCTAAATTTCAGTTGTATTCTATCATAGTTAACCATAATATCAGGCAAACATGGGCATCATTCTAAGCATGAGACCTTAAGATAGAATGGAATTTTCAATCAAAGCAATTTTTTCCCGCTGTAAGCTTATTTACGCCCTATAAATGCATACAAACATTACTCCATCTACACTAATATTCATCACTGGGAAAATTACATTGAATAATAAGTATTTAAATCGTCATTATACACAATTATTACTGAGATAATTTTTACGTATATATGTAAACAAAATATTTCACTTTTTCTGGCTGCAAAATTCTTCAAACTTTTTGCCTCATTTGGTTTTTGGCATTTCCGACTAAACTATTGATCTAAAAGAAAATAGCCTTAAATACTTTTTGTCCAGTTTGACGAGATCTACGCAATGGCACAGTCCGTTTAGTCCTAACATGTCACGTTCTTGAGATATTTCGTTTTTTTTAAGTTTTTAGAAAACATTGATGTGTGGCTTTATTTATGCATGAATTTTACTTTCGCGTATACCACTGGATCGGCCTTTAAGAGCTGCATCTTTTATGTTCTATACCATTTTGTCCTTACGTTTATGGTTACTGTGATATTAATGATTTATAATGAGTTTATATGCTATTTTTCCTGGTAGATCGAGATATATACCTTTATATATGTTCATGAAACAGGTTTTGCAATAAATTCTGAGGGTGTTGGCATAGATTCTGAGGGTTTTGGCATAAATTCTGAGGGTTTTGGCATAACAATATTCATGGTTTTTGTATATAAGAATAACACGTTTATATGTTATTTTTGGATCACCTGAAGATCCGTCACCCCAGAATGTCCACCTGAAGATCCGTCACCCCAGGATATCCCACCTGAAGATCTGTCACCCCAACCCACAGTGAATGTAATATATAAAATTAGTATTTACAAATATATTCCTTTGTGTTATGCATTTTTTTTGTGAAAGTTTAAAGAAAAAAAGAAAAGTGATATACAGTGTTCCAAAATACAAAATACATTATACTTTACTCAGTATTCCAAAATACAGTACATTTATTTCGTGGATCTATACTTCAGGGATTCTTTTGTTTGGCATTTCCACAGAAAACCATCCTTCGATCTTGGAGTATTTTGTCCAATTCATCCAGTTATCACAAGTATCACACTTAACTTCACGCTTTAAAAATTTGTTTTGTTGAAGCCACCGAATAACTATAGTGGAATCATCACACAACAGTGGTAGGACGCTAGTTTGGAAGGTATTGCGTGCCAGGGTCCTCTGACTCCTATGACTAAATTTCTGTTAGCCCACTTACTTTTATAATAGTCCTCTAACCTGACTGGAGGGTCATGACTCCTCCCTTTTACCCATTTGACCTAACCTCACTTGGAAGGTGAAGTCAGGTCAGGTCTTGACCCCACCTGAAGAACTGTCACCCCAGGTGTTGCCACCTGAAGAACCGTCACCCCAGGATATCCCACCAGAAGAACCGTACGTCACCCTGCCAAACTCTGGGGTGACGGATCTTCAGGTGATCCCTATTTTTCCTGGTAGATCGAGGTATATACTTTGATATATATTTATTTAGCATGGAACAGGTTTTGTAATAAATTCTGAGGGTTGCATTGTCCTCGCCAGATGGCGCTCAGAAAGGTTTTTGATTGGGCCAAAGGTTTTTGATTACTTTATGCCAAAACCTGGGGTTTTGGCATAAAGTATGCCAAAACCTGAGGTTTTGGCATATTTCGGTGGACCGTGTCACAGTTACCCTGCTGCCGCTAGGATCGCTGCCGTCCATGAATTCAAAATGGCGCGGCCGGAGTGAACCCTCTCGGTAAAAGCTCTCTGGTGCGAGTGTTCAATCAAGACTGGCGACCTGTTTTGAAGGGACTCCGATGGTCACCACATATATCAAGAGAGGTGAATTTGTGGTATTAAAATCAAGTATAGGCGTCTAGCCTCTGGCCCCTTTGCTTTTGGCTCAGTTCTTGCGGCTGGAACGTGGCAGCGAGCCACGTTCCAGCCAATTAACTCATTACGCTAATTACTCATTAAGGGCTTGTTCTACGCAAAAAGTTTGTTTTACAGACCCCCATTGATTTTGATAGCACTACTTGCATGTCAAAGTTCAGCTCAATCCGACAATATTTAGGAGTAGTTTACGCTAATTACTCTTTAAGGGCTTGTCCTAAGCAAAAAGTTTGTTTAACAGACCCCCATTGACTTTGACAGCACTACTTGCATGTCAAAGTTCAGCTCAATCCGACAATATTTAGTAGTTATTTACTTTTTGGCGGAAACTTGGTTCCACGGGTCTTATGGTAAGAAGCAGCTCGCTTCGCTCGCTGCCAATAATATATCTGAAGAGATTGGACAGGATGTATATTGACACTCATCGTCACCACACATAACATATAAGGTAAATATATTGGCAAGAGAAACACAGGCCCCATCCTGGCTATATTTTCGGTGCTTCTGACTGCAGGCTACCCTTTCGGCGCCGTGTTGTTATTGTTATCATAACCTTCATAATATACCCTCAGTATTCACCTCAAAGTGATAACACTTACTGAAATGTGCGTTATACTACTTTGTGATATTGTTTGTAATGTTTTGCGTTGACTATTATTTCGGCTCCTACCAAGCTTGTGTTTTTGTCGCAGAAAACAAATTAATGGCCCACATTTTGTCAATGAAAAATCCCTTCAGTGGGAATTGAACGTGACCACAGAGGCACGTACGCTCTTGAGTAGACTTTTAACCATGCGAGCGGTGTAGTGTGTGCCTCTTGTTGATTAATTACAGCTGTTTCAATCAGTAGATCATGGGGTGTAGTTATAATAAAGGCAGCTGCAGGGTACGTACAGTAAGCGTACGTACGTACGTAAGCGTGGTACGTGAAGGTGCAGAGTGAAGCACCACCAGCCCTGAGCACAACCGAGAAGTCCCGGGTTCGATCCCCGGGCGGAGCGGAAACACAGTTGTGCTGTTTCCTTTAAACCAGAGCCCCTGTCCACCCAGCAGTGAATGGGTACCGGGTGTTAGCCGGGGGTTTGTAACCCGCCTCCCGGGGTGCTGGTTTAATTCGGCCAACACTATAAGCACTAGCAGACAGCTCTCTAGGGGTAGTCTGAGAGAGCTGTCTGGTTACAGTGGAGATCCATTTCAGCTGCGTCGATAACTGACGAAATTCTTCAAACATCAAACATCAAGAAGCAGCCTGGAAGCGGAAGTCCGCGACCACGTGGTGTGGTTGCGGGCAGCAGCGGGCGGGCAAACGCAGGAACGTGTGTTTCGCCAATCACTCAATCCAGGAAGGAGTGCCCGGTGAATGAGTCGTTTTTATATACCTTATTCAGGAGATGTGTGTTGATGATACAGGGGTAGCATAGAGTCGCCGTATTGTACACGTTATGTTACACGTGGTCTGGTTAGGCTACACGTGGTATATGGGAGCTCGCACACACGCAATGCATAACTATAACGTCTGGTTGTAGCGAGCTTCCCGGAGTGAATGAGGCAGAGTGATGGGACTGGGCCACCCGCTTGACTTGACCTCAGACCACCCCGCTTCCTTGACCCAGCTCGTGGCAACAGGGTCGAGGTTGCCAGATACCCTACAATGAGTTAACTACTTACTACCGTTACCACCAGCAGGTGTACAACCTCAGCTTCATTGAATGGCCTCGTTGCTTCCCATTCCTTGCATTCCTTTCCTATACGTACAAAAAAAATAACATCTTAAAGTACATCCCCTGCTCTTCGCCATATCCTCCTCCAAAACTAATATGATTATGCTTTCAGTATGAGGTTAAACATATATCTTGCTCGATCGGTGTGATATTCCCTATCTTCTATCCATGACAAAAAAATTAAGGTACCGTATACGTATCTCTCATATTAATTCTTAATATGAATATACTTGATCTTTCTTTTTTTTCATCCATCTGCATAAATCAAGTAGGTTTATGTGGCGAATGAGTTCATATTAAGACAGTTTCAGATATCCCTTATATATGACTTCTGAAATTAAGAACATGCAACTGGAGGGAGGAAGAAGAATTATTCTGATGAAAAAACTTGAGGAAAAGAGAAGAATGAAAAGAAAAAGAAATAGTAGCCTACACTTAATTATGCAATTTACGGTGAAGTTCTTATGACATAATATATATTGGTTTAATTAAAATGCGCGCCAATGCGATCAATTAATAAGAGGAACAAGACTATCGGTGGATTTGAGGACGAATGGAAAAGCGCATGCGCCTCGCACATATATTGACCCGTAATGACATCATGCATTCCAAGGTTGGTGTTCTCATTTAGCTCCCACAGCGTTGCGCCTCTAGCTAGTCCACGCTCCGGTTTTATTATCTTCATCCACAGCACAACAGGTAAGCATTGTACGAAACTATCTGTTCTTCAGATCTTACGCGGTAGCTATACATATATAATATTCAGAATTGATAGTCCGGTATTGTGTAAAAATATTCAGTAGCCTACACTCATTTTCGAAGGTCGATCAACATGTAGATCAACTATAACTATCTAAGGCAGAGAAAACTTATGCAATCTGCTTGACATAACTTAAATTATATGTGTCGGTGGTACTATATAGTTGATTACGAATTATTTTCACTTCGAATGTAAGGGTTTGTATGAGGAGGTAGAGTCTGGCACATTCCCCTTTTTTGGCATTAAATCAATCAATGAGGAGGTATATGATGGATGTGCTGTTTTAGCTGTTTGGATGTTGCTGTGTTGTAATTACTTATTCCTTCAGCAGGATGGTGGTAGTGGCCGAGGCAGCGGTAGAGACAAGGGTGCCGGGGCCTCTGCCTGGTATACTGAAGGACTACACCAAGGCCGCCATCCGCACCCAGCCCAGAGACCTCCTTGCTTGGTCCTCTGCCTACTTCAGGTATGCGTGTGTTTAACCCCCTCACGCCCAGATCTTTCCTTTGCTATAAAGAATTGTTTGTTGTTAGCCATAAAATTACGAAAAGTAACTAAATATACCAAATTAGTTAGTCGTTAAGGATACTAAACACGTCATATCTATATAAATATTGCTTATATTCACTACAAATTGTCTAATGGTACCCAAATTACAATGAAATTTACGCTCTGGGTCTCAAGGGGTTAATATTAATGGTCCATCATCATCAGTAGCATTTAACCCTGTTGATGCAGATTCATCGATGAAGGAATACATGAATTTTATGAATATCAATGGTAGAGAAAACAGCAATATAGGTTAGTGGGTAAAGAATTATATAAATATTAGAGGTAATAGCTACGTACGTACTATATATATATACAAGTAAGCCCATATGTCTCCATTGGTATCTAGCATGTCTATCAACCAAGGTATAGACTCCACTGAAATTTTACGAAATCCCCTTTAAGATGATTATGATTCATAGTTATTATTAGAATCCTTATCAATCCATCAGATATAAAATTGAAAATTGATTCTTGAGGTTGAGATCGACTCTTTATATTGAGATCAATTTGCTATATAGAAAGAATAGAGCAGTTATTAATCTTTATAGCAAGATGGTAATTAATATACGTGGAACCTCATACGAGTGATTGCCAAAAAAATCTTTGAAATGTAAATTGAAAAATATACCGCACGGTAGCACTTATTTCAAGGTCGTAAAGGGAATTCCGTCAGGATCGCATGTCTTTCAGAGGAAAATAATATTGCAGTGGAATGTCAACAACAGGCAGGTGGTGGTGTCATTTAGAGGAAGAAGTCTGTTATCATCCAAAGATGTATGTATTAGAGAAGCTTCGAGCTAATTGTTCATTACGACTTTTCGATTTCCCTTTTCTTAATTTCTTTATTCTTCTTCATTGAAATTAATGTCCCTGTGGCTTACTAATGTAAAGCAGGAGCTTAATTTCTGGAATAATGAGATATCATCATGGATCAACCTGTGAATTACATAAACATTATATTACTCAGACAAAAGTTACCGAAACTGAGCCCCTAAACATCAAATAACGAAGCGTCACATTTACCGATCGCGTCATAAGTGATCACCACAGGTTCAGTGAAGTTTATCGGTTTATCGGCCTATTTCTGCATCGCTACAGACACAAGTATACTTACTGTATTATGCACTAACAAGCAACGAGTAAATACATCGCTAAACACATTCAAAATGTACACCGCCTTGTCTTCCTTGTATCCACTTCTGATACAATACTGGTATGGGTATTGCAGAGCCATGACCCAAGGCACCGTTCTGCCCGTGAAGGACAGGCTGGAGTTCCCTATCCCTGAGTCAGAGAGTGGCGTATCGCCTGGCGTACTACGTGTGCTCCACCGTCAGGTAAGGTCTCTCATCACAATCATGTCATGAAGGGGATATTCTAATTTATTTGGTCGTGTGAGTCGTGACATTCATTCATGGCACTTCAGAAGCGGTCCCTCCCTGCGGCTGGCGCGTGGCTCTTTAATATACTCCTCGACCATCTCTCCATCAAGCACGACAGGAAGCTAAGAGAGTTTCCGTGAGAGGGAAGGTGATGAAATGTGGTCCATGTGTTGTCATAAGGACAGATATGTTATATTCATTTGATATGTATTGAGTATATAGATTATACCTATTGTCTATAAATCAGATTCTCTTCCGCTGATGTCTATACCGCTCTCGGGGTACTTTATATACTTGTAGACCTATTAATTTTTTATGGGAACATTCCAGAAATACCAGTTTGCATCTTTTACATGCCCGTCAATACAAAACAGATCAATACGCCTTTATCACACCTAGCATATCCACCTATTATGTCAACACGGGAGTTACGTCATCACCGTTCCTCCCCGGAGACCTTCCTTCATCTCTTGCCGCGAGAAGCAGAGAGAGAATTCCAGGGAGGGGCCGAATAATGTCGAATTTACGCGAAGCTTATCATATCCATTTAACATAAGGACATGTAGGAAGCTATAATAAGCCAGGAGCTCTACACGAGGTAGTTCCTGCTACATTTGCAGATCTACATCCACCTTTCATACCTATCCATAAAGCTGCATTGACTCTTCACTAACAACCTGATAACTTATTCCCATCGTCTACCACCCTAGGGGTGGATTCAGCAAACTTAAGCTATTTGTGAGCCCCTTTCCCCCTCTTCTTTACATTTACATGTGCAAGAATAAATTATGACCTAACAAGTGTTACTGATAATACGAAACGCACTATTAGTAGGGGAGTTAAACCGTGGCCACCGAGATGATATGTCTCTCGGTGGTCTCGGTTAAACGCACTCACACAGGGGAGTTACTCACATAGCTCGTCAAAGACTTTCATTATGTTAGTTCATCTAATAATTATAAAAAAATAAGGATTTCACTGTTTTGTAAATTAAGATCTTTATGTATTTCTAAAAAGTAAGCAGCTGTCACAAGCAAAAAAGTGCTGCACGAACTATTAACTTGAACCTTTCCTTTGGTATAGCTGAGTGATGCGGAGGATGTGCAGTGGGAGCAGCTGCGGGAGTGTTGCGAGGCCATGGGCGTGGCCGAGGAGACGGCTCAAGATGCATGGCACAGGGCAGGAGGGGGGGACGGGGGCTCTCTCCAGTGGGAACATATTCTTTCACACATGGCTGCTCTTTCCTCCCACGTGAGTCTTGCTGCAAGCCTTCTCGTCTGGTTTTTGCTGGTGAAAGAGAGAAAGAGAGAAAGAGAGAGAGAGAGAGGAGAGAGAGAGGAGAGAGAGAGAGAGAGAGAGAGAGAGAGAGAGAGAGAGAGAGGAGAGAGAGAGAGAGAGAGAGAGAGAGAGAGAGAGAGAGAGAATATATATATAATATATATATATATATATATATATATATATATATATATATATATATATATATAATATAATATATATATATATATATATATATATATATATATATATATATATATATAATATATATATTTTATATATATATATATATATATATGCTATACATCAGAGATTGTGATAGCAATCTCTCTATAGTGATCGAGGTGATTGAGATGTTTTTCCTACACAAAGTATGTACACTTAGTAAGCACCTAAAGCAAAGATAAAACACAGCAAAAAAGGACGAGTATACAATATACAAATAGCTTTATAGATCTTTATTACAAAGCTACCCTTTAACTTCAGCTCACAATTACTGAAGCTGAGAAAACGCCAATCGAAAGAAAATTGAAAATAGTTTTTTTTTCTTCTCGTCCCTGTAACTCACAAACCACGTAACGAACAAGGATAAAGAAAGCACCAATTAGTTGCTCTAATCCTGATGTCTTACAAAATACCGTCATTAAATGGCATGCAAACGATGAAAGGCTATCAACTAAGCTCGAAACTGAAGTATTATAATCGACCGAACTAGTTATTAAAATCTACGCAGTAGACTTGCCATTTTTCAAAACGGACAACTACTGTATAATGTGTGAAAGAAGCAGAATAAGTTTTTAAAAAATCCTATTCTAAAATGTTTGATATGTAGGGGTGGAAAAGAGCAGAAACAAGAATTGGAATGAAAGAAATGCATATTACATATATTCCTGCATTCCACTACGTAGGTACGTAGGTAGGTAGGTAGGTAGGTAGGTAGGTAGCTGAAAATCACTAAAAAATAAAACACTCGGCGTAGAGTATTTTAGATCAGAAATTAAGCCTTATGATGACCAGCTAGGTAGTCAGTGTAGTATAACAATCTGAAGGTGATATTATACGTAAATCATAATTAATGCAGCATAATCTGATTGCATTGTAATTTCAAAAAGATTAATTGCTCTCAAAATGGAATAGTTTAATTATCTGTATATTATCCTTGGGAACAACTGTGTTAGAGTTAGTGAAATGTAGGAATGGGTAATATTTCTTCCATCCCTATTCTTATTTCTGTTCTTTTTCTACCCTACATTTTGAAAATATTAATAGAGAATTATTTGTTACTACTATTTCCCTACCCCCCCCTACCCCCCGCCACTTTCTACGGGACAGCTGATTATTTTTGGGGGGCTATCATCATCACTACCAAACACGCCATCCTCACTACATGGGCGACAAGATATTTGTTCATAAATTCCTTCCTGGATACAATGGTTCATCTTATCTGTGTGTGTTAGATCTAGAAGTGCATTCTTATTACTGCATAGGATCTTTATTTATACACAACATACAAAAGGGTTAAGTTGATGTATCCAAAAAACTATATTTTAACAGGTAGGCCTTTACTTTTCTGGATATCCAAAGAATGTCGCCCAGTAAGATTTGCTTAAAAAATGCACTGCAACAACGCGTGTATAGTATACTGCGCAGTCATCTTCACTTGGGTGGTGTAAATATTGGCCAACAGGAGTGTGTGTAGTATAGGGCTTTCCTTCATTCCAGTCAACTGTGCAAGCTCTGCAGCTCGTGATGTCTGCCTTAACTGAGGACCCAGTCAACAAAAAGGTTGCCTGTGTATCCCTGCTGGATCACTACCGCCGCCTCTACGCCCACGCCAACATTACTCCCTCCGAACACTATTCGGATGCCGTTGCCTACTTGAATGATCTCGCCAACTTTCAGGATGGCTACCTAACACCTAAAGATTTATCCAGGCCATCCTGCCCAGTGCTGTAGCTTTTTTGTCACTATCTGTTCAGATACAATAATGAGGCTAGTCTTTTGAGTAGACTGTAGAGTCGTAGACACTTCTGAAATATCACATCCATAGCCTCGATACAACACGAGATAAAATGTGTTGCTTGTTCATTCCATATAGGTATCTATGGGAATATAGATTCTAGATATAGGATCTTGTTTAACCTTTTGTTAGATTGTTCATAAGCCTTTACACTTTTATGCACATTCATTATAGGATTCTTAAAAAAAAAAGTCCTGGGTGTAAAATTGATCTGAAATTAGATGGATAGGAAAAGTGTCTGCGAATATTATTTGATTGGTATGAATTATATCATCCACAAAGATAATTGTACTACAAGCAGAGAAGTGATTATACTAAAAATTTGGCTAGCTGTGGCACTGCTCGCCTCTTTCTAGTCTCCTCTTTGTTGATTTTCAATATACAAGTATTTTATCACTGTGGGAGAAGACAAAACCAATGACTGCTTTGGACGTCTACTGATCTTGTCCTAAACACAAAGACGCCACAAAATTTAAGCCCTTCTGCAAATCACCATTATGTTTTATCAAACCAAAAGTAAGCTGCCTTTTGGATCTGAGTTCCCCCAGCAGGATTGTCTACCACTGTCTGGCACTGAATAACGTCTACACTCTACAGTACACAATATACTATAATAGTACATAGTTTAAGAATGTATACAGTGTGGTGTGAAGCACTGAACACTCGTCTCGGACGTAACTGATTATTAGAGACACTTTTGTAAGTTTACTTGCAGTCAAAAAGTTTTCACCAGCCATAATAAATGTTTATATATCGCTCACAGTCACCTTGTTACAATATGTTACCTTGTCATGTGCTTTAGTTGCCTGATCATGTAAAAAAAAAAAAAAAAAAAAAAAAATATATATATATATATATATATATATATATATATATATATATATATATATACGTACAGTGGCGTACCCAGAAAATTGAAAAGGGGGAGGCCAATATATATATATATATATATATATATATATATATATATATATATATATATATATATATATATATATATATATATATATATATATATATACTATATATATATCTCATAGACCACTGTAGATATAGTGGTCTGTGATATATATATATTTATTTATTTATAATAAATATATTTTAGTATTATTTTTTTTTTGCAAAGGGGGGGACCATGGCCGCATCCCCCCCCCCCTCGGTACGCCACTATATATATATACCGTCCCCTGTAGTTTTCTGACGCAGACGCGTATGCGTCTATTCTTGTACTCCCGCAATATTTGTTTATCTACTGCTGTTGTTCTTTCACGACCCTCCTCCATATATTTTTTTATTTGTTCACTAAAACGTTGTTCTAAAAATTATTCTTGCTGTGTTCTGTCACGTCCAAGGATAATATTTTATATATATATATATATATATATATATATTATATATATATATATATATATTATATATATATATATATTTTCATTTATTATTATATATATCTTATATCATCCTCCATATCCTTGGTCACGCTTCAATCAGTGGTCTGATGTTATTGTCTGGAGTTTGTATTATTGGAAATGATATTTAATTCCTCTTGGTGAACCATGTGAATGGTTGACAAGCTGAGTGTGTCAGACGTTGAAAATTACAGAAATAAATGAGTATATGGATAATAAATGGACTCTTAAAGAACCTCATTTTCGTGGCCCTCCCCTCCCCCTACACCCACACTGCATCCAGAGCCCAGTATGAGACCGATAGGGTGGTCTGATGAATGATGATAGTTCAACAACACATGCATTGCAGGTAAATGCATGGTGACATCACTGACATGTAACTCAAAACACAACACATGCGCAATATGTACATTTCGCTGATTTGAATAGAATAAGAATCCATTTGCCATAATGGTAAGGTTGCATTCTGTGAGGGTGAAACTATGCAGTAACAAAATATAAACTCTGCTCAACACAATATAAAGAGTGCAAACTCAGTGCATATGTTATTATAAAAACAGTGTAAGTGGAAAGAAAAAGACTTATACGGGCCATTCAAAAATTACGTAACGCTTTTTGAGGTCATTTTTGACTCCCCTCCTCCCCTTGCAACACCTGTCCAGACCAACCCACTCCTAAAAACCTACTTAACACCAACTAGTAGGCCCCCCCCCCCCCCCCGCCTTTATTTTTTAATATTTATTTTTGATTTTTGATATATTTTTTTTTATTTTTTTATATTATATAATATATATATATATATATATATATATATTATATTATATATATATATATATTATATATATTTTTTTTTTTTTTTTTTTTTTTTTTTCGATTTTTGATTTTATACAGGTATTTTTTTAATTCTTTTTTTTACTATATATATATATATATTTTTTTTTTTATTTAATTTTTTATATTTTCATGTTTTATATATATATTTTTTATACTTTTCGATTTTTGATTTTTTATATTTTTTGATTTTATATATATATTTTTTTTCTTTCGATTTTATATATTTTCTTACTTTTTATATTGTATATATTGTATATATTTTTATTTTTTTATATTTTTATTTTTGAGGCCGCCCCTTTTCAATTTTCTGGGTACGCCACTGCATATAACACTCCTAACCCGTATGAACCTATAGATAACGCCCCCCCCCCCCCCCCCCCAGTCCCTCTACAGCCCAATCAACATGCCGCACCACCTGAGTCAGCTATTTAGGCCGAAGAGTCCCATGCTGCCACTCAGTCTGGTTGGCACATCTATACAATGGGGCTGTTCCCTTGCACCCACAATCACAATACAGCAAAGGTTTAAACCTTACCTTACACGATTTAAAGAGTATGTCATATGTTGGCACCAAAGCAAGAATTAACAAATAAAAAAAAATCAAATACTGTTGAGTCTTATCTTGTAGAGAAAATCTATTGTTAAGGGCAATGAATGTTTATTTCTAATCTGTCTATAATAATATAAGCGAAAGTGTGTGTGTGTGTGTGTGTCCGCGATAGGTGCCGCCCCCCGTGCCCCAATCCCATCATATGGCACAGTTTTGGAACCAGCTCGACCAGGGACAACTTTTAAGCCCACTTATGAGATGATCCGATCACTTTTTTTTTTAGCAGCCTATTAGCGAGAATTGTGAAAAAAAAGTGGGTTGCGAGAATTGAGGAAACCTTGATGTAGGGTGATGGGTAATGGGTGCGAGGTGATGGGTGAGTGAATGGGTGGGGGGTGATGGGTGATGGGTGAGGGAATAGGTGGGAGGTGATGGGTAATGGGTGAGTGAATGGGTGTGTGGTGATGGGTAATGGGTGAGTGAATGGGTGGGGGGTGATGGGTAATGGGTGAGTGAATGGGTGGGGGGTGATGGGTAAGGCATTAATACATACATTTCTACATCCATGATTTCAGGAAAGTTAGAAGGGGCTATCTGGAGTCTGTGTTTGGTGGGCCGAAGGCCCACCACACACACTCTCTAGAAAGCTGCGTTTGGTGGGCCGAAGGCCCAACGATAGCCCTCTGCAGGAGCTAGCTAAAAAGTCCGCCCGGAGGGCGGCTTTGCGGCTAGTGTATTATAAACATGCAAAAAATATGAAGACTATTTTGATGTCTCAGCCCTTTCATGCCTGGCGAGTATGCTAAAAACTGTGTGCCACATGCCACCTGCTGACACACTTAGCGACCATGCCACTTAGCTGACACACTTACACTTTAAAGTTAGTCTTTAGTTGGGTACTTCAAATGCTCGTGAAAAGAGTTACAGCCAAGGATAATAATATATATATATATATATATATATATATATATACTATCCTCGGTTGCAGACTTACAGCTCATCTCGCAGAGATGTTAAGTTAAACTTTGAAGCTAAAGATCAATGATAATATTTTATTAAATTATGTTGAAAAAACAATACATACATGCAAAATTAAAGAATTGAATTTAGCAGATATGTAAAAGTTTTCCTTTCTGAAAAAAGTAAAAAAGTTTTCTGTATCCTTTCTAACCAAATATCGTTAGTTGCAATTTGTTCAATAACATGGGAACAAATTACAAAAAGGTAGCATTAGTGTTTAGTAGCTTCACGGCACAACTGTGCATAAAGGCGGTCTAAAGTCTGCCCACTGGCTGGGCAGCATCCACTATCATCGCTCTCTCCAAGTCAAGCCAGCTGTCATCCACTGGGTAATTGATTGATTTAATGCAAAAAAAAGGTGAATGTGCCAGACATCAGAGTGTCATCCAACAAAAGATGGCCCTTCAAACATTGTCGTTTTTATATTTTCTATTGACAACCACCCAAGGCATTGTCTGCACCTCCTCAGAACCAATGACGATCACATGCAAGGGTAAGAATTGGAATAAATCATTCATATTTCACTAGTATGTATTTCAACTTATTGTCAGTTTTGCAATCATTCTATTGGTCCCAGTAACATGTAGGTTTTAGTAGGTACACAGGAATAAGCAAAGTAGTTTCATTAAAGGATAACATTTAACTATGAGATATAATTTATTGGGATGTAAAGAACATGAATATTGACACAATTTTACACTTGACGAACCCTGACTGGAATATGAAGCTGATTGTTTCGTTAATCTACAAGAATAAATTGTTAACTTTGTACATGGAGAGTAACTGAAAGCAAAACAAAAAATGAAGCTAAATGTGTCTGCCATTCTGGCAAAGATTTTAACTAAGCTATGGCATAGGATTGGTAATTGACCGTCAATCAATGTTGTGACAAATGAAAGCCTCTAATATGTTCTAAGCTCCCAAATACCAGTAAATCTTGCCTTCTCAGTGTGGTCCTGTTTGGAGAATTGACTGTTCTGGAACAAAGACTTTATAGTTCTCAACTCACCTTAAGGGGTTCTTCAAACTTAACAACGCTGTATAATGAACCTTTGTCTGAGATGTAAAGGAACTCTACTTTACAGTCTCCAAGCAGTCTTAATCTTGTGTGCAGGACTCACTTGAAATATTTTACTGAAGTTCATTATGACAAAGGAAAAATTTGTAAAAAAAAAATCTTACTGTGGATATAAATATATATATATAATATATATATATATATATATATATATATATATAAACATATATATAATATATAAATATATATATATATATATATATATATATATATATATATATATATATATATATATATATATATATATATATATATCCAGCTAACTTTAGCCCTAATTCACTCATACCATATATACATACGATCTAAAGGTAAAAAACCAGACACTTTATACCAGTGATGGCAATACGTACATGGATTACTGACAATTCTAACAATAATATAAAACACACACTTCTAGTATTGAATTATCATGAGGTGTGACAGTCAAGCATCTGGGTTTTTACAAGAAAACAGACATTCGGGTGACTTCCATGCAGGAGTTAAAGCAACAGTCCTGAAAAAAAGGGGGGAAATGTAAAATAAGAACATGAAGTAGGTCGATTGCTGATGTACACATAAGGCCCATGCAGTTTGGTATACAGCTTATATTGAGAAAGATATCTTGGGTCGGGCATTATTCTTGCCCAAGATGATCTTTTGTTCCTCACGAGTCTTCTTCTCGAGTGCTCTCTTCATCTTCTGCCGCTCTTCATCAATCTTGCGTTGCTCTTCTACCATCTGCAGCTGCTGCTCGGCCTATAAATTAATTAACTTGTAAATAAAAATGTATGATTATTTTAGATTCTTAGGTTACATATTTACCACTTATACTTTGTGAGTTAGCATCACAATGTTGTCTGGACTACACAAACACCAATTCCAAGGAATTTTCATTCAATTAAGTGACCATGGTAGAGGAGTCTTCACTTAACAAGATAAATTAAGCTTGAACTCATACAAATGCCTTATGAAGCTACACCAAGCAATAAGGACGCACCTCATCCTTGCACACTCCAGTGCTCTCACTTGCACACTCCAAAACTATCCATCCACTACACATGAGGTCATCCTCTTAAACTTACTTTCCATTCTTGTACAGCAGTGTGCAAAAACCTTTGTGTGTTTTCATGTCAAATTTCTATGTAACAATTAAGTAGTACTATAAAAATATGCTAATGTTTTAAAAATAATTCTACAGAACCTCTCAACCTTTAGTTGACAACTGAGTAAACCTTTCCTCTCCTAAAGCATCACTTAAAATGCTACACTTATTGTGAACCTATCATATTAATCAATGTATTTTTGCACCAAGGAGGAGGTTGTTATATCCCAGTCACACTTATGGGTTAACCCTTTCACGCATGGTGACGCGATCGCGTCAAAACGGGCCCGTCTACATCTGAGCTTTTTGCTTTTTCGAACTGCGTCAAAAAACATTTAAAAATTCGCCAAAAATAAAGTATTTATCAGAATCGCGTCAAAATTTACTGCGTCAAAGATCCAAGCTAGGCCTATAAAATAAACTAATTGTCAACTCGCTCGTGAGGGTGGATTTAAAGTGATAAGGGCTTGTGTCCCAGCTCACTCTCAGCAGGCAGCCTGTCAGCGCGGACTGCCCGTCCCTTTAAAACGTGTCCTGAGCCGGGTAAGCCATACTTGTAGCCTAATCAGTCTTCCAACATGTGTTTCAGTTTTCATCCATTTTCTCAAGAACTACTGGCCATATGAACATTCTAATGGTAGCATTGGAATCCTCATAAAAATTCACTTTTATTGGTATATAAACCATAAAAAGTTGACTCAGGAAGTATCGAGCTACGAAGTGGTGAACGTAAGTATTTCTTATTTCTCTTTACTCAATGTTTTTTCTAAGTCGTTAAACTCCGCTATTCACTTGCATTTCTTGTTATTTTTGTCTTTCATAAGGCAGAATAATCTCTTGCGAAGCCAACGATATATAATAATGCCAGGAAAAAAGAATAATCGTGGTTGAAATTGATAACATAACCAAAACATTCACCGCAGTCAAGCCATTATGCGCGGCCCCTTAGAGAGCCCCAGACTGATGTCGCAGTGGACGGAAAAACTTATTAAACTTTTCGTGCGTGAAAGGGTTAAAGGTTGCTAAATGATGTGTAACAATTTTCGGTGTTCTCATACAAAAATAGGTAAAACATTAAAAACATTTAATCAATCTGTTCACTTGATGGTATTATTGCTTATGGCCCGTGTGGTAACTATATTTCTCGTTGATCAAATGCAAAACAGATCACAACATACCAACTTCATCTGTGCAAGCTCCATTTTCCGTTTGTTCTCTTCCATGATGCGTTCCAACTCCTCTCGTTGTTTACGTTCCTCCTCCTAGAAAGTAGAATGGAGGGTCAGAGAAGTTTTATAATCTAACAAACAGTATGATGACTCAGACAAAAGCTTGTCACCAGATATCTCCACACTTCTTTCCCATATGTAAATTTAACATATATTACAAGTTCTCTTCTTAGGGAGCATAATTGGATACATGACACATATAACACCTTTTACTTTTTTTCCTTATTGGTCATTCAAGAGTGATGAAAACCATACAGTGTGACAATGATACTAGTTTCTTTCACTTAGATCTTATTTGCCTTTCAACACCTGAAAATTGAGTGAATATTTATGATAGGCAATAAGAAAAAGTTTGAAATGTCTGAGAAGTGAGAGACATCTAGCAACAAGCCGATAGTCACTACCATAAAGGCGATTCATATTAAACATCAATGGTAACAAGAGGTACAAAGGCAAGGGCAATATATATGACAATTAAACTTTTATAAATAGCACTTCATTTAATGTTAAAAAAACCCTATTAGCAAGCATGTCGATTTTACTTTCGCACTGCAACAATTGGGTGAATGAAGTCCAACATGCTTACTTCCAACACTAAAGACACAAGACACAGTGGCCCGTACCGAGAGTCGAGGCGGTAGAGCGACGAATGACGACGTACCGACGAAGGTAAGGTCGCGGTAGAACCTTCAAATCGTTACCGAGAGTGAACAGAAAGGGAGGGTTGGTTGAGGTTTCACCCGGCGGTGTATTGGCAACAATGTTGCTTCAAACTGCGGAGCCAGCAGTACGACTAAAATAGTGTATAATGCGAATTTGCCCTTATACTCATCAAAAACATCAACAGAAACGTTGCGATCGGCTATGAAGTTGATGAAATATATATTTAATGAAGTTAATTAACAGTAGAGGCGTGTATACGTAAGTTTCTCTACCGCTCATGTGAACATATGCGGTAAGAGAACCGTCCTGGCGGGTTCTGGCAGCGACCTTCATGATGGCGACGGCTCAAGCCACTACCCACCCCTCTATCCTGAACCTCCTGGATTATTATCACTAAAATAACTTATTGCCGCATATGTAATACCTAATAATCTTATACTTATACTTAAATACATATTGGCAAGAATTTTTTTAACATATCTCTTAATCCCTCCAGATTAGGAATGTAATAAAAATTCATCGAAGGTTGCGTGAAGACACAGGGATACCCGTGTCTCCAGCCGTGACCGCCAACCTCGTCCCTGCTCTTCGTTCCAAAATTACAGGGTATTTTATCCCTCTTATGGTAAGCGAAGGTCTGCCGCTCGTCGTTCTACCGCCTACCGTCATGACTCTCGGTACGGGCCAGTATCTCCCTGCAAAGAATCACTCAATAATTGCATTACTTCAAAAAAATACAAAGAGACATTTGATACTTTGCAAGAAGAAATATGATACAAAAAAAATCCATTAAGTGGGTGAGATTCCAATAATCAGAAACATTGTCAATTAACCTCTTTTACTGATAATTATAATCTATATATAATTAATATATAATCTAAGACTACCCACAGAAATAGATTAATAAAAAAGGGAAACTTACCTACTTAATGAACTTGTATTGCACCAGTATAAAAACACTATACCTGTTGTATAGTTACCATAAGGATGATGCCAATTCCACTTCAAGAACTGCTCTGCCCTAAAATCCGCAGCTGACAATTCTTGGTTGCATGTCGCCATTATAATGTCTAGTCTGTTTAAAGTGGTTGTCCACTAAAGTGTCTCAAAGCCACTGGCATATTTGTTTCCAGAGACAAAACAAACCACTCATTAACTCATTCTCTTCCAACACATACATACGCACACACACATACAGTACCACAAATACACACACACACATACAGTACCACAAATACACACACAAACATACAGTAGGGATTATGAGACTGAAAATTGAGAGGATGCGCCTGAAAAATTAAAAATAGAACACACAAAGAAGGAAAGGAAGGCAGAGGCATTTGCATTCAGCCTGACACCCAATTTGGAAACCATTTGGACCAAAATAATTTCAAGCTGCATCATTTATCACAGATTAGGACATTTGTATAAGTCTCTGGAATCATTAATTGGTTCAAACACACTTTTCCCTTTCAAAGCATAGAAAATTCAGCTGAAAGAGTATGAGTTAGTTTTCATGCAAAAATGGATATTTATTATCTCTTTTTACCTACAAATTAATCAAATGAGATTTCAAGGCAAACATTACATATTTCTCCATAACACTTATATTTTTTACTTTTAACGATATCCAAATTCTATTGGCAATAATATTGAGTGCTTAAACAAATGCTTACTATTTAACCAGTGGTTCTCACTGGCATAATAAGTGCAATTTTTCAAAATTATGATAAACTTTCTCCTCCAATAATATGTCAACATGAAGATGGAATAATGCTCCAGTTGTCATCTGGAACAATCTCTAAACCCTGTTGTCAGGCAGTAAGGTGAGGTCATATGTTCCCATTAAGGTGGCGGTGGCCTGCAATGCTCCTTGCTGCGGCAGCAACACCACCACCACCATTACCTACTCCCTCCCACCCTTGACATGAATGCTATAACTGCAAACACAGCTCAATATAGTCACAGAATTATCCCCAGTGACATATGGGGAAGAAAGCTTTACCTCTCGTTTCTTTTGATCCTCTTCCTGTTGACGTCGCTTTTCCTGGAGTTCTTCCAACATTTGCTGTTCCATGAGGTGCTTGGCTTCCTCTACTCTCCTTAACACCTCAGCTTCTATCTCTTCTCGCCTCCGCTCCAACTCTTCTTCCACCCTCCGTGCCACTAACTCTTCTAGTCTTTTGTTAGCCACTTCTTCTACCATTTTTTGTTCGGCTTCCCTTTGCCTCCTTTAAATATAAAGAAATTACACTAGTTATGATGCAGATATGGACATCAATTTTCTACTTGAGCAGCAGGAATCCATTAATAGGAACTACTGTCTGCCTTTCTCAACAAACATGAATACCCCAAGCATGGTTCTTGCAATTGCATAAATGGATAAAATAACCACAAATTTCCCCAAAACAAGTGCTTCGTATCTGCACTTATTATTAATATGACTTAACTCACAAGCAGGAAAACACTCGCCAGTGAGAAGACCTCCCCTGCACCACCTGATGAGTGGATACACTGCCTACATGATGTGGGGAAAGGAAAGAAGGAGATAGGAGAGTCAGGTGGATTTGAGTGATGATTTATTGGAAAAACACGAAAAGGAAAAGGATGGAAGAGACCTTAACCCCTTCACACCCAGATATTTCCTTTGCTATAAAAAAATTATGTTGTCGAGCCATAAAATTACGAAAAGTAACTAAATAAACCAAATTAGCTAGTGGACAATAATACTAAACATGTCATATCTATAAAAACATTGCTTATATTCATCAAAAATCATCTAATGGTAGTCAAATTACAATGAAAATTACGTTCTGGGCCTCAAGGGGTTAACCTCGCATGTCCAAAAAGTCCCTTCTATGACTGTGCTTACCTAACTCTCTCAAGCTCTGCCAGTCTGTCCACTTCATCAATCTTCTTCTCTCTGGTTCTTGGTTCTTCATCACTAGTTGTGGATGATGATGATGAACGTGATAACTTGCGACTGAAATGAGAAATATATTCATTCATGTTTTTCCATGTTTCAGTCCATCATAAACCCCACCTATGGACCAATATGACAGAGGGTGTCAAACAATTTGAATATTTTTGCTCGGTTTCATGAGGGCTAATGTAGGTATCTGGCCACTCGTAACACTCACTTTGTCATCTCTGTGTCTCATTTAGGCGAGCAGTTTGCTTATTCCCATCATGAGGGCAACATCTGGCAGACCATTTGAGGTGCCAGATGAGGAAAGAGAAAAAAAAAAAAAAAAAAAAAACTTGGTGACAGCAAGATGTGTTGTTACCAAGAAAATAGTGACAACAATTCTTGCAATGTATTAGGGAGTGATATTGAGTTCACCTGTGAGTGATGAGTGATTGTTTTTGCCAACTAAATTAAATCTACAAAGCGAGAGAGAGAGAGAGAGAGAGAGAGAGAGAGAGAGAGAGAGAGAGAGAGAGAGAGAGAGAGAGAGAGAGAGAGAGAGAGAGAGAGAGAGAGAGAGAGAATGTTAACTTCATCCCAAACACGGCTCAGTTTATCTCTTATATGTACTGGCGTGACTTTGAACTCATAATTCACCAAGAAATATATAGGATTATTGTATTCAGCATTATAAAGGTGCATAGTCAGCTACAAACACTTAACTGGTATCTTAAGAAGTGAAGTTAGAAGATAGGTTACCTGGAGCTGGAAAAAGGAATATCAGGTGAGCAATCCATCATCTTATTAACTTAGAGGAGAAAATGTCACTCAAAACTCACTCACTCTGAGGAAACAGAGCAATAACTCAATGCAAACTCTCCCCTGAATATTCTCGATGTGCCCCAGCCAATGTAGCTTAAAGGATGTTCCAGCCAGATGTTGAATACCATAAATGTTTCGATGGACTAGGTTATATTTGTAAAAAAATAAATAAATAAATAAATAATGCAAAGTTCAACAGCAATCGAGAAAAGCTTAGTAGCTGGTGAAGCCTTAAGTGCATACCTGATGCCATGACAGTATATTCAAATAAGTGAATGCATTCTACTGCTCTACCTTACAGTAAAAGACCCACATCCATATGTGTTATAATACTCAATGTATGTTCATCTTTACTAATCGTACATAATACTACATATGGCGACCTCACCACCTTTTTGTTTCCCCATTAAACTGTTAGCCCAAAATCAGACTTGAGGAATGTTCTTCAGCAAACCTAAACTGAAAATAAACTAGTACATATAGGATTATGTAAATGTTTATTAGAAGTGAGCATATGAAAGGTATGGCATGTAATTGTGATGTGCTGGGCAATACATTGACGCAACGGTAGTAAACATAAACGTAACCAATAGCAAGTATCATAAACTGTCAAAAGATATGTAGTTACTAATTTGAATAAACTGCACTCAGACTGATCTAGTAATTTTTTCTGTAATGAATTTTTATGTGTTTTTACTCTCTTTAATTTGGCTCTCGTTTATGGCAGACATCAATAAATCTTTTGGTACGACCTACAAATCCCAAGTAGTATAAAAAAAAAAAAAAAAAAAAAACTTAGAGATTTCTGTCTGGAACGGTTAATTTAGATTAAACATGGGACTCAATCTAATCATAGATAATATTGATTAAAAAATAAACCCGTATCAACACAGGGGCAGTGTGAAGCGGACAGAGATATGTGCGGGACGGGCGGAGCAGGGATGCCCACAACTAAAATAATATCTGCTCCACTTTAGACTATAATTTGATCGTTTTTGAGACCGAAATTATTTCGGTAATTTCATACCTGGTGAATTTTTAGTGTTAATGAACTAATGTTAATTTTCTGCAATTTTTTTTTTTATTGCAAGGGGGATTACAAATTTATTTCCGCCATAAACGAGTGGCATAGTAGTTCAAAACACTTCAAAACTTTTCAATCAATAAGTTTCATCCTCTAAAATTGTAGTGCCCAATACCAAAAATGTATCAATTGACCGGTCTGGTCCCCTCCGCCTCCCACCCTATTGATCTGTTTTTCTTCTCTACCAGATTATCGCGGCACCCTTCAGATTCTCGTCAAACTGTTCACCCTGAAGCCCTGTTGTCACGCCCCTCGCCCTACTCTCCCCGGTGCAGCGTGCGTTTGTTACCTGGCCTTGGCACGTTCCTTGGACCTGTCACGGTCGCGGTGTCTGCGTCGCTCTCTTTCCCTCGATCGTGACCGTCTCTTGTGCGATCTTTTACTCTTGTGTCGCTTCGGTGTCCTGCTTCTTGACCTTGACCTTCCCATTTTGAACTCTTCACATACAAATAGTCACCAGGGGTAATCAAAAGTAGATTCTCAAGGAAGGCTACCGCTGTCCTCGCAGTGTTTGGGTCGCCATTTGCAGGAATTACACCTTCGCCGCACACACTCCACAGTGCTGCCACATCGGCCACACATTATTTGCCTGCACATTCATTCTGTAATATCACGAATTCGTACAAGACGCGTCCAGCCTTCCCCTTACATCTCTCCTTAATCCATTGTTCCCTCACTATCATTATATATTTTACTATAGGTAGTAAAGTATCATCCTTATCATTATTGTGATCAGCTATTATCATTACAATAACGAATACATAAAATATATCATATCATTGTAAAAGGGATATAAGTCTGTTACTTTTTTATTTAGAAAATATCGACTCCCTACGTAGGTAGGTAGACTAGCTAAAAAAAATCCTGTTTAAGTTCAGACTCCCCTTTTTCCAAAAAAGATCAAACACATGATACCATACTGTTACCATACAAGACAATTTTTACGAGAAAAGTCGACTTATATGATGAGCATACATGCATTTAAGATATTTTTGTACCATAAGCATTTTTTAAATTGTTTTTTTTCACGGAATCTGAGCGTTTTGGGCTGCCCATCTTCTGGGGTTTCTCTCTGTGTTTTGCGAGTGGCACCGCTGCTGTCTAGTAGCGGGACTCGCCCAACTTCAGTCTTCAACTCAAGTTCAGCCTTCAGACTTTGCAGGCGGGATAATGTAAACATTGCTACTGTGCAGAAACATCCTTGAAACCATTGAACACTTCCTTCTGCAGTGTTCACGCTTCCACTTCCACCGTGTAATGCTACTCTCTCAACTCTCCCTGACCACCTTTGACCTCCCTGCCCTGCTAGCGGCCGTCAGGCAGCAGCCGTCTAGCCCTCACGGCCACCGGGCAACACGCTGTCATCCGCCTCGCCTGTGCCTTCCAGACTCAAAGTCAGGTCAGCTGCCACGCCTGTGATAGCATCATAGGACTTAACCAGGACTCATAGGGTTCCTCTGGGAATCCTCGCAGCCCTAAACAACACCAAGAAGAAGAAACGATAATTCACGTGGATTCAAGCCGTTGCATGACAAGGAGGACAAATTCTTGTTCATATTTCATGTCTTTTTTCACCCCTGCGCATCATACGAACTGCGTAGGTGATCCGAGCCAATGTGACCAAGGTACGTAGCAGGAATAGGAAGATAGTGCTGGGTAAGAATGGAAGAGAACTTTGGCCTCTGCCGTGCTTAGCCTTATTATTCTGTATAGTAATTCCTGATCCGGTAAATTTCCAGATGAACGCCGAACTTTCTTTGGTGGACGAAACTATTTTATTCTGGTAAGTTTTGATGTGTTTTGAAAAAATCTGCTAACCGTTTCTGTCGCAAATAACTTTTTTTCCAACAAAAATGATAACAAAAATAAATTGAACCTAACCTAACCTACCTACCTACCTACCTAAGTAAAAAAAAAAAAAAAATATAATAAATAAATAAATAAATTATTTGCAACAGAAATGGTTAGGAGATTAATTAAAAACACGGTAAAACTTTGGAAGAAGTCCTTTACCCCTATCTTTTTTTTCTTCCCCCTATAGCCAACAAGCCTGGGGAACTGGCGGGAATACGGGGTTTTTGGGTGGGGGAAGCAAATATAAGTGATTTATAGCTCCCCAAAAAATCATCAAAGTCACTATATGTAAAAATCTAGGGAATTCCCTAAATTAGGGATTTCCCTAGATACCCATTGCTAGGGAATTTTTCTTAATTGATATATGTATAGATTTGGACACTTTTGGGAGAGCAATAAATGAGTCGTGTCTGCCTTCCCTACCCAAAAACCCAAGTTTTCCATAAGGCCACCATGCTTGCTGGTCATAGGAGGTCAAAGAAAAACCTAACCTTTCTAGCCAGAAGGGGCTGCGCCCCCCATGGACCCCCTAAGGGTTGCTAATCTAACCTCACTATAACCCCCTAGAAGTTACTAACCTAACCTTACTATAACGAATACAGTTGATTCGGGCCACCAGTTGAATCTGGCCGCCTATATTAAATGCATACCAAGCATGCACTTATGTATAACCTTATAGGTTTTAATGAAACCTAACCTAACCTTAACCACAAAGTATACCTAACCTAACCTAACCTTAGCCACAAAGTATACCATACCTAACCTAACCTAACCTTAACCACAAAGTATACCTAACCTAACCTTAACCTTAACCTTAACCACAAAGTATACTGTCTGCTGGGTATGCATGCTACTATAGGCGGCCTGTTTCAACTGGCGGCCCGAATCAACGGATACCACTATAACCCCCTAAAAGTTACTAACTTAACTTCACTATAACCCTCTAAAAGTTACTAACTTAACCTCACTATAACCCCTTTAAAGTAACTAACCTAACCTAACTATAACCCCTTAAAAGTAACTAACCTAACTATAACCCCTTAAAAGTAACTAACCTAACTATAACCCCTTAAAAGTAACTAACTTAACCTCACTATAACCCCCTAAAAGTAACTAACATAACCTTACTATAACTCCCTACAAGTTGCTAACCTAACCTTAGTTGTGATACGACTTGAGAAAGTAAAGGGAATAAAAAAAAAAAAAAAAAAAAAAAAGTCTTGCAATCTGGGCAAAAATCGCTAGCCATCAAAGGGAAATCCCCAGAAAAATTATCACCCTACATTTAAAGCCTCAATGTACCCTAGCATCATAATCACATCATTAAACAGTGTATATATGAGTAAATAGTCCTTTCAACTTGCCTTTAAAGTTGAGATACACCGTGACGGCTGGCAAATGGCGGGTGCCGATGTTATAAAGGCTACGGGATGGGGTGATTTGTATAACTATGTATTAAGTGGTAGTTATCGACAACAACTATATTCTACTGATTTTCTATTAAAGTCCAATGTGGCAGGTTTATCAAGTGCAATAACCTTTCATTTACAAAATGAGTTTGTGGCGCACACACAAAGTCCTTTGGTTTCTCGTTATTACACTCCTAATAAAATTGCAGTACGTAGCTACAAGTCACCATCACCATAACCTGTGCCCGTGACCGCCAGTGAGTGAAGTGAACCGAGGTGAACAGTTAAACCCTCCGCCATACGTGACGTCACTCGTCACTCGTCACTAATAAATACTCGCTGAGTATTTATTAGAAACTAATATATTCCCCTATATGATTATTATGCAATATATATGCTTAAATATATCAGAAAGGTTGATGTGGTACGAATTTAGAGCATTTCATATCCATATATGCAATAATTCATGCAAACTACGTGTTCCTTACACAGGGACTACTTATCTAGCTGTAGTCAAGGGTGTACTGGGGCTCAGTCTAGCTAGGAAGTGCTCGGGAGTGGATTTGACTGGACTTAGAATTTTTTGAGGCACCTCATATTTCATAGCGGCCGTGTGGGTTAACCAAGGCCGAGCGCATGCTGGAACCTTTACAGTTGTGAAGTGCAATAAGCATACAATACAGTGCGGTAGTTCATTTCAGTCAAAGCCGGAAGGATGAGTTCCAAAGTATTTCCAAAAACACAGCAAAACTCACCAGAAAAAAATAGTTTCGTCCACCAAATTGAATTCGGTGTTCATCTGGAATAATACCCCTGATCCACCATGTAACTAATGGAGTTATTATTTATTTCAGGAAAAATTCGATTTTCATCGATATCACTCTATTTTCCATCGTCATAGGGTAATTAAAGAAAGCGCGATTTAACCACACCGATACCGTCCACAATGTAAACACGAGTGACGAGAGTAGTCACTGAGCTGCCCGATTGCAGCTCATTGTTTTCACAAGTGGCGCGGCAGCAGCCCAGACATGAATCGTACAGAAAATATGAAAGTAACAAAAATTTTGGTCTGGTTTTAAGGACAATTCACATAGTAACGCAGTGAAAATAATTAAATAACATATAATGACTTTTTATTGTGATATAATTGTTAGTAGTGTATCAATTCTGCTGTGTTTCTAAAGGAATCATACTCCTGGCAGTGAGTGTCTGGGGGTGCTGCAGCTCTGCAGCCTTAGCCACGAGCCACCACTGCCTAGGGGTGAGATAGTCTAGAGCTGTTGGAAAAGGCCAATTTTTTTTTTTATAGATAAAATTCAACTTCAAATGTTTACGAGCTTTACGAAGGAAACCCTGGCACCATATACAATTGTAGCAATCTATGCTCGCCTAGCTGTTTGTTTCCCCCCTTCCCCCCACAAAAAAAGGAACAGGCTGTTTTGTCAGAGTTGAGGGATTTTTTAACTCTTGGTGAGTTACATTCACGACATTTAACACTAAAATATTTTAAAACCTCCAAGAACAATGTAAGAGCATTTTTTACTGGAAATTATCTAGTTTATGGGCATTAAGTTTTCAAAGCATTGGCAATCATAACATTCTCATTTTTCCATTTAGAATTACAGAAGGATAAGGAGTTAGATATCCCTTCATGAATTCCTGTTGGGATGGTCAGTGGTCATCCATTAAGTAACTTCAAAGAATACAAGGTAGAATCATCGACATATGCATGGTCGTAGTGACAGGACAGTTCAGTTTGACCAAAACCCATTTGAACCATGGCGATCAGTATGATTTTATGTACATATATACGGAGGTGCCCTGTTAGGGCACTACCACTACTAGTGCCCTGTTAGGGCACTACAGTGCCCTGTTAGGGCACTACAGTGCCCTGTTAGGGCACTACAGTGCCCTGTTAGGGCACTACAGGACGTGATCCCACGGCACTTACACTCTTAGGACGTGATCCCACGTCAGCTGGTGTAATTATTTATGATATCTTCATTTGCATTACAAATGATGATTTTCTATTTCAGGTTGTGCAGACATCAAGAACAACATAACCTGAAGGAATCACAATGTTAAGTGCACTGAGCAGGCTGGCCCTTCGACCTAAGAATGCACAGCTAATGAAGTGTGGTAGAGAAGCACACATATATTTACACACATTTCCTAAATCTTTTTGCCGATCCTCATATTCCCTCAAGCCACAAAAGAATGTTGTGGAGGAAGAATCATTGAGCAAAAAGGTTTTAAAGTACATGAGGAGCAAGCCCGAGTATGCTGCATCTCTCATATCCTTGTCTGATCAGTTTGACTTCAATAGTACTGTTAACACTATTGGAAGGCACCAGCTGCTTCTTGTAGTAGCACACAGCTTAGAAACAAAACCAAATGATATTCTTGAGCTGTTTGCTCAGTATGCCTCACAGAAGCATAATTTAACACAGGATATAATCAAAAGAAACAGTCTGATGTCCATTGTCAAGGAAAAAGTTTTTCAAGCAATTTCGCTAATGACTCAAGATGAACTTAAGAAATTTGCACTAATTGTAAAGAGTTTGGACTTTGAGACAAGCAGATATCTGATTGATATTGTAGCAATAATTGGCAGAGAATGTGGTCAAAGAGCTTCAGAGGTTGACCTTGAACAGTGTCTACAACTCTTTGACATACTTTTATTGTTACATGATAACAGTATTCACAAAAAGAAACAATTTGATACTTTTATGTCACTGTTTGAATTGCACATAACAGCAGCAAAGCCTCATCATTTGGTACAAATTCTTCACTATGTTGGTGTTGCAAAGAAGAGCAAACTTAACAGGGAATTTGTTCAGTTACTCAGTAACAAGTTAGAAGAAATTTTTGTGGATTTATCTTTCATAGATGCTGGCATTGCAGTACAAGGGATGTTCAAATGTAATGTCAAACTGAATAAATCATCATCACTCATAAAAAAGACAGCAAAGTATTTACAACTGAAAGCTGAGTGGTCAGAAGGACTAAGTGATCTTGAATCATATGCTTTTGTTGCAATGGTGAAAGTAATAAGAGCTGCAAAATATCACGATAAAGCCCTTTTATCATCAGTGAGTAATTTTATAATGAAATCTACAGCCGATACTCTTGAGCCTGAGGTTATTGCTCATGTACTAGCTCTTTATGCAAACAGCCATGTGTATGATTCTGAAATCTTTGCAAAACTAGAATATTCGATATTGATGCACTTGACTGGGTCCTTACAAGTTATTCGTGTAAAAGATATTTGCAGAATTCTGTGGAGTTTCAGTCATGTAGGACACAAAGGAAGTGACGGCTTCTTAGACATTATGGAAAAAGTTCTTTTAAGGTGTGCGAGAATGGGTGAGTTAGAATTCTATCCAGAACATCTGTCAGGATCTCTCTTCTCTTTGGCTGTGCTGGAGCATTATCCACAGGAACTCATTAAAGAAGCTTTTCTGCCACAAAAAATTGAAAAGCTAAAAGGTAAGAGAAATTTATATGTTGTATGTGAACTATTGGTGAAATGTTTTGACTGGAATATTGTGTCTTGTTATTTGAAACAAAGTCTTCCACTAGTTCATGAAATATTTGCAATTTTGTTAAAACTTTGCTTGTTTTTACTGATGGATCTGTCTAATGAAGCTTCTCCCACATGTTGGTATGTACAATGGTCCCTTATAATTCGCATGGGATACAAAACATAAAATCTTGCAAGTAGCAAAAAATAACATTCTTGCTACTTCCCTCAGAAAAGTACCCTGGCTCCCATAACTTTCACTTAGATTCAAGTGGAACAAGCAAACATATCTAACACAATGATTTCCTAATGGGCCACTACACTGAGTTTTATGATCCCGTTAGAGCCTGTGAATCTCACTCAAATATACATGTTTTGAGAACTTCATAGATCATTTTTTGTATACATGGTTCTATATAGTTTTTTCAAGTCAAAAGATTATTCAAATTCATTTAACAAATGTGACATTGGTGTCTAGGATGCATAGAAAATGAAAATATATGCATACAATAGTAATTATTTTCTCCATAAAATCAACTCGTACATACAATTCCCGATTCGGTAAGTCTCATTTAGTCAATATAGCATTATATCATGGTCGAAATTTAGAGTAATGCATTAATGAACACTTGTTACCATATTCTTTATTTGTTGCCAGATGAGTGTACGACAAATTTCGACAGTGTACGACAAGTTCAAATGTGGTTATGTTCAGGGCGAGGAATTGAGTGTAGCCCTGCACGGTGGTAGTGGAGGCGTGGACACTGCAGCAGCAAGTGTTCAATGGTATACCGGAACGTTCATGTGCCAGGGACACTTGCCAGGGGATGTTGCCTGCCAGCAGTTTTGTGTGACAAAACGCTTTACTATATTCAAGATTGGTGATGAAATGAAATGTGTTGCACCAGCCTTGTTGTGCCCCTTCCTATTTACATCTGCCGTTATCAAGTTCAAATTTATGTGATAAGTCCCCGAGTGTGACGAAAAAGAAATCCACATCCATTATTCGTGTGTGTATGAAGCTTAGTGCTATCTATGTACATTGTAATTCAAAGGTAAGAAAGTGCTGCTTTGTGATAAAGATTAGAGTATTTCCAACGGTGAAAGGTGGAGGATGGCTTCAGGTGCCGCCCGTTGCCTTCCGCGTGTAATGAAAAACTGCCCACTCACGTCTACCCTCATCATGTTTGCTCACTGTATTATCAATTATTGTAGTATTTTGTTGACGAAAAATCAATTTTTTGCTTATGACGCGAAAAACCGAATTTGCTAAGGCCAATAATGCAAATAATAAAGGACCACTGTACTTGAATGATATTATTTTTGGTCAATTTACATACACAAACTCCACAACTTTCAAAAGAGGACAAGATTATTATTTTGTTTTATTCCTGCAGGATTAGGCACACTTGCACACACTCATACACATAGTACATACATAAAAAATGAAAAATAAGAAGGAACCATTGAATTATCCAGACCAGTGTCATTGACTAGCGCAGTATGCAAGATATGTGAGGGAATGTTTAGAAAGTGAAGATATAATAATGAACAGGCAGTATGGTTTTAGGAAAAGGAGATCATGTGTAACTAACTTAATAAGCTTTTACTGAAGAGTAATTGATACAACACAGGAGAGAGATGGATGGGCAGATTGTGTATTTCTAGATCTAAAAAAGGCATTTGATAAAGTTTCCTATCAGAGGCTACTTTGGAAATTGGAAAATATAGGATGAATCAAAGAGATGATCAAAACTTGGATGGAAAGTTATCCGAGAGGAAAATAAATTAGAACAGTAGTAAAGGATGAAAAATCTGAATGGAGAAAGGTATTTAGTGGGGTACCACAAGGATCAGTTTTGGCACCAATAATGTTCTTGATTTATATTAATGACATGACTGATGAAATTAAAAGTTACATCAGTTTGTTTGCGGATGATGCAAAACTATTAAGAGAAATAAAAAGCTGTAAAGCTTGTGAAACACTAAAAATTACCTGAACAAGATCTAGAAGTGGAGCAGAAGACGGGAAATGGAATTTAATGTGAATAAGTGTCATATGAGGAAAATGGAAAAAGAGCGAAGAGATATAAATGATCATACATAATGGAAAATGAAGGTTCATGAAGAGAGACCAGAGAACGGTAATACAAGATAACCTACAACTAAAAAAAACAAAATATTTGGAGATACGTACAGGATGTTGAGGAATATTTGAGTTGCATTGCATTACATGGACAGGACAAGAATATGATGAGAAAGATCATTACTACAATGATCAGACTCTTTTTATGTGAACTATTTTATTTTCTGTTATTACTGCTAATGATTATGTGTTGCAGGCTACCAAAGGAGTAAGCAGCTATCCAGACTTATGGCACTACATCAGGCTGTCAAGATAGAGGTTCCTGAGATGAATATAATCCTTCCTGAAACCTATATAAATGATGTGCCCAAGAGAACTTTGTCAGATGAGATGCGACATCGACCAGCTCTTGCCAATCTAATGAACGGAGCCAATTTTATAAACAAGTCTGTAGGTTCCTCTGTTCTGGTACTTAAATTCCCCATTCCTTTCATAAATTATGCTAGTCTGGTTTTTGATCCACGAGGACTGAAAAAACAAAGTGTCAATGGAAACGTAATATTACACCAACTACTAAACTGCAAGGAGGTTATAGGCTCAAAGAGGCTTGTTATTGAAATCTTGGACTCACAATCATTACTGACTGGAAATATGGATATTGTTGGAATAGTAAAGATGAAAATACGACTGATGAGTAAGTGTGGCTGGATAGTACAAAAGCTCTACGAAGATGATATGAATAAGTTTAGAAGTGATGAGCAAACAATGGGAGCATTTATTCTTGATATTTTATCCAAACTGAAAATATGAAGCTCCAGGCATACTTACCATTGTTGAAGATTCAGTGCTCCCAGAATGCTTAATCAGTCAGTGAGGAATTTGTTAGGGTATAATTTCTTAGATTTTTGTAAATGGCTTTGGGTCACTGAAAGCTTGTTACATTTTATCTTGAACAAATGTACAAAATCTTGTCATGTACTATATCAATAAAATTTGATTAGTTATTTAGACGTTAGTATGGGAACAACCTCAATGTAATTTAGGAGTACAAATATGTAACTAGTAGTTAGGCTACAAATACAAGGACTAGGTATTCAACTACATATAAGAAAATTAAGTCACTCAATACCATGTATACATTTGGCACGGGACTCCGTGTCATACCTTAAACTGTGATAGTTGACAAAGGTGTTACTGTTGCACCATTCTTGATGACTGGCTAGGACAAAGTCTTCAATCCAACTGAAAATCTGTAGTCCATTAAGGGAGGCTAAGGGACATAAGATTAGGAAAAGAGGGAGAAGAACATAAGAAAATAAGGAAGCTACAAGAGGCCGCGAGGCCTCTTGTAGAAGATCAAGAAGGCTTCTTCATGAGAAGAGGAGGCAATTATAGAGAGGTAGAAGGATTGGAGTCATCCTTTCAATATAGGTCTCTTTGGTGACATCCTGCTAAACGTTTCTCAGTTGAAGGTCATTTTACTTTGTTTTGAAGAAAGAATCTAGGATTGGTTGTTTTATCCTGGATTTCTTGGAGTTTGCATAACAAAATAGATAGTAACTGATGTCCTCATCGATGCTGGAAGATGCCAAGCATCAAGGCGTCCCTCGGCTAATATTAAATCTTGGTTACCGTATTCTTGGGCATATAAGACAATTTTTTCCTTCAATAAGACTGAAATTTACCCTGCGTCCTCCATGCCGTAGGTAGAGATTCTACATCCTCTGAGTCAACTGGTTAGTGATGATTGACAGTATCAGCTGTATAACAATATTACCAGTACGTATATCCATTTGCATTCAAAAATATAATAAATACATGCGAGCACCTACCCACATGTTTGGCACAAGGCTTAATGCATGGGAAAATGTGTGTGTATATATATTATATATATATATATATATATATATATATATATATATATTATATATATATATACTAAACCCTCAAAATTAGCGAGGGATACGTTCCAACTCCCCTCGCTAATTCATGAATTTCGGCAATTCTTGAAGCCTTCCTGAAGTGGGTGAAAACTCTGCGGTGACGCCGTGCCACGTTTCACTAACTATGTAGACTTACCTATGTATTTTACTATAGTATATACGTGTGTACATATATATATATATATATATATATATATATATATATAATATTATATATATATATATATACCTGCTTATATATACTCTGGTGTACTTGGCTTACGACCAGAATCCGTTCCAAAATCGCTGTCGGAAGCAAAAAAACGGTCAGATGGCAAGTCTTTATCCTCGAAAAACTCAAATAAAAAAGATCACTTATAAGTAAAGCAAAACGTGTTTAAACAATGCCTTTTACCCTACAATTTGAAACATTTATTCATAGCCTACAGTTGTTTACGATAGATAAAGTTTTTACAAAATACATAATGTTGTACAGCTGCAGCTTGCCTATATGAAGCTACTATAGATAACAGTGAAGTCGCCAGTTCTACGTTTCTTTGTTATTTACAGACGTGTGGTGGTGTTAATAGTTACATTTTTACATCCATGATTTCAGGACAGTGAGAAGGGTCTATCTGGAAAGTCTGTGTCATTTTGTGTCTTCATCTGTGTCATATTAGGGCTATAAATGAACAAATTACAAAAATAAAACCGAGTGTCGACCTCATTATACCTACTACAGTACAGTCGCCAGCTAGTATTTTAACCCAACAGTTGAGTCGCCACTCTGGAGAATTCAGGTAAATTAGAGGTGAAGTAAAACAAGTCTCTATATATATTAGCTGTGGAAGATGCTTGGATATATAAAAATTCCTCTGCCAACGTGAAAATGAATTCTATTCAAGTTTGAAAGATCTGGCAAGTCTGCGTCCTGTCGCCCGAAAGGCTATTGTTTACTGTCTGTCATCGCGCGAAGAAAAACGTGAGAAGCAAAATGCGCAAGAGTTATATTTGCAGATACAAAGCATAAAACAACGCTGAAACAGGGTAGATTACACAGTCATGATATAAACTACTGTGTAACATCTTCAGTGGCACATAAAAATCAGTAGTAATGCTATAATTCGTAATATTTGGCACCTGGCGACTTCACTGTTATCTACGGTAAGCTTTTCAGGCGAAGTAAAATTATTTGTTAATTTGTCAATAATATTAAATACAATAATAATGATAAAATAATAATAATAATATTAATGAAAATTATAATTATAATAATAATTGTAATAAAAATAATAATAATTAATAAAACAAAAATAGAAGGGTAAACAGAGGGAGGGAACCGACAACGAAGAAACAAGTCTTGTGGTAGGGCAAGATGGAGATTAGAAAAATGACAATCCTTTTAAGAACAAAGAAAATGAGAAGGTGGGTGGCACCAATTGTAAGGGTGTGTTTCCGTTCTAGGAAAGATGGTCTCTTCGTTGACAGTTGCCACCCTGTATACTCAGATTACATACCTAAAAATATAAAAGGAGGTAGAATCATGGTTTACAATTTTTTTTAATAACATATGAACCAGTTTGATGTGGCAGAAGTGTAATTAATAGCAAACAAGTGATAAATTGGACACAGTAAAAATTATAATAAGTAAATAATTAAAATACATAGTATCATTCATTTGGGTCAGAGTGGGTCGGAAATACAGTAGTAATATAGCAGGACGAAAAAGTGAATTAGTTAATAATTGGTTAGAATGTGTCTTTTTAATTTGTTTTTAAATATACTCAGGGAAGGTGCGTCTTGAATTTGGGAAGGAGTAGAGTTCCCGACGACAGGGCCTAAATAAATGATTGAGTGCTGAAATTTTGTAAGACGGTGAGAAGGAAGGCGTAGGTTATCACGGTGGCGGGTGTTATAGCCATGGGATGGAAGGAGGTTGTATAGATCGTTCTTATGTGTATACATGAAGGTGGCAATTGCAAGTTTGGATATATCATCTAATTTAAAAAATTTGGTTTGTCTAAAGAGTGGACTAGTATGTTCTAAGTAATTACTGTTAGTTATTATCCTTACAATTTTTTTACTTGTAATTTTAAAAGAATTAGATAGGTGCGATATGTTGTGCACCATATGGGGTTACAGTAGGTCAGTAGAGGGTAAACGTGAGCGTAATAAATACATTTAAGTACATCTGTTGGCATGGTCTTTAATTTGATAAGAGTAAAGCAATATGTCTCGATATTTTTAAAGTTTGATTATTTATGTGATTAAAAGTTAATGAGTCATCATAGGTGACACCAAGGAACTTTATTTGGTTTGTTTTGAAAATTATTTTATGAAATTGAATTTGTGGAAGATTTAGTATTTTTTTGCTTGTAAATAGCTTAAAGTAAGTTTTACTGTTGTTGATAGCAAGTCTATTGCACACACACCATTGATAGTTTTTCTAGTTCATTGTTGGCATTGAGGACAAGCTGTTCTGGGCATGGACCAGTTAAGTACATTGTCATGTCATCAGCAAATAAAATTGTTTTAGATTCAGTTAAATTATCTGTAATGTCATTGATATAAATAAAAAATAATATAGGACCTAGTACGCTGCCCTGAGGAACACCAAGAGTGACTGAAGTATTGGATGACTTTTCACCATTAAAGACAGTTTGTTGATGCCTATTTGTTAAATAATCTTTAAACCATGAAAGTATAGGTCCACGGATACCGTAGTGATGCATTTTATTCAGAAGAATTTTATGGTAAACTGCATCAAATGCCTTAGCAAAATCAATAAAGATGGATAGAACAGAGTTTATTATCAATAGCGGTAAACACATCAGTAGAGAAGATGTTCAATGCTTGAACAGTGTTATGTTTGCGTCTGAAGCCTAACTGAGCATGGTTGAGAATATTCTTGTTATCTAGGTAATGCATTAAATGAGATTTAATTAGTTTCAAATATCTTTGAAAATACTGAAAGTTGAGAAATTGGTCTATAGTTTTTGGGATCGTTGTTAGGACCAGATTTGTGAATAGGGGTAATTTTAGCAACCTTCAACATATCAGGAAAAGTTCCAGTTGCAACAGACTGATTAAAAAGAATAGTCAAAGGAAGAGAAAATAGATCAGAGTTCTTCTTGATAACAGAAATTGCTACATCCTGTACACCAGAGTTCTTATTACTTAAGTGTGTTAATTACTGTTTTTATGTCATAGGTGGAAAGAATAGGAAGTACCATAGAGTTTGGGTAATTGCCTTTAAGATAGTCATTTGGGTTTCTATTGGATTGGGGAATTTTGCTGTAAAGTTCTGGTGCGATACTTGAGAAATAGTTACTGAAGGCTTCTGAGATATCTGATGGGTTATTTAATATGGAGTTATTATAGTGCAGGGTCTTAATGATACTTTTGTTGCAGGCATTACCTTTGATCTCATTGATTGTTTGCCAAATTTTCTTTGTATTATTTTTGAAATTACAGAAGATTTGACGATAATGATTAGATTTAGCAGAACGAATAACTTGTGTTAGACTATTTCTGTATTGTTTGTAGATGTTATGTGAAATTGTTCCTAATTTGTACATCTTAAATAAATTACTTTTATGTTTGATTGAATTAAGTATTCCTTTTGTGAGCCAAGGATTTTGTAGTCTCTGCAGTTACATATTTTGTTTTTATTGGAAAACATTTGTTATAGAGTTCAAAAATAGTATTAAAGAAAAGGTTAAAGTTGTCATTTGTGCTTGGTAAACTAAGAATTTCTTCCCAATTTATCTGTTGTAGCTCACTGGTAAAAAAATTGTGATTATGGGTATTAAAGATTCTGAAAGCAATCTTATGTTTGGCATTAAGAATTGATTGTTGGTTAATATTAATGAATATAGGAAGGTGATCTGACATGCTGTAATGGATGATGCCAGAAAAAGAAAATGGTGTAAAATTTGTCCAGATATGATCTAACAGAGAGGGTTGGCCAAGGTCAGGACCATCAGGAAATCTTGTTGGTCGGGATATGTGAGGGAAGTAGTTAAGGGTTTGCATTGTATTAAGAAATAAATTAGTTGGGAGTTCAAGTGTTCAAGCAGGTTGATGTTGAAGTCAATTAGAAGAATTGATTTAAGTCACCTAGAAGAATTGATCACAATGCATAGCATAGTGATTTCCATTAGCAAATGTACCAGTAAAGTCACAAAAAATATTATAAATTTTGAACTCCCCAAGTGACGAGTTACAGCTGGCTTGTAGAGTCGATGGTGGTTGAGTGGGAGATGAAGCAGCACACTTAGTGCTGCTTGGAAGGAGCGTCTCCTTCCATTATGCCAGGGTCATCAAGGTCGCTGTCGCTGTGACTGACACCCACGAGTGCCTTGCCGGAAGGCTGCCGCGCAGTCACTAACACTCTGGCCAGGGTTCTCACTGTCACTGTCACTTTCACTGCGGGGAGACTGGCGCGCACTGTCACTAACACTGGCCAGGCACCTCACTGTCACTTTCACTGCGGGGAGGCTGGCGCTGGCACGGACAATACCACTGGGGCTAGGCTGCAGCTGACTGTTACTGTCAGGAGAAACACTGCGGGCACTTGGGTCAAGGGCAGAACTTGTGCCAGACTGCATCTCGCTCACACGTGCACGCTTAGCACTCGGGCCAAGCAGGAACTTGTCCATGGTTTGCTGCCTCACTCGCTTCTTTACGGAGGCCCTGAAGTACTCGAAGGTCTTCAAGAATGTTTATGCCGTCAAAAACACGATAATCTTGTCTGGGTGGTAGGTCACGAGGCACTCCTGGACGTCTTCCCACTTACAAAGCAACTGCTTGATCTTAGCCGCGGGCACCTTGTTAATTCGTCCCTCGCTTGCCTCTTCCCTGTTTGACGACTGCGCTTCCTCGAAGCCTCCTCCTGCTGCTGTTGCTTGAGGTGCTGCAGGTCGTCTGTCGACAGCTCTTGCCCATACTCCTCCACCAGCTCGTTGACGTCGTCGTCACTCACCTGCAAGCCCAAACTGCGCCCCAGCGACAAAATCTCAGGCACCACAGGCTCGTCAGGCTCCACCTCGACGCCATCGAAGTCACCCGCCGTCAGTGCTGCAGGCCACAGCTTCTGCCATGCAGCGACGAAGGTGAGGACGGTCACTTCATCCCATGCCTGCTTAATGAGGCAGATGGCTCCGAAGACGTTGAAATGGTCCTTCCAGAAGAGAAACTTGGTGTACAGCTTCTTGAAATTTGCGATGACTTGCTGGTCCATCGGCTGAAGCAGTGGCGTGGTGTTAGGGGGGGAGATACTTCACGGTGATGAAGTCAGCAGAGGCGGCAAGGTCGTGGTCAAGGTCAGGAGGGTGGGCGGGAGCGTTGTCTAGCACTAGGAGGGCGCGGCAAGGCAAGTTGTTCTCCTGTAGATACTTCTTGACTGCAGGGGCGAACTCGAGGTCAATCCACTACCTGAAGAGGTGGCTGGTGACCCAGTCCTTGTTGTTGAACGCCCGGGGGTGCGCTGAGTGGTAGACGAGGAGCGGCTTGATTTTGCAGTCCCCCGTGGCGTTGGCACACAGTAGCAGCGTCAGGCGGTCCTTCATGGGCTTGTGCCCCGGCAGGCTCTTCTTCTCGGCAGTGATGTACGTCCTCCTGGGTATCTTCTTCCAAAACAGCCCAGTCTCGTCTGCATTGAAGACGTGCTGCAGCAGGAACCCCTCCCCCTCCTTGTCAACAATTTTTTTGAATTCGGTGACGTACTTTTCTGCAGCCTTGCTGTCGGAGCTCGCTGCCTCGCCATGCGGCAGCACACTGTGAAGGCAGGTGCACCGCTGAAAGTTGGTGAACCAGCCACGGCTCGCCTTGAAGTCTTCCACGTCTGTAGGAGATGTTGTTGAAGTAGTGGAGCGCCTGCTCTTCAGGTCGTAGAAGATTTTGAGGGCTTTCTCCTGAATAATCTTTTCGGAGATCTTATCGGCCCGCAGCTTCTTCTCGTTAATGCACACCAGCAGCAGCTTTTTATCCTCCTCCAGCTGTGGTGGTCGGTGGGATGGAGAACTCAGTATGGTGCATCCTTTGGTGGTGTCAGCCTTTTTTATCTCCTTTCTACTTAATTAGTGTGCTGTTGGTGGAGTGATTCCGACCGTAGAACCTGGCCAGCTCGTGTACACGTGTGCCGCTCTCAAATTTCTCTATTATTTCCTTCTTCTCCTCCAGCGTCAGGGGCACCCTCTTCCTTTTCAGAGCTTTCTCCGAAGCACCAGGCTGCTTCTTGGGAGGCACGTAGGGCGGAGTTGAAATAGTGGTAGGGCTTGTAGATGATCAGGACGGCGAACTAAGTGTTGACTGCGTGTGGGAGAACAATAGGCTGGGCACTGGACGCAGTCACGCATGTGCGCGGCGTGGGTGGGTTGGCGGGAAAAAAACTCGCTCCGTTGCCTGGCAACCGTGACGTGGTTGGATGCATAGCAAGCCGTCGTAAGCCAAAAAAAAAAAAAAAAAAAATAATTTTTTTGGTCGGATAGCGCGTTCGTCGCAAGTCAAATGCGTCATATGCCGAGTACCTCACTGTGTGTGTATATATATATATATATATATATATATATATATATATACAGTATATATATATATTTGTTTTTTCATACATAAAGCCTTCTGCCAAACATGTGAGTAAGCGCTCACACTGCAGTATAAAAAATAATAAATAAATAAATAAATAAGAAAAAACATTAATATTTCATATTAATTTTAATATTTATTTCCCTACCCCCATACATATTCCCTTCTCCCAAAGGTGTGGTGCGGTATATCCCACTTCCAAGTCTGTATATTTTATAGCTACACATGTTGGACAGTAATAAAAAAGTTAACTTTATAACGAGTCTGATCTGTTGGACAATTTATTGAACTGCATTGCAGACAAAACAACCAGATTTAAAGAAAAGTATGTATTAAATGTAAAAACAAAAGAAAAGAAATAATATTTCAAGTATCATTGATAATTAACAATAAATATTTATAGGATTATCATGAGGTATGAAAATAAATCATTCTTCCTCATCCAACCAATAACTGCAAAATATTTCAAAATCAATACTGCATAAAAAATACATTAAGTGGAAACAAAACTTAAATGAAAATATTTTAATGGGTAAATGTATCTGAAAATGTTTTTTTTATTAAATTTTTACTATGAATAAAATGCTTTTTATGATAAAATGACTAACCTAACATTGAAAACCTAGCTATGAATACAGAACCATTATCAAGATATGAAAATAAATATTTTCTTTTACATTACTCTGATCATTCCAAATAAAAATTTAGGATAACTTGCACATCAATGACAAAAATTAAATCATATAAAGGAATTTGTTTGATGGGTTAATATGCTTCTTTGTTCTCACCATAAATACATCAATTATCCCACTACAATATGCTTTACAGAAAAAATCCCATATGTTCAGGTTAAGTGAAACAGTGAGAGATTCCTGTGGGCTATAAAGCTCCTTTGTACAAGACCGGCCACTCAGACTAGTACCTCAGTCAAGCAGGATAACATCATTTGATCCAGTTTTTTTCTGAAATAGGAAAAGAAATAAAAATGAAAAATTTCAAAATCATAAAAAACCTTACAATGGTGTTAGTGAAATAAAATAAAATGTAAAGAGGAGGAAAATGTAGTCATTATTTCCATTTAGCCATAATAGTAAAACCACTGGAAGACTATCACAGCTGTAACGCAGGAGTGTACTAATTTCAAATTTGTACTAAGGAACCTTTTTTTTTTTTTTTTTTTTTTTTACAGTAAAAGCTGGGACAAGCTTAGGTCACTTCGTTGAGTATGAATTCTGAATCTGTAACCAGACAGAGGCTATATGAAATAGTCTCATTTCATGGTGCAGCCCCTGTTCACTTGCACAAAGTTGTGACCTTGAATTATGGTACAAGCAAGAGGCTAGCAATCTTCTCTTCCTGTGTGTCTGTGTAATTCCCCTACAGCCAGATCACGTACTGGAGACGCATTCACCAGCTGTTACCCTCCCGGAAAGAACTCAAAAGTTCATTGACACCGATCTTTGGGTAAGGCTTGGATCTTACACCCTATACATCCGATCTCCTTGCTTGAAGAGTACAGGACCCGCCTGCATTTGTCAGTTAAAAATCCCTTGTGCAAGTTGAATATAGGACCACAGAATAGCACGCCGCACTCTAGACCACTGAGCCACACAGCAGTGTGTGTACTTGCAATAGAGATCAGAAAGGGTCTGTACCCCACTATAACATTTGTACATAAATGCTGTATCAAGAAAGATGATATACTGATACATGGTTATCTAGTTATTGGTAATCTACTGTAATAAAGCAAACAAACTGTTACAATCTTAATATGGAGTCTATAAAGATTTGCCCGCTCAAAGGACAGAGAACTACATGAACAAAAGAGCTACCCAATCACATGGGTTTTACCTTATTTGTAACAATCACATGCATTCTTTCATAAGATTTAATCTTCGCCATAAAAAAAAGGTAGTATTACCCTAAACAACTTTGAGTTGCAAACTGTGCAAAGACAAGAAACAGAACTCTTTTGATTGCTTTGGGTAATCAAAACTGTACACCAAACTTGAATTACTTTTATGATTTGGTAAAATATCTTTGAAGGCAGCCCCAAATGAATAACTATATAGCCTCAAACCAATGTAAGTATGAATTATTTTTAGAGAAGAGGAGTAAACTGTGTAAAATGTTGTTTCCCTGCATGATGCTTTACCCGATATGTAATAAACTGTACAGTAAGGTCTCACGTTCGGCGACTAATTGGTGGTGGAGATAGCTCGCTAATTGCAAATTAGTCACATGTGAATAATACTGAAAAAAAGACTTACTACAACAGCCCTCAGAGAGTCTACCCTTTTTTACTTATTTATTAGCTTAAAGTCTCTTTCTTTTTCCCATCGATCATTATTGCATACCATGAGATTTGTTATAAACAAAATGATAGATAGATAGATAAACTTTTAAAGGGGAAATACACCTAGAAGTTTGAGAGCATTTCTATGAGGGGGAAAATATTCACCAAATGTAATAATAGGGTCATCAAACACGATTCAGCATTGGCATAGTTAGGCCTGCGCATCAGGGCTATAGCCCTAAATGTTTTATAGAAACCCCAGATATCAAATAGCCATTTCTACTTTTTACTTTTTTTTTTTTTTTTTTACAAAAATAAGAATAGCTCTGGCTGGAGCCCACACAAATTTATAATGAGAAATGAGAGATTTGGTTAGATGTTGCTTGGCATAGGCTGATTGCATCCTTTAAATAAGCAGAACAGGAGAGAGAGCAGAGATGAGAAGTACCACAGACAGATGAGACACCAATAAAGCTTCTAGATAGGAGTAGAGGAGAGTATCAGATGGATAAGACAGAGTTAACAGTTCAGTCAAAGTTCAAAAGGAGCCCTTACTTTGTCACACAATATATGTAGAAGCTATAAGACTAGAGTTCAATTGGTCAAATTTCAAAATCGAACAAAGCATTAGCAATACATAATATATATGATTGCTTTATCAAGCCAAGGCTTTAATTCTTTCCTAGAGTTTTACTCCTGCTACTGAAAATAAAAATAATACCTAGTTGAATCACAGCTCAGATTGTATTAATTTTATTTTATGTTTCAAAAGTTAGCTTAAACACCTGACTGGAACCTTTTGGTAGGGTACAGTGTCTTACATCTATATTATTTTACTCTTAAATAAATTGAAAATTATCTGGTGAAAATCTGAAGATTTCTTGGCTGGGCTCAGTCCCCAATGGTTCAAGATCCTTAACACCCTCCTGCGATTCAGTGTTTGTGAGGGGGAAAGTAATCCCCAAATGGAAGAATATAGTCGCCATGAGAATTAGGGTGGATTTTGAGTAGGTTTGCCAAATGTGGATTTGCCAAATCCAAACATGCTAAACGCAAGAACTTACTGTACTGATACGTAGGTGATACTTTTTTTCATTTAAAGCACAAATATTATTTTCTTTGCTTACTTAAAAGACATATATTGAGAAGTTTTCAGTAGTTTTACTTATGGACAAAAGTTGGGCACTTTTAGTCAATATTCATTCATAGATTACCAAAGTAAACCCAAACTGATTATTTCATGTTCAATATTTCAATATTTTCCACAACAAAATTAATTTGAAGATGCAGTATTGTGATGAATTAGATTATACTCCAAAAATCATGAAAGAGTTAACTAAGAATAATTATATATGGTAATAGAGTGCTAAATCATAAAATCTAAACCTTTTCTTTGGAACTTTCTGATTGTGATACAGTTTGTCTCCCAGCAGATGAACTGGATGGCCGCTCAACATAATTAGCAGTTGCTGAACTGAAGTTACTGCTTGTTGGTTGTCCACGAAGCAGACCAGCTGACATCTGCAGGTTGAGTTGAAAGTTAAGGACAAAAACTTACCCTGAAGCAATTGTTATATGTTGATTTGCATACCAAACAATTCCTTGCATGTTGAAAGACTTAATTCTACTGTAGATGTATTGGGTTGAAATTTGCTGCTGAGTATCTGGTTTCATGTCTCATGACTTAATGATAAAATTTATTTTACCTCTGACAGAAAATTGATGGATAAATTTAATAAGTGCTGAAAAAAGACTAATAACGCTACTCTATTTATAAATGAAAAAATCTGCAACATGTCTTAACCATCTGTCTCATAAGCATTCAACAAAACATGACTTTTCTACTACATTTTTGTAAATCAACTGACCAGATTGGCCGCAGATATTGGCTGCTTCTGTTGTGCCCTTCCTCTGTCAATATGAGCAATCACTTGATTTTCTCTCTGGATGTTTTCCTCAAGTAACCCAAGTTGCTGTTCCAACATTGGAAGCATTTCTGGATGATTACCAAATGGAAGGAGTTTCCTCTGTTCCGGGGCAATCATGGGATTCTTGAGCTGCAAAAATTGTAAGCTTTACTGAACAGGCTTACTATAAAATTTATTAAACTACGTAGTCCTAATCATGATTCTCTGGAAAATTTGTCACAATTTTTTTCTTCTAGTGCAAATGTGTTAATTGATTAAGAGATCATGATCCCAAACTTCCGTAAGGTAAAAAGAGGCATTTGCTAACATAAATGATATTCTTTCTTACAGAACAAAATAGAGAAAAGAGGTTCTCACACGGCCTGATGCCACTCAAGAATTAGTTCATAATAATTAGGGCCTGAAAAATGTGAAAAAAGGAGACAAACAACAGGATATAGGAGAACAAGATGCTAATTTTAATGTGTCAGGAATAACTGAGAAAATGAAAACAAAAGTGGAGGAGCTACAAACGAGACGTTATGGAGTAGAATGAATACTGAACATTAAACAGAAAAAAAGAAGGCTAAGCGAAGAAGATGAGGAAAAAAATAACTGAGAAGAGATGAAAAATTGACAGCATGAAATTTATTACTAAGAACTAGACTAAACAATAAAGACACAGAGGAAAAACATCAGAACATTGTGAAGATCTGAAAAGTATACGTTGGATGGAATATAATGCAGTAGGAAAAGGAAAATAATTGAGGAACAAGAGGATAAAAAAAATCTGCTGGAACAGAAGGCAATCAAAGCACTAAAGAAGAAAGAAGAGGTGATGAAATACATGGTTGAAAACCAATAACGTGATTGTTAATAGGATAAAAGAGGAACATAATCTGGTAAGAACCATAAGGGAAAAAAGAGGAGCCCAGTAAGGTTAACGCATTCCAGGAGAGGTGGACCAGGGGTCAACACCACACCGTCTCGGATTTGCAGGAAAATTGGCTCCCAGGGTGTTTTTGGCAAAAAAAAAACGATTCTGCAAATTTCACAGCTCTCTTATCTCTTATAGTTCAAAAGTTATGGCCTCGTAAAATTTCGAAAAAAGGTAAAAATGTCCTTGACCTTAACATTTTTTAAAGGTCATAGTTTCCTTATTATAAGACCTAGAACAAGATGTTTTACATGTTTTTTGCTCAGAATAAGCCAGGGAATCTTCCTAGACTTACAGAATTTTAGTAATTCAATTTGGAAAGGAAATATAAGAGTTGACCTCCTTGACCTTGACCTTTGACCTTTAAGCCCCCACCTGACAAAAACATTTATTCACGCAAAAAATGAAGATTGACCACTTGACTGGGTTGCAATAATAAAATTTACTAATATTAATTGGGATAAGGGGTATATTTGAAGTCAAACAGGTGTATTCAACAAATAAATGCAAAAAATGTCAACAGTTTGGAAGATTTTCACAAGTTCAATTGTGTTAGCACGCTGACAGGCAGCGATTCTCAGCAGTAGTCATTTCGTCTTCTCTGAAACAATATCTAATTCTCCTCCCCGCTTGCAGCTTTGTATTAGACATAACTAGAAGAATGTCACCCCCAGGCAGCCACAATCTGTCCACTTTTGATGGAAAAGCATGGGATCCAGACTTTCCTTGGGGCCCGAGAAATGAGACAAGCAAATCTCCAAATTCATCAGACAACTCCTCTATCATTGCAAACCAAAGCTGTTTCTCATAAATGCATCTCACATATGCACCCACAACAAGTTCTCCCTCCTCCACCACAAAGTCATCTTCCAACTTGTCATCAGATTTCAGACATGATACCTAATGTCCCATTTGCTCAGTTGACACCTTGAACACCTGGAGTGTCCCAAATGGCTCCACAGGCACAAATCTGTGGTACTGCTGAGTACCTTTGACAGGCACAGCTTTCATGAAATGCTCCGCAAGGGATTCTTTTTTCAGTGCAACCATTTCTGAAGAAACATAAAAGAATTTAATTTTTAATCTTTTGACTGTGAATGGAATTTCTTCGCTACATCACATGGCAAAAATGCCTGTGACGGAATTGGTGGGACGGTCAAGAGAGTAGTGGCCCAGGCAAGCATGCAACGACTACATGCAAATCAAATCCTAACTCCCTTGGCTATGTTTGATTTCGTAACAAAATCTTCTTTTGAATAAAAAATTAAATTCTTTTATGTTTCTTCAGAAATGGTTGCACTGAAAAAAGAATCCCTTGCGGAGCATTTCATGAAAGCTGTGCCTGTCAAAGGTACTCAGCAGTACCACAGATTTGTGCCTGTGGAGCCATTTGGGACACTCCAGGTGTTCAAGGTGTCAACTGAGCAAATGGGACATTCGGTATCATGTCTGAAATCTGATGACAAGTTGGAAGATGACTTTGTGGTGGAGGAGGGAGAACTTGTTGTAGGTGCATATGTGGGATGCGTTTATGAGAAACAGCTTTGGTTTGCAATGATAGAGGAGTTGTCTGATGAATTTGGAGATTTGCTTGTCTCATTTCTCGGGCCCCAAGGAAAGTCTGGATCCCATGCTTTTCCATCAAAAGTGGACAGATTGTGGCTGCCTGGGGGTGACATTCTTCTAGTTATGTCTAATACAAAGCTGCAAGCGGGGAGGAGAATTAGATATTGTTTCAGAGAAGACGAAATGACTACTGCTGAGAATCGCTGCCTGTCAGCGTGCTAACACAATTGAACTTGTGAAAATCTTCCAAACTGTTGACATTTTTTGCATTTATTTGTTGAATACACCTGTTTGACTTCAAATATACCCCTTATCCCAATTAATATTAGTAAATTTTATTATTGCAACCCAGTCAAGTGGTCAATCTTCATTTTTTGCGTGAATAATTTTTTTTGTCAGGTGGGGGCTTAAAGGTCAAGGTGGTCAACTCTTATATTTCCTTTCCAAATTGAATTACTAAAATTCTGTAAGTCTAGGAAGATTCCCTGGCTTATTCTGAGCAAAAAACATGTAAAACATCTTGTTCTAGGTCTTATAATAAGGAAGCTATGCCCTTTCAAAAATGTTAAGGTCAAGGACATTTTACCTTTTTTCGAAATTTTACGAGGCCATAACTTTTGAACTATAAGAGATAGAGAGCTGTGAAATTTGCAGAATCGTTTTTTTTGACCAAAAGCACCCTGGGAGCCAATTTTCATGCAAATCCGAGACGGTGTGGTGTTAAATCTCATTTTTCTTGGACCACTTGTCCTGGAATGCCCAAGTAGACGTAATCAAACATCTTGAATGCCCAGGAACAAGAGGACTTAGAAAAAAATATTGATGAAATGCAAAGACGAGGAAAGTATGTGGGAGGGAAGAAATTATCTATCAGAATTAGATTCAAATCAGTCATCAGTAACAGAGGTGCTATAAAGAACAAGAAAATCAAAGGGCACGGAATATGCAACACAGTATGGATCAAGAGGTAAATGAAGAAGAGAAGACTGAAATGAAAGAAATATTGGGTGATTCCCACAACGTGGAAACAAATGCAAGTCACTTCTATATTTGCCTAAAGCTGCAGCTGACTACTATCACCTTCTCTAGGAACTACCCTACCTTTGTGGCAAGATGGCACCCAAGGGCACCATGAGACCATGAATCTTATCGGGTGAATTCACCAATAATCTTGAAACAATGGTTTATGTATTTTTTTATGAACATACAATTAGTTTTAAAAGGTTGTGGTTCCTAGGTATTTATTATGACATTACTGATAATGCAATACCAAGCACAATATATTTTATTATGTGGCTGCCTCTCCAAGGGTACTTCCAGTACAGTAAACCCTCTATAAATCGGACCAATTTGGGGGGACCCCGTCCGGACTATCCGAAAGTTTGGATTCACCGAGGGTTGAAAAATGTGTGTATGCCCCTGGCCCCATAGCTAACCCAAACTCACTAAAACACGCTACAGTATAGTATCATTTAACAATAAATAGTTTATAATATGTATTATATAATTACCAAAAATAAGGCACAGTACAGTACTGTATTGTAATGTATGAAAGAATAAATTAGAGAACTACAGTAAGGAATTAATTACACAGTACAGTATAATTCCACGTGTCCGGATTCCCGCCTTATAATCCGGGTTCATGTCCGTTTTATAAATAGGCGTCCGGTGCCCCGAAAGAGACCGATTTATTCGATATCCGGAATAAAGAGGTCCGATTCAGAGAGGGTTTACTATATTCTTAAATGGTGGCTAAAAAGAGAAGGATGGGGTGAAGTAAAAACAACAGTGCTGCATCATGTGGAAGGAAGGGAAGGACAGGGGGAAAGGACAAGAGAAAAAAAAAGGGGGTTGTGCAACCAAGTTTTGAATTCAAGGATGCTGTTCATTCATGCCTCTCTGCCTCCATCGCAATTTGTAAATGACATCCTCTACTCCTAACTCGCTCTTGGTATAAATGCTTCTGTTTGGGAGGATAAATTTCTTCACATTTAAGTACATGATCTTTCTTCTCAAATATTCAAGTTCTATTCACTCTAGTGTACCAGTAAGTAGATTTGTAACATAACATATCTTGCCCATACTTACATTGTAAACCATGCCTTGGACCCGCTGATGGTGATTCAGGTGAACCTTCTGGATCTGTTTTGTGGCCAGCAATACACTTTCACCAAGTTCCATTGCACTTAAGCTGGGATTCTGTCAAATAAAAAGATTATACACTCAAATATGGACAAATTCATAATAAGTAAAGCTTATAAAAGTAGTGGATGAATCTTGTCATGAATTTTTAGAGTTTGTTGAGCATTACTGTTAATGTGTATAGAAAAATTCAATAAAAAAATTACAGCAAATTTAAAGAGTCAAAAGTAATAAGAAAACCTAGAGCTTGTTATGACCAGATCTTGAGTATGATCAGATCTGGAGAAATAACTGAAAAATAAATGTTGGCATAGGAGATAACAGAATATTCATGGATATATAGAAAATGTAAGAAGAGATTGGGAAGCAGTATGGAAAAGGTGGAAGGTTATTAAAATGAGTGAAAACTTTTTATTAACATGTCAATGCATGAAAAAATAAGTGATATCTTTAGAATACATGATGTGGCACAGATGTGACATTTTGCCTTTTTAATCTAGCAGCACACCGAACTGTAATATAAGTATGTATAAAGGTTGGTTACACTGCTGCGGGAAAATGTACGATATACAAAAAAAAAGATTAAATATGTTTCTGTTGCAGATGACACTTAATGCATAATTGTTACTTAACCCTCTCACGCACCGTGACGCGATTCACGTCAAAACGGACTCATCTACATCTGAGCTTTTGATGCGATTCGCGTAAAAAAAACTTGTAAAAATTCGCCAAAAATAAAGTATTTATCAGAATCGCGTCAAAATTTTCTGCGTCAAAGATCCAAGCTAGACCTATAAAATAAAATAATTGTCAACTCTCTCATGAGGGTGGATTTGAAATGATAAGGGCCTGTGTCTCAGTTTCCTCTCAGCAGGCAGCCTCTCAGCGCGGACTGTAGTTCCTTTAAAACGTGTCCCGAGCCGGGTAAGCCATACATGTAGCCTAATCAGTCTTCCAACATGTGTTTCAGTTTTCCTCCATTTTCTCAAGAACTACTGGCCATATGAAAATTATAATGGTAGCGTTGGAATCCTCATAAAAATCCGCTTTTATTGGCATATAAACCATAAAAAGTCGACTCAGGAAGTTTCGAGCTACGAAGTGGTGAACGTAAGTATTTCTCATTTCTCTTTACTCAATGTTTTTTTCGGAGTCGGTAAACTCCGCTATTTATTTGCATTTCTTATTTTTTTCTTTCATAAGGCAGAATAATCTCTTGCAAAACCAACGATATATAATAATGCCAGTAAAAAAGAATACGCGTGGGTGAAATTGGTAACATAAAAAAAAAAATTCGCCGCACAGTCAGGCCATTTCGCGGGGCCCCTTAAGGCCCCCATCCACGGTACGATTGGTCATACGATCTGATCCGACAGACCTGATCCGATGGATTTCCTACCACCCACTAACGATCCGACCGCACCTCAAGACTAGTTTAGTTGATGATAAGAAACGGCGGAGGGCGGTTCTCATGATGGCTCTCTGCAACGAGAAATTACTTTTGATGGGTGCTGATACCACAGCTAAGGAGCGTAAACATCATCCGTACTCGCACCAGATATCATAGAGGCAGTTATTTTTTTAATTTCTTTCCGGAACACACTTAAATTATAATTCTCATATTATTTTTTATTTTTTACTGTTTCAACATTAGCCTCACTGTCGCTCACTGTCACGCTCACTGAGTTTCTCTACCAATACTTCATAAGTTGCATTTGTATTATATTTATCTATTTACTCTTTGCTTTTTATTTCCCACAAACATTCAGTTTCTATATAATTGGATGAATTATGTCCAAAAGTGCTTGTTTTCAAAGAAACAATTAATTTTGGTAACCCTCTCGCGACGCTGTCAAGTGGCGAAACTGACGGTTGGCCTCACGATCAGCACACGCACGATGCGATCCGGTCTGAACCGGATGATCTGTCGGATCTAAAAACCACACTGCTTGGTCGCATCCGACCAGCTGTCAGTCGGTCGTACAGACCAAAATCACCCCACTCACGATCCAATCTGGTTGGATCCAACCAGATCTGTCCGATGGTCGTACGACCAGATCGCACCGTGGATGGGGGCCTTTAGGGAGCCCCAGACGGATGTCGCAGTGGAAAGAGAAACTTATTAAACTTTTTGTGCGTGAGAGGGTTAACAAGGGTTGGATTTTTTTCTAAATATATTCATATTGTGAATTGTGGATTAAAGAAATAAATGAATGCCATTTCTATAGGAAATCAGAACATTACCTGAGCTTTGATGGTGTTCACAACGCCCTCGAAACTGTATGACGAGAGTGAAAGTGATGGAAGACCAGAGCCGGTCATAAACTGGGGAGCTCCCATGACTGGCATCACTTGGTGGTTCTGCATAACTAAAAAAGGGCAAAAAAAAAACCATCACAATGTTGAAATAGGATTAATAAAACTGTCCAAAACTATAATTAGCATCTATAGTAGTTGAAGAAATCAATGTAAAATTTAGTTTTGCACATACACATTATACATATATAAATAAAGAAATGAATAGCTTACTGAAGCCCTTCTTTTCATTTTCAAAATCCTCCCACGCAGCCTTTCGCTCCTCCTCCGACAGCTCTTCACTGGTTTGGTTTTCCAAAAGAGACTCATGTTCATGGTAGGTGACAATCCATTTTTTTTGCCTTTGCAATAACTCTGCCAGTAACCGATCCTGTAATAAAAAATTTGAATGTGAAGCTATTATAGGAAAAATTCTACGATGAGTTAGAATTTTGACAAGTTAAAATGGTCAAAGCCCCATTCTTTCTAATTTATAAAGGCTTTGTTGTGTAACAATTATGAATAATATGTACCTTTGGAACAATTGGTGTCTCTCTGACATCATCATCTGCGGGAGTGAACTCGTACAGCTGTGCTAGATCTTCCATCTTATAATATCGCTTAATCTGGTGTTCGTCCACGACCCGAAGAGCTGTCGACATTTTGGTCACTTGACGGGAGTATATTTTCTCTTCCATTGTACCCTGAGGAAAATGTAACCTTTACTACCTGTGTACATGTAATGAAACTATACGGAAAATACAAAATACAGTATGAGGATGAATGTGAGCAAATGGAGTGTCTGAAAAATACTGCAAAAGATTTGTAAAAAAAAATTGGGGGGGGGGGGGGATCTATAATTTCTTCTACATAGTGTAGTAGTAGTAGTCGTACAGTGTAGTGTAAAGTAGTATGAGGAGCTGTCTCGTGTGTGTGTGTGTGTGTGTGGTGTGTGTGTGTGTGTCCGTGCGTGCGTGCGTGGGGGGGGGGGGGGGGGGGGGGAGGAGAGAGAGAGAGAGAAGGAGAGAGAGGAGAGAGAGAGAGAGAGAGAGAGAGAGAGAGAGAGAGAGAGAGAGAGAGAGAGAGAGAGAGAGAGATTCCTATGGATTCTGAATTTTACATTGCCTCATTTAATCTCACAGGAGTTGGATCAAGATATATTACTCCTAGGATGTCAATATCAACAAGGTCAATAGTCCCGGAGGCACACATGCAACTGGTCAAGAAAGATGCCTCATAAAGACATATACATCCCCACAACCTCTGGGATGATTGCTACAACATCTATGTTACAGAGTGGCTCTATGAACTATGAAAGTATTACTGAAGATGTGCAATAAATATCATGTAAAAAATATATAAAAAACTCACCTGTGCAACGAAGCGATAAATATAGCAAGGCTTCTTCTGGCCAAACCTGTACACCCTGAATATAGACTGGGTGTCATGAGAAGGATTCCAAGAGGAGTCAAAAATAATGACTCGGTTTGCTCCCACCAAGTTGATGCCTAAACCTCCAGCCCGGGTGGAAATTAGGAAAAGGCGGCACCTATTGGGCAGAATTGATTTTTAGTAAACAAGTCCTGTTACGTAGTGGCATGTTGTCCTACACGTATTGATACAAATAATATGCTAGACCTAGGAATTTACTTACAGGTAAAGTGGATTCATGATTTACACAAGGAATACGTTCTGAGCCAGCACACCTACTATGAGTTTGCATAATTCAAAAGACAATTCTTAAAATATTTCAAAATCAATTTAAACTTGGTGGCAGCCATGATGCTGCAAGTGATTCTCCAGTCATTCATCTTTATATATCTGCCTTTTGCTTTACATGTTATTGTACTACCTCAGCTTAACAAACTTGTACACTCACCAAAGAAGAGGTGGTGAAAGAGTAATTGGATAGGTTGGTGAAATTATTCAGAGGTAGAGAACAGAGGCTTTCTCTTGTGCCTCCCCCACTCAAATATTCAAGTGCCTCTAGTTCATGTCTGTTATTCATGTGACTAGCAACTCCATTCTCTTTGACAAATTGCTGTGTGCTTACACTGACATCTTTCAATGAAGAAACTGCATATCCATAAACAAATGGCTCAACTTTAACAAGCCGCATTTCTATGAGGAAGCACTGATGTTGGAAATATATGCTAAAGCCATTCCAGCACTGCAGACAGATGCCATTACAAGGGTGTTATATATACAATATCACCAAAGACTCAATTTGAATTCACATTTACCCTCATCAGGTTTCCTTGCTATCTAGCCAAGGACACACAACAGTTCTGTATCTGTCTGACTTGCATGTTTTGTGGATGTGATAGTGTACAGTTGCTCGTGAGATATAAACAACGTGCTCACAGGAACATTCTGTGTAATAGTAATGCCTTTGGGTTCATGAGTGCCACCAGCTACACATCCTGCAGAAGGCTCAGGCATGGTGGTCATCAACATGATCCACTGAAAGCCTTGTTACTTAGTGAGACTCAGCAAGCCACACCACTCATCCACCTAGCGGGCCGTAGCTGATTTGACCATTTGGGATTGTGGTGCTTGTGATTGCAGTTACCATTTTCAACAATTCAATTTTTTTTTTATATAAATAAAAATATATAAAAAAGTAATAAATCTTATTAACATGAATAAGTATTATTTCCAAAGTGTAAATAATGAGCCCACTACTTTTCTTTCCCCATAAAATCATATGTTGGCAATGGAAAAATAGATCATGATGAACTTTAAGAATGGGTGCAGAGCTGATGCAAGATCAAGTTCCATGTTACACTGACTACTTTTGACCTCCATGCCCTGAAAGCACACACAAAGCTGCTTTGATATTTTTGCATATATTGACAGTAAATTGTTGTACACTTGTGATATATTACTAGGCATTTTGCCGGCTTTACGGTGAAAAATGACAAATAAAGGGCTTGATATTTTTTGAATGATGTATTGATGTGAAATCACCCCCTGCTCTTGATTCATTATTATCTAATTTCCTGTCAACTAATTCTTCTGGTTAGCTCTTAATGGGAAAAAATCTTATTTCTACCCACCCAGAGGGAAACTTTGCAGCTCAAATCAACTAAATATTCAACCTTGATCTGTATTTTCATCACACAAGCTTGTTATCATAAATTCTGTCTTGGTTGGCCTGCCAATTGCCAAACATTCTAAATTAGATCTAAACAGCTGATTCGGTGTCTAAAACAATGTTTAAGGGAACAATAGTAAAAACTGGATGAAGCATTTTTAGAATGGTTCGTAAGGAGAGAATTGTTCCTTATATTCACATATACTAACTAGAAACAACCACCAAATTATCATTAATGGCATAATAAGAGAATTGTGATATATAATGATTAGTCAAAGAATAGCTGTGTTTTGTAAGATGGTGATATAACTAAAGAACATTAATATGAGACAGGGATACCACCACCTTCCTCTTATCTCAATACATCATCACTTTTTATACATATTCAGGCATCAATTTTTATATTTTTGTATTGCTTTAGCCTATTTGAACCAGTGAAGTGGTTTTGAAATTGGCAATGATTTTTTAATGTCTCTGCAATGTCTGTGAATGGTTGACCAGAAAAGTTAAACCACAAAGTGACATTACCGTTCATTGGAGGTATTGTTGAAGATCTTGCACATGGTTCTCCTCGCGTCAGCAGGAGTTGAGCCATCAAGACGTAAGTAGTCCCGTTCCCTCTTCCAGTTCTTGTGGGGCAAGGGTAAAGAATCCTCAGCCTTTGGTAATTCTAATTCCCCTGAATCCACGGCATAGAGGAATTCTTCTATCATATCCAGTGTAAGGAGAGACTGACTGAAAAGTAATCTGAAAAACATTTCAAGAAATTAGCATATATAGATGACAAAAAAAAAAAAAAATCAGATATCTATGTATAAAAACCCTCAAAACAACAATAAGTTAACCTCTTTCCTATATGTTACGGAGTCAACCCTTCAAGATCGCACAGAATTGGAACTCTTGGTATGTGATGTGGATAAACACTGGAAATAATAGAACCTATGGGATCAATTTTAATTGGTCTTAGCCACCCAATCTCCACCCATTATTTTCCCTTTCTAAGACAATTTAGACTCGATAAATACATACTTGATGTTACTATACAGGGAGGTCCCGAAGATACGAGCAGTTAGGTTCCACCTGGCATACTCGTAAAGCGAAATCTCGTATAACGAAACACATAACTAATGGTAAAATATAGTTTTGGTTCCAGGACCCCATCAATTAAAAGAAAAAAAAGACAAGAAAAAAAAATAAGACATGTTTTTCAAGCTTAAATAAACTATAGCAAACACAACAAACTCTCAAACTCTCAAATACAGGAAAATACCTTTTATCCGGATACCCAACAACCGGAATAACCCAATAACCGGAATTTGTGGCAGGTAAGTAAATAGTATTAAAAAATAAAAAAGTAACGAAATATTTAATTTTTAATTTTGAATATTTAACTCTCAAATACACGTATAGGGCTCTATATACCACACCACCACACAAAACACAGTGAATTAAGAGTGTGACAGCACAGTAGGACAGAGCACAAATAAGTCACAATAAGCGCATTAAGTAAACCAGCAAATCACTAAAATTGACTCACAAGGCACAATACATACAAGCAACAAAGACGTATGTACTCTTCGGGACGCCGTGTGATACACTAGACTCGAGAGGGTACGGTAGGTAAGGGACAAGGGAGGGGTGCGCAGACCTCTTCCACTGCCCACAAACTCGTCTCTGCGCATCTGAATCATTGTACATCGTTCACTTTTCCTCACGTTTTCCCCAACTGAGACACACGAGAGCTGGCTATTTCCACCTCTCACACCCTCCCCACACACCCACACACACGCGACACATCTTCCTGCACCTCTCACTCACCTCGTCTAGGACTTCGTCGTACATTTTGACATATTTTCACGCTAAAACAAGGCTCGAGATAGGTTGGCAAGCGCGTGTTGTTGTTGTCCGCCTGCAGTGTTGCCAACAGGGATGTGAATTTTTGTAGGCCACATTGTTGTACCGAGCCACCAGAATTATCATATTTTCAGATTGATTATATTATCGTACAACCTTAGGTAAAATCATATAGTCAGTAAATGACTTTATAATTTTAGTAAATAACTTTTAATTTACTTTAGTAAATAACTTGGTAATTTTACTCACCCCAGTTTGAATGTCGTAGCATTGGATTTTCGATCTCGTATATTGAAAATAGACCCTAATGTACACATCTCGTATCATCGGATTCTCGTATATCGAATGCTCGTATAACGGGACCTCCCTGTATAGCCATATGGTCAATCAATCCTTTTTCTACATTTGTCAATATCCCCTTCTCCATGTACTATTATGTATGTATCAGCCTATGTACAGTACATACATACATATACCTGCTTGTAGGTACAGGGAAAAGAGGCTAAGCTAAGCGTTGAAAGGTTATGGATATGAAGAAAAAAATCTAATAGAAAAATATATATAATAAATGGTAACACTTAGCTATAAATTATAAACTATATCCTCAACATTTAATGAACTATTACGTATTTCCTTTGATTCTTTGAATGAAATGTCACATCTACATCTTTCTATCACACTGAACTGGATTTCAATGCTGTACTTTTCTCCCATACTACCTCATGAGTGGATAATGGCTATTTGTATATATATCATAAAAGTAATCTGTACCACTCCCTTTACCTTTTTTTTCTATTATTCTTCCTATATTAGAAAAGGACCAAACTATTTCTACTTTACAACACGTAACTTTTCAGAAAGGGAAGGGCAAAAGAAGATGATGCTACACTGCATAACAAATCATGCCAGCCTGCAAACACAGAGCCCTGAAGCACTCACACTTTATCGCCGATGGAGCAGCACTGCCTCAGGATGTCCAGCAGCAGCAGCAGCTTGCCGCTGTGCTCAATTTTCTCCAAGTAGCCTTCATCCTCAAAGTCCTCTCCTACATTGTCCATGATAATTTTTTTCCACCAATCTATCCTTACTTTGCCATCCTTATTCAATCCCGCGATTTGTTCTAGAAATAAAGTAATCTAGTAAATAAAAAAAACATTAGCAATTTTGTTTTCAGGCATACACAGCCTTCTCCAAAACGTGTAAGATGACACTACCATCGACCAAGTAGCTCATTAAAGATACAAAATATAACTTGCAATTTCAACATCTAGTATAGGCGTCCAGCCTCTGGCCCCTTTGCTTTTGGCTCAGTTCTTGCGGCTGGAATGTGGCAGCGACCTCAAAGGGCTTTTAAAATACCTAGTCTACAGAAGTTACAGAAGTCTACAACAAGCAACAGAAGTTATTGTAAAACTGAAGTTTATTTAGCTCTAATTAAATCATTACGCTAATTACTCATTAAGGGCTTGTTCTACGCAAAAAGTTTGTTCCACAGACCCCCATTGATTTTGACGGCACTACATGCATGTCAAATTTCAGCTCAATCCGACAATATTTAAATCATTACGCTAATTACTCATTAAGGGCTTGTTTTACACAAAAAAGTTTGTTTCACAGACCCCCATTGATTTTGACAGCACTACTTGCATGTCAAATTTCAGCTCAATCCGAAAATATTTAGGAGTAGTTATTCACTTTTTGGTTTAAGCTTGGTTCCACGGGTCTTATGGTAAGAAGCAGCTTGCTTCGCTCGCTGCCAATCATGAAAATATAAAATTGTATGTGACAGCTGATAAATCTTGCAAGTTATGATATAAAATATATGAATATATATATATATATATATATATATATATATATATATTTCCTTTTTTATTTTATTATATATATATATATATAATAAAATAAAAAAGGAAATAATTTTGAGTGCTTATCAGATTTTCCCTCCATTTTTTTCCCTGTAAATGAGCTGCTTTGGATTTTGAGCCACCCCACATTTAGGAGAAGGCCTTTCGTATGAAGAAAAAGTACTAACAGCAATAGTCTGCGAAATATATGAGTCACTTAATGCTCTGACTCTTGTTATAGAGTACATGGGTCAGGGCTGGAAGCACAGGATGACTCTGAAGCTGAATGAAATAATTGTATGACCATGGCATTTTTTTTTTAAACATCAAAGAAATAATACATTTAAATCACTGAAAGTTATGGGCTTGGCTAGACTAAAGAATAGTAATAATGTAGATTGGATAGTGTTTGAAACATAGTATATATATATCAATACATATACTTTGTTATTATTATATATATATATATATATATATATATATATATATATATATATATATATATATATATATATATATATATATATATATATATATATATATATATATATATATATATATATATATATATATATATATATATATATATATATATATATATATATATATATATATATATATATATATATATATATATATATATATACATTCATATATTTATATCATAACTTGCTAATATTATTTCCCGAACTAAATTGGCTCATCCCTCTTTTTTATTTTATTCTCTTACTGTCTTCTTTGTAGGGACTGGCAACTAAGCGGGCTTTGTGTTACCCATTTTTGTTGTGCCCTTGGCCATCTCCTTGTGATGTAAAAAAAAAAAAAAAAAAAAAATTATCAAGGCCTCCATAATGCCAGGGATTTTTTTTTCTTAATACAGACAAATACACTGAAACGGCGGCACCAGTGGATCAGCTGGTCCGTCGCCACCAGTGGTTCAGCTGGTCCGGTGGCACCAGTGGCTCAGCTGGTCCGTCGGCACCAGTGGCTCAGCTGGTCCGGCGGCACCAGTGGCTCAGCTGGTCCGGCGGCACCAGTGGCTCAGCTGGTCCGGCGGCACCAGTGGCTCAGCTGGTCCGGCGGCACCAGTGGCTCAGCTGGTCCGGCGGCACCAGTGGCTCAGCTGGTCCGGCGGCACCAGTGGCTCAGCTGGTCCGGCGGCACCAGTGGCTCAGCTGGTCCGGCGGACCAGTGGCTCAGCTGGTCCGGCGGCACCAGTGGCTCAGCTGGTCCGGCGGCACCAGTGGCTCAGCTGGTCCGGCGGCACCAGTGGCTCAGCTGGTCCGGCGGCACCAGTGGCTCAGCTGGTCCAGCGGCACCAGTGGATCAGCTGGTCCGGCGGCACCAGTGGCTCAGCTGGTCCGGCGGCACCAGTGGCTCAACTGGTCCGGCGGCACCAGTGGCTCAGCTGGTCCGGCGGCACCAGTGGCTCAGCTGGTCCGGCGGCACCAGTGGATCAGCTGGTCCGGCGGCACCAGTGGATCAGCTGGTCCGGCGGCACCAGTGGATCAGCTGGTCCGGCGGCACCAGTGGATCAGCTGGTCCGGCGGCACCAGTGGATCAGCTGGTCCGGCGGCACCAGTGGATCAGCTGGTCCGGCGGCACCAGTGGATCAGCTGGCCCGGCGGCACCAGTGGATCAGCTGGTCCGGCGGCACCAGTGGATCAGCTGGTCCGGCGGCACCAGTGGATCAGCTGGTCCGGCGGCACCAGTGGATCAGCTGGTCCGGCGGCACCAGTGGATCAGCTGGTCCGGCGGCACCAGTGGCTCAGCTGGTCCGGTGGCACCAGTGGATCAGCTGGTCCGGCGGCACCAGTGGATCAGCTGGTCCGGCGGCACCAGTGGATCAGCTGGCCCGGCGGCACCAGTGGATCAGCTGGTCCGGCGGCACCAGTGGATCAGCTGGTCCGGCGGCACCAGTGGATCAGCTGGTCCGGCGGCACCAGTGGATCAGCTGGTCCGGCGGCACCAGTGGATCAGCTGGTCCGGCGGCACCAGTGGATCAGCTGGTCCGGCGGCACCAGTGGATCAGCTGGTCCGGCGGCACCAGTGGATCAGCTGGTCCGGCGGCACCAGTGGATCAGCTGGTCCGTCGGCACCAGTGGATCAGCTGGTCCGGCGGCACCAGTGGATCAGCTGGTCCGGCGGCACCAGTGGATCAGCTGGTCCGGCGGAGGTTATATCGTTGACAATGCTAAGCAGGCTAAATAAAGTAGTTGCTTGAATATTGAACTTGAAATTTCTTTTTTACTTGTGGATATACATTACTATAAGTGAACTACAAAAACAACGAGTAGTGATATTCATATTACCAGGTTCACCATCATCTTCTACTTCATTGACTTCCCCTTCTTCTGCTGCTGCTTCTTCTTCTTCTTCTTCTTCTTCTGACTCCTGTTTCTTCTTCCTTTTTTTTTTCCTCTTGGCTCTCTCATCCTCTGAGTCCTCTGAGGTAGTGGAGTCACAAATGAAGTCTTCTAATTCTTCCTCATCGTCATCGTTGTACTGTGTAGGATTAAAATATGACTTCATTACAATTTCTTGATACATGAATATGATAAATGCACTGCCACCACTCTGGGCTGCAGTCATCCTGGGTCCTCACTCTTACATCTAGCTCTGAGCAAAAAGAGATGAGATTCTTCCATCCTGTGTTTCACCTCGCCCTCCATGGAACCCCTTGCCTTAACTACCTCCCCAACAACAACTACTTCCCTAACAACTACCTCCCTAACAACAACTACTTCCCTAACAACTACCTCCCTAACAACAACTACCTCCCTAACAACAACTACCTCCCTAACAACAACTACTTCCCTAACAACTACCTCCCTAACAACAACTACCTCCCTAACAACAACTACCTCCCTAACAACAACTACTTCCCTAACAACAACTACCTCCCTAACAACAACTACCTCCCTAACAACAACTACTTCCCTAACAACAACTACTTCCCTAACAACAACTACCTCCCTAACAACAACTACCTCCCTAACAACAACTACTTCCCTAACAACAACTACCTCCCTAACAACAACTACTTCCCTAACAACTACTACCTCCCTAACAACAACTACCTCCCTAACAACAACTACTTCCCTAACAACAACTACCTCCCCAACAACAACTACCTCCTAACAACAACACCTCCAACAACAACTACTTCCCTAACAACAACTACCTCCCTAACAACAACTACCTCCCTAACAACAACTACTTCCCTAACAACAACTACCTCCCTAACAACAACTACCTCCCTAACAACAACTACCTCCCTAACAACAACTACTTCCCTAACAACAACTACCTCCCTAACAATAACTACTTCCCTAACAACAACTACCTCCCTAACAACAACTACTTCCCTAACAACAACTACCTCCCTAACAACAACTACCTCCCTAACAACAACTACTTCCCTAACAACAACTACTTCCCTAACAACAACTACTTCCCTAACAACAACTACCTCCCTAACAACAACTACTTCCCTAACAACAACTACCTCCCTAACAACTACTTCCCTAACAACAACTACCTCCCTAACAACAACTACTTCCCTCACAATAAGTCCTGTATTATCTGCAAACAAAAACTAACTCACTTCCCACTGTCTCGATATCCATAAACCAGTTAACCCTGACCCTGGCTCTCACCTCCTTTACCACTCCATCCCTGTAAATGTCAAATAACCATGGAGACATGACACATACCTGTTTCAGTCTAACATTCAATGGGAAGTAAGTATTCCCCTTCTCTACCCACCCTCAGAAATGCTTTACTTTCCTTGTTGGAACTTTCAACAGCTTTAAATAACTCCCTACCTACCTCATACACCTAGAAAGCATCTGCCACATTGCCTTTTAGTTGATTTGTCCTATGCTTCCTGCAAGTCCATAAATGCCATGTACAGATCTCTTCCATTTTTTATGTATGTATTTTTCACTCCTTTCTTTTGACCTAAACACTTTGTCTGCACAGCTTCACCCCACCTGAATCCAGCCTGTTCGTATCCCATCTGAAACTCTGTTTTCTAAATAACTTTCAGTAAGTATTGTACCAAACAGCTTTTCTAGTAAGCTAAGCTAAGTAAACTTATTCCTTAGTTAGTTCTTTACTTTGTATAATCTTTCTTGTTGCCTTTACCTTTATACAGCAGTACTATACTATAATGAAAAGTGAAATATAGATTATTTCGAATTTGGCAGGGTGTTTTCTTATGTAAAATTGAATTTTAAGGGTGGTTTGTCCTCTCCAACTTTTTGGTTTGAGCACTTCTTGCTATGCAAAAATGGACTTTTATATTTATATGCAAAACATAGCTTAGCCCCGCTAAAGTAACGGCTTCATTTGCACCCATCATCAATTCTTGATCGTCTTTTTCAGGATGGCTTCTCCTTGTAAACCAAGTGGGTCGAAGCCCGCAACTAGACAGAGCTCTGGATCCAAGTTGGCCGCCTTTGTTGGCGGTGGACGAGAGTTTGTTGAGAGTGAGGTGCCTACGTATCGCGGCGTGATGAAGAGGGGAATCCTTCTCCAAGAACTCAGCGGCATCCGGGAGGGTGTTGACAAGCGGGGGTACCCAGTGAGAGACATTGCGAAGGATCTGACCCCCATGGTGCTTGCCCAGTGGAAGAAATCAAACGCCCAGTTTGCACCTCCAGTGGTTGTTATTGACTGGTCCGTGACCAGAAGGATAAATTATTTTTGGAAGAAGGTTAGTGAAGTGGTGAGAGACAGAGCAACTAAAGCAGTAAAGGAATTCGTGGAGAAGAATATGGACAGGCTGTTTGACATAACGGCCTGCCCTCACACGATCTTCCTCTGCAAGGACCAGGAATCCCACTGCTCCAACCCCCAGCTGTGCCACGCGAGAGCACACGTGCAGTGTGACTGCCCCCTGGCCAGCAAAGTCCCTACTTTAGACCTGGAGTCGCTGTACTACCAGAGGATCAAAGTTGGGGAGGAGAGTGTAATGATGATGACAGGGGTAGACAAGAATGAGATGCATAGACAAGTGAAAGCAGCAAAGAGAAAGCAGTTGGAAGAGGAGGCTAAGCTGAAGAAGCAGAAGCAGAAAGATGAAAAGGTCAGACGTCTTGAGCTGCAGGAGCAGATGTTCCTGGGCCAGGCTGAAGATCACCAGGATTCTGAGGATGGGATGGAGGAGTCGTTCACCCTGCCACTCAGAGGAAAGAGGCAGGAGCAACAGGAGGCTGCCATACTGGTAGACCGACTGCTCAGGGAGAGGCTGGGGTCCCTGGCACCCCTTGTGATGCAGTACTTGGACAGGCCAGCTGCAAGAAGAAACACAATGCCAGTCCAGAACCTGGCGCTGGCAAGCATCCGGTTCGACGTTCCGCCCACTGCTGCTGCTGCCTTGGCTTCTGGATTCCTCCAGGACCTTATCGCTGACGGCCACCTCTCTCCAGACATGTCGTACCTGGTCTGCGATCCTAACAAGCTGAGGAGGGCCAGGCAGGATGCCATGGCATCGGCCAGGGACCTTGACCAGGGGAAGCACCAGGGTACCAAAATAGTTGGATTGGGTTACGATGGGAGGAAGGACAAGACCAGGGCGATGGTGACCGACAGCTATGGGAAACTGCACCCAAGGTTGATCAGGGAGGAGCATGTGTCAGTGACAGAGGAGCCATCTGGAAGGTACCTTTGGCACTTTGTACCAGAGGACCCGGTGCCACCTGAGAAGTCAGCATTCAAGGTGGCTCAGGCTCTCTATGATCTGCTGGCGACATACGACTCCACCGACTCACTGATCGTACTGCAAGGTGACTCAACTAGGGCCAACACGGGGTGGAAGGGTGGTACTCACGCCCATTTGGAGAAGATGCTGGGACGCAAGCTCTTCTGGAGTATATGCGTGTTGCACACAAACGAGTTGCCCCTGCGCCACCTTATCACCAGCATCGACGGGCCTACCTCATCTGACACTGGCTTCACGGGTCCAGTGTGCAGTCTGCTGTCCAGCGTCAATGAGATGCAGTACAACGCAGAGTTCAGAGGAGTGCCAGGCGGTGAAGATCTCACGGAGATACCGGAGTATATCCTGGTCAACATGTCCACTGACCAGCAGGTCTCCTACCAGCTGGTCCAGGCTGTGAAGCGGGGCGTTCTCCCGTCCGAGCTGCAGGAGATCAAGTGTGGCAAGGTGTCCCACTCCAGATGGCTCACCACAGCCCAGTCGCTCGTGTACATGTGGACCAGAAAGCATGGACTGACTGGCAAAGAACTGAACACCCTGGAAATCCTAGTCAAGTACTGCCTGCAGGTGTACTTCAAACTCTACTATGACATCAAGGTTCACCACAGACTAGAGGACGGCCCCAAGCACATCCTCAAGCAGCTCAGAGTGATGAGGTCGCAGCCCAAGAAGGTCCAAACAGCTGTGACCTTCTATGTGCGGACAGGAGCATGGTTCGCACACTCAGAATGTGTCCTCCTCTCGCTGATGGCGAGTCAGAGTGAGGACGACCGCAGGTTCGCCGTGACCCAGATTTTGCTGAGGGCTGGCGAGAAGTATGGGGACACCAGTGTAAGACCTCGAATCACACCCAAGCTGAACTTGTCAGCCACCAGCTTGCAGACACTGATCAGCTGGCAGCCTGGTCAGGTGCACGAGCCGGCATTCACCTGTTCACTGTCCGGGGATCAGATCCAGGAGATCCTGGTCAAGCCGTACGAGGTTCCGGAGTTCTCTATCCACACTCAGAGCACCGAAAGAGTCGTGAAGCAGGTGACAGAGGCTGCAGCAGCAGTGGTGGGGCAGCAGGCCAGAGACGGGTTCATCCGGGCTCGGGCCCACCACCGGGAGACCATGCCCTGCTTCAGGTCTAAGAAGGACATGATGGACACGTTCTAGGCCAACGTAGAGGCTGTGACACTGTGATGTAGTGCCTGATGAACCAACTGATCAGAAAGAGCTTACCACACTAGTCATTTGGAACTCATATTGGTGCATGATGCAATACACAGGACCAACCGGACACTGCGTACTCATTTAAGCATTATTCGATAAGGGTGCAATATAAAAGAGCGATTTTGCATAGTAAGAATTGCTCAAATGCAAAAATGGAAATAGATAAAATCGTCTTAGAATTCCATTTTACATAGGAAATTGGCATGCCAAAGTTGAGAAAAATAATTTTTGTTATACGGCGTACCCTACTATACATGCCTCTTGCCAATCTCTTGGTACCACACCTCTTTCCAAGCATATGCTGAACTAACCAACCACTTTACCACATAAGACACTCCTTTTCTGAGCATTTCTGATGTGCTCAATACCTTAAAGTAGTCGTCCAGACCCATTTTTTTTTTGCCTAATTATGTTGACTGTACATTCAAAACACCTAATCCACCAAAAATAATTGATTTCCAGGCCTTATTTCCGTAAAAACACGACTTTTGTAAAAAGCGCGCGAAAAAAAAAATCTTCCCTCCAACAGGGCTACGACTGTTATTGATGACGTCAGAACAGGGACGCCCGCAGACACTCTGTCTGACACCTGTCGGCAAATGTTATGATGACCGATTGTACTTCGGTGTCAGACAGTGAATCTGTCGCTGTGACCGACACTCTTCCCACACACACGCCTGCACACACGCCTGCGCACCAACACCCTTCCTGCACACACACACACATACACACACAACACACACGTGTGTGGAGGGCGTGTGTGCAGGCGTGTGTGTGGGAAGTAGGCGTGTGTGTAAGAAGGGTGTCGGTGTGCAGACGTGTGTGCAGGCGTGTGTGTGGGAAGGGTGTCGGTGTGCAGGCGTGTGTGTGGGAAGGAAGCGTGTGTGTGGGAAGGAGGCGTGTGTGTGGGAAGGAGGCGTGTGTGCAGGCGTGTGTGTGTGCAGGCGTCTGTGTGGGAAGGGTGTCGGTGTGCAGGCGTGTGTGTGGGAAGGAAGCGTGTCTGCAGGCGTGTGTGTGGGAAGGAGGCGTGTGTGCAGGCGTGTGTGTGGGAAGGAGGCGTGTATGCAAGCGTGTGTGTGGGAAGGAGGCGTGTGTGCAGGCGTGGGTAAAACTTTGGAAGAAGTCCTTCACCCCTATCTTTTTTTTCTTCCCCCTATAGCCAACAAGCCTGGGGAACTGGCGGGAATACGGGGTTTTTGGGTGGGGGAAGCAAATATAAGTGATTTATGGCTCCCAAAAAAAATCATCAAAGTCAGTATAAGTAAAAATCTAACCTAACCTAACCTTAACCACAAAGTATACCTAACCTAACCTTAACCACAAAGTATACCTAACCTAACCTAACCTTAACCACAAAGTATACCTAACCTAACCTAACCTTAACCACAAAGTATACCTAACCTAACCAACCTTAACCACAAAGTATACCTAACCTAACCTTAACCACAGAGTATACTAACCTACCTAGCCTACCTTAACACAAAGTATACTAACCTACCTTAACCACAAAGTATACCTAACCTAACCTAACCTTAACCACAAAGTATCCTAACCTAACCTAACCTTAACCACAAAGTATACCTAACCTAACTTAACCCAAAGTAACCTACCTAACCTTAACCACAAAGTATACCTAACCTAACCTAACCTTAACCACAAAGTATACCTAACCTAACCTAACCTTAACCACAAAGTATACCTAAACCTAACCTAACCTTAACCACAAAGTATACCTAACCTAACCTAACCTTAACCACAAAGTATACCTAACCTAACCTAACCTTACAGAATGTATACCTAACCTAACCTAACCTTACCAAAGTATCTAACCAACCTAACCTTAACCAAGTATACCTAACCTAACCAACTGACTTAGAATTTTTGAGGCACCTCATATTCTACGGTCGTGTGGGTAACCAAGCTGAGCGTACGCTGGACTGTTACAGATGTGAGTATATAAGCATACAATACATGCCGGTAGTTCATCAGTAAAGCCGAAGGAGATTCCAAGTATTTCCCAGGCGTGTGTGGACTGTGTGTGGGAAGGGTGTCGGTGTGCATGGCGTGTGTGTAGGAAGGAAGCGTGTGTGCAGGCGTGTGTGGGGGAAGGAGGCGTGTGTGGGAAGGGTGTCGGTGTGCAGGCGTGAGTGTGGGAAGGGTGTCGGTGTGAAGGCGTGTGTGTGGGACGGAGGGCGTGAGTGTGGGAAGGGTGTCGGTGTGCAGGCGTGTGTGTGGGAAGGGTGTCGGTGTGCAGGCGTGTGTGTGGGAAGGAAGCATGCTGCACCCATAAAGGATGCATGCATGTGGCATATAGCAAAAAAAATCTATCAGAAACACCCAAATATCTTCAAGTACTATTATATTTATCTCTGTGTTTACGTGCCTCTGATCAGCGCGGGAAGATGAGCCTCCCTGATGGTACGTCACGGAGCCTGAGCCTGAGCGTCTGCAAATCTTGAGTGCGTTTTGAGAACTCGGGGAATTTGCAGATTTTGATTGCGGATTATTTAAAAACGGCTGACTGGATACAAAAAGTGACGACGTATTGTTGATATACTCGTCAATGGCTATGATTTGACTGCATTAAATCAGGAATGATGAAATGGTCTGGACGACTACTTTAATTTCTTTTGCATGAGTTGCACTTCCTGACTCTATGGCAAAGGATTGGCATTTTGCTGTTTTCAAGTCTAGTTTAAGATATGTAATATATAATTAATAAACATTTGTAATAAATAATTAATAAATAAAAATTTCAAATGTTGAAAATATCAATGAAAAATTTGGAGAGAGAGAGAGAGATATATACTGAACAAATACTCACCGTTACTCTCCTCATAGCCAGCTCTAGCACCTTTGGGTGAGTCCACACCCTAGACAAATTCCCAAAGTCCACAAAGAGGCCTGAGCCTTGGCCTGAGCCTTGCCTCTTTGGGCCTCCTCGCACAAGGTTGTCCAGGTAGTATTGGTACAGTTTACATTGTATATCAGACATCTGCACTGATACCACATACTCAAATTTGGGAGGAAGATATGGCTTCAGGACCGTGTAATCAAATCTCTGAAAGAAGTTATTAAGGATAATTTTTCAGAATCAACATTCTTTCTAGACTAGATTAGACTAGACTTTCTAGATCCTAGACCTCTAACCTTCATTCCATGTCCCTGGTTCACTTGTATATGCTAATGCTAGCATTATCATGTAGTGACTTCTTGATCTCCATAGTCATTGTCCTGCCACTCATTACACATCCCAGAGATCCTACTACTTGCATTCCGTGCAAGGCTCTTCCCCGTACCTCTCCTTCCGTGCTTCATGTTTGCATAAAACTAACCAAGGTATTCAATAATCTATTTACCTCCTCTTACAGTCCTATATAATCTTGTCACATATGCAATTTGCTGAATGTTCAACCTTAGCATTGCCACTCACACATTCTCTACCCCAAAAATTATCTGTATGTACTAGGCTTTTGAAACTTATTTTCTTCACAATTGCATGAAAAGCTTGTCAAATAAGAATATATAGAACCATTAAGACTTCCAGTAATGTTAAAGTTGACATTGCCCAAACTAAGCTAATACTCCTAAAATTCACATGTCCTTCAATTGACTTGTACTTCCTTGATAATGTCTATGGAGAGATATTCTTAGCTACCAAATATTACTTACTTGGACACAGCCCTCAAGCATGTTGTGCAAAATGTGAGCTCTCCTCTTCATCCTTCTCACGTCCCTTGGCATGGCTTCTACACACTGACCTTGCTCGATAGGATTTGCAAACCGATTCATGAATTCCTTTTTCGTTCCTAGTAAATTTGGCTTGACAAACTGTATCATACAATGATCTGAAACACAAATTATATTGTAATTTAGTTTTGCATTTAAAGTATAACACAAAAATATATGTTTGTGTATAAGCACATCCTATATGCAGGCACTGCTTCATTTACCCTGATAACAAAAATCTGAAATTCCAGATACCAGAATACATATCAAACTGGCTTGTTTAGAATGAGATGCATATCACAGTAGTTAGACATTTAGCCAGCCACTGTGTTTTAGTTCAGCACGGGGCATGGGCCCCTGGGTTCAGGCAGGGAGGCCATGGCAGACACTTGTCCCTCTTTACAAATTTGTGATTTTGTCCTTATCTCACAAACACCACTGCCCCATGCCATGCCATATTGCTTCTCTTGCTATTTTCTAGTTATTTTCATGCTTGCTAACCGTATACCTCCCCCACTCCCACAGCTTCGCTGCACAAGACTTCCTACTTATTCTCATCCCTTTTCTGTCCATCATTCTAATGAGAGTTAACAAGTATCAAGTAATAACTCTTTCATTCCTTTAACTGGTAAACTCTGGAACTCTCTTTGTTTTTGTTTTTTCACCTTTCTACAACATGAATTATTTCAGGAGCACCAAGACACTTCCCAAACTAAGTTGACCCATCCCCTTTTCTTAGTTTCTTACTATCTACTTTAGGGGGACTGGCAATTACTTTTTTTCTTCTTATCATCATCAATCATTGGGGGCATAAGCCGGGGGGGCGCGTCGCCTCGCCCACCCTTTTTTTTTATGATGGGAAAAAAAAACATATTTTAATATACTACCATTCCTAAAAAGCCAGTAAATGGCAAATTGCTGGTGGACGACCAAAATTAGTTTAATTCTTAATTTTCCTTCAGTCCCATTGCATAGTCTGTTTTACATTTTCTGTTCTATAATATAATCAATATGTATTCTATATTTTTATCGCTGGGGTTTGGCGACCCCTCTGTCCACTTCTGTGATCTATACTACTCTGTGATGTCACCAACCATACAGCCAACCTTGAAATACAAGGCACAGAGAGTGTGCTTCAATACTCCTGCGTGATGTAGGAACCAACTACATGGGACAAGGGCAGAAAGTTGGGATCCTTCCCATGTAACACTTCTAATAACACACAACAATTTTTTTTTGTTAAATTTCAAGCAGCATTTGTTTGAGAGAGAGAGAGAGAGAGAGAGAGAGAGAGAGAGAGGAGAGAGAGAGAGAGAGAGAGAGAGAGAGAGAGAGAGAGAGAGAGAGAGAGAGAGAGAGAGAGCGAGAGAGCGAGAGAGCGAGAGAGAGGGAGAGAGCGAGAGAGCGAGAGAGCGAGAGAGAAAAGAGAGAAAAGAGAGAAAGAGAGAGAGAAAAGAGAGAGAAAGAGAGAAAAGAGAGAAAGAGAGAAAGAGAGAAAAGAGAGAAAGAGAGAAAAGAGAGAAAGAGAGAAAAGAGAGAAAGAGAGAAAAGAGAGAAGAGAGAGAGAGAGAGAGAGAGAGAGAGAGAGAGAGAGAGAGAGAGAGAGAGAGAGAGAGAGAGAGAGAGAGAGAGAGAGAGAGAGAGAGAGAGAGAGAGAGAGTGTTTTTCAAATGAGGTTACATCTATGAAAGAAGTAATATAGAAAGAAAAAATAAACAAATCAAACAACAAAACATTTTTTTTTTTTTTTTTCCCCCATCACAAAGAACTGGCCAAGGGCACAACAAAAATGGGTAACACAAAGCCCGCTTAGTTGCCAGTCCCTAAAAAGAAGACAGTAAGAGTATAAAATAAAAAAGAGGGGTGAGCCAATTTAGTTCGGGAGGTGTCTTGCTACTCCTCTTTTGAACAGATTTAAGTCATAGGAAAGTGGATAAATAGAAACAGGAAGAGAGTTCCAGAGTTTACCAGTGAAAGGGATGAAAGAGTAAAGATACTGATTAACTCTTGCATTAGGAAGATGGACAGAATAGGGATGAGAATGAGTAGAAAGTCTTGTGCAGCGAGGCCGTGGGAGGTGGGGAGGCATGCAGTTAGCAAGTTCAGAAGAGCAGTGCGCATGAAAATAACGGTAGAAGAGAGCAAGAGAAGCAACATTGCGGCGGTGATTTAAAGATTGAAGACAGTCAGTCAGAGGAGAGGAGTTGATGAGACAAAAAGCTTTTGACAACCCTGTTTAGGAGAGCTGTATGAGTGGATCCTCCCCAAACATGTGAGACATACTCCATACATGGGCGGATAAGGCCCCTGTAGAGAGCAAGCAATTGGGAGGGAGAAAAAAAAGGACGCAGATGCCACAGGACACCTAACTTCTTAGAAGCTGTTTTAGCAAGAGATGAGATGTGAGATTTCCAGTTCAGATTTTTAGTAAAGGATAGTTCTAGAATGTTCATTGTAGAAGAAGGAGACAGTTGAGTGTCATTGAAAAAGAGGGGATAGTTATCTGGTAGGTTTTGTCGAGTAGATAGGTGAAGAAATTGGGTTTTTGAGGCATTGAACAAAACAAGGTTTGCTTTGCCCCAATCAGAAATTATAGAAAGATCAGAAGTTAGGCGCACGGTGGCATCTCTCCGTGAATCACTTAGTTCCTGTTGAGTTGGACGTCTAATAAACGACATTGAAAAATGCAGGGTAGAATCATCAGTGTAGGAGTGGATAGGGCTTTGAGTTAGACTTAGAAGATCATTAATGAATAATAGAAAGAGGTGATAGGACAGAACCCTGGGGAACACCACTATTGATAGATTTAGGAGAAGAACAATGTCCATCTACAGTAGCTGCAATAGAACGGTTTGAAAGGAAACTTAAGATGAAGGTACAGAGAGAAGGATAGAAACCGAATGAGGGTAGTTTGGAAATTAAAGATTTGTGCCAGACTCTGCTTTTGATATGTCAAGGGCAACAGCAAAAGTTTCACCGAAACCCCTAAAGGAGGATGACCAAGATTCAGTTAGGAAAGCTAGAAGATCGCCAGTAGATCGCCCTTTACGGAAACCGTACTGACGATCAGATAGAAGATTGTGAGCAGATAGATGCTTAAGAGTCTTCTTATTAAGTATAGATTCAAAAACTTTAGAAAGGCAGTTAGTCAAAGCTATAGGACAGTAGTTTGAAGGATTAGAACGGTCACCCTTCTTAGGAACAGGTTGGATGTGAGCAAACTTCCAGCAAGAAGGAAAGGTGGAAGTAGATAGACAAAGACGGAAAAGTTTGACCAGGCAAGGTGCAAGCACAGAAGCACAGTTTTTGAGAACAATAGGAGGGACTCCGTCAGGACCGTAAGCCTTCCGAGGATCTAGGCCAGAAAGGGCAAAGAAAACATCATTCCGAAGGATCTTAATGACAGGCATAATATAGTCAGAGGGTGGAGGAGAAGGAGGAACAAGCCCTTCATCAACCAAATTTTTAGCAAAGGTTTGAGCGAAGAGTTCAGCTTTAGAAGTAGATGAGACAGCTGTGGAGCCATCTGGGTGAAGCATAGGAGGGAAAGATGAAGAAGGAAAATTGTTAGAGATGTTATTTGCTAGATGTCAGAAGTCACGAGAGGAATTTGATTCAGAAAGATTTAGACATTTTCTATGAATGAAAGAGTTTTTGGTAAGTTGAAGTAAAGATTTGGCATGATTACGGGCAGAAATATATAGGGCATGAGTTTCAGGAGATGGATGCTTACGGTACCATTTGTGAGCCAGGGATGTTTGTTTGATGAGTAGGGATAAAATGCTCCATATTTCTTCTACTTTGCAGGAATGCCAAGTAGATACTTTTGTTTAAGCTTTATAAATGAAAAGGTGGCTAAAGACAAATTAGTAAGGAAAAAAACTAGCTGTCATGTACTCCCCATTAACACATTTGTAGTTACAATAAGGGTAACCTTATTTCCTTATACAGGTTGAAGTTCCCAAACTCGGCATCCCAAGACTCGGCAACACCCAAAACTCTGCTATGATTCCGGATTTTCCAAAACACGGCAGAAGACCCAAAACCCGGCGCGTAGTTGCCGGGTCGGCCGCTAGGTGCCACCACACTAGGCCGCTTTGTTTCTCCCGCCGATTTGTTTGTTGTTATTGTTCAGTGGTCTTGTGACTGTAGAGTTGTGTACACTGTTATTTTATGTACTTCTACAGATCTGTTATTGGTATTATGGCTCCCAAACGTCCAGGAACACCTACTGGTGGAATTGAAAAGAAAAGGAAGAACAATGTGTTAACCATTTCTGAGAAAATGGACCTTTTGAAGAAGTTGGATGGCTTTTTTCCCCCTTAATATATCTACGTTCTAAAAGTCGGAAAATTCCATTACTCGGCTCGGCGCTGGTCCCGAGGTTGCCGAGTTTGGGAGCTTCAACCTGTACAACACACTTCTTAATATTTCTAGTATTCATGCTGTTGATGATTACCATTAGAATGCCTACTGTATAATTAATAAAAAAAAAATTGCATCTTAAAATGTTGAATATATGACCGACCCTTGTACTTACATTCCTTGAGATTGTTCTGTAGAGGTGTTCCAGTCAGGATAATGCGTCGCATGGTTTTTATTTTGTTGATAGATACGGAGAGAGCCGTCTTCTCATTCTTCAACATGTGGCCTTCATCACAAACAATAATATCAGGTCCTGAAAGGTAAGATTTCTTGCAGCATTTGTGAGGACAAGTGTGGAGGGGCCAAACATTTAAGGGGCCAAAATCTTGAGTGATATGTTTTCAAATTACCTCTAATCAACATGACCTCCGTCTTCTCTTCATTCAGCTTTAACTTTCCCTCACATATCAAAGTCCTTAAACCATACATGAGTGCAAGAGCCTTTTTCTAAAATTTATCAATATTTGTCACGGGCAAATATATCTGACAGTTATTAGTAAAAAACTGGCACTTTACTTTATGCTTAGCCACAAGCAAAGCCAACTGAGTCTAGAAACAAGAAACAGGACAGTACCCAACACAGGGCCCTGAGGCACTCCACAATGCAACTCAGACGATTCAGACACATCTCTACCCAAAACTTGCTGGTATTGATTTTCCAAATAGGACCTCAGAAGACCTAATGCAGAACATGAATACCAGTGAAACAATTCTTCAATCAAAATTTCATGATCAACGGTATCAAAAGCTGCCTTAACCCCTTCACGCCCAGATATTTCCTTTGCTAAAAAAAATGGTCTGTTAATAGCCATAAAATAACGAAAAGTAACTTAATATACCAAATAAGTTAGTTGACAAGAATACTTACCTAACAGGTCATATCTATCAAATATTGCTTATATTCACTAAAAATTGTCTAATGGTACCCAAATTACTATGAAAATTACGTTCTGGGTCTCAAGGGGTTAAAGATCCGGAATCAAGAGAAAAGTCTGACCATGACAAGTACTCATTACTATGAGTACTTGTCATTGCAAATCATACACAGAGCAGTCTCGACACCAGAAAATTTGTAAATTGTAGTTTTCTTTTCAATACAGTACCCATACAAACCTGGATCAACAAGAGTCTTCTGAAAGATTTCCTTCATCTTGCCCTTATAGCGTTTGTTTTTGCTATTGGAGAGGTTGCGGTACATGCTATAGCCGATAACGCAGATGCCTCCTTCCTTCCACCAGTCATCCAGGCGGTAGGCGCGCCCCCAAAGATCCTTGGCACTGTGGGAAATTGTAGGTTTTCTGTACATGCACAAAAAAAGGTGCACTTTTGATACAATATCTCATTTTTTCTTATGTTTGATCAAATTTTTTCTTATATAATACTTACGATGCCAACTCAATCACTTCAAAAGGCAGCATTTTTCCCTTCAGCCAGGTACCAAATTCTGCTACCCAATTGAAGATGGTGTTGACAGGACAGCAAACCAAAATTCTCTGTACCTCTCTAGCGGTAGCCTTACTGGTGAGCAGTGTGTGACAGAACGCGATGACCTGTACAAGACAACAAGGACGTGATAGAAAGCATGCAAAATTATCGTAAGAATCTCCATTTCCTTTTACACTTGTTTTCCATGTTTGAAAAGACATTGTAATCTCTAACAAAATATGGTTTTATAAACATTAACTTAACTGAATGATACACAAACAATTTATATAAAAACTGGAAACATTTATTAGATTTTCCACTAGGCTGAATATAAAACATGAAGTTAAGATACACATTTACTCCATAAATAAATGTTCAAAAATCAATTATTTGTCCTTTGAACACATTTCTAACATTTTGTTGCAACATAATATAGGTGAGACAACAAATAGAGATAAGATGAGATCACCTGCAGCGTCTTGCCCAGACCCATGTTGTGGGCCAGGATGCAGCCGCCGCCAGACTTGCTCTTCAGTTGTTCCAGGCTTTCTATTGTTGCATCCCACATGAACTTTATACCTTTAAACTTAAAAAAAGAGAAGGAATATTCCAGTTCATTCAATATGGATTACAATCACTAACTTAAAAACTTTAAAAGATCAAAAAATCTAAAGAATTCTACATAAAGATGGCAAGTGCCTGGATGGCAAACCTGAATCAATTATATGTATTAGCTCATGAATCTCATCATTCCACACCACATCACGCATATTGATATGTTTCCATTCCAATGTTGTCAATGATGTATCAATGGCATGTAAAACAAAGTCATTGTTAATATTAGAAGTGTCTTAAGCCAATTTGCATCACATTTGCAAAATGTTTTCCCTTCAGAAGATATAAAGAGTTTCTACATTACATAGGACTTCATCAAAGATTTTCAAGTTAATTAAAACAGCCACCATGTGAAAGAAGAAGTTTAAAATGTATCAAAATATAATCAAGTGTAATATTCATACTGTACATATTTTTCTCCAAAGATAAAGTCAAAATCACCTACCTGATGAGGCTTCAATGACTTGACCAATTTTTCATGAACTGACACAAGCTCAGTTTTTGACTCTGGATCAAAGTCCAGCACCAGCTTATCAAGTCCTGCTTGGGTAGCCTCAACATCAATCATGAATATATCATTAAACTGAAAAAAAACCCATCATAATTAAACAACTAAAAATATTGAAATTCCAATGTTTACTTAGGATACATTTAAATAAAATCATCAGCTGCTTTACTTTTCCTTTGTGATATGAAAGGTTTCAAGTGATAACTAATAAGCAGCATTATTCAATGGATCATACGTCATTTAAAACTAATGTCTTTATGAATCCATGTAAAACTCTGGAAAATAATCTTTCATGAACCTGCCTGACATAGTTCTGTACAAAATGAGTCTACATACATTTTTTTGTCGTTCTTTAACACGCTTACGGCGATCCTCCTCCTCCTGTGTGGCATTCTTGGTGGTGTCCAGCAGGTCTGAATCTTTGATGATTTTTTTTATTTTCTTGTGTTTACTTGGAGATTCCTATTGAAGTAAATTTGGTGATTAGATTTCAGGCCAATTAAGTCAAAAAACAAAAATAGAATGTAAGATGTATTAGAGGGACAATGGAGGTAGAGTGACCATTCCAACATAACTGATTAGATTGTATCGGATCAAACCAAGATATACAAAACCATTTTGTTTATCAAGAATTTCCTCCTTAGATTATAATATGTTGTTACTAGGCCAAGATTCTAGGGAATATATTATAGTGGTCCACAGCAAGAATGTAGTGAAAGTAAAGGATTGAATACACATGGACAAATGAAGCTGGAGAAGCATTGACCAAAAATACAGGATGCTTGTGTAAATATTCAATAGCAATTAGAAGAGTCCTTCCTAGCCTTCTTGCCTTCCTAAAGAAAGAAGAAATTATATATATGTATATGAAAACATAAATTAAATTAAAAATAGATATAATAAATGAGAAAAAAAATACATGTTATGGAAAGGGAAGATGAAGTGGGTGATCAGAAAGCTCTAAGTAATTGGACGGGGTATGAAGAATCTCAATGAAATTTTGGTAATAAGTATATAACTATATGACTATAATAACTATATATCTATATAACAAGGCCATATTGGAGGTACGAATTGTTCTGATAACATGTTCTGGCCGACCATTGCCAGTGCTGTGCCCTCAATGATTGTATGCAAACTACACAATGGGATACAGATGAAAACCCCTCTCCGTCTCGCCCTAGGCATTGACTGATATCAGTATTGACACCACCATGCAAGCCAAGGAATTATCTTTAATGTGTATCAAAACATCTTCCTTTCCTAAGCAGGGAGGATCAGTGAAATATTTCCTAAATTGAATGTTCAAAGTATTACAGCTGTTGAGAAATTACTGCACAAGAGTAAGCTGTGTTCAGGGAGAAGCATGCCTAGTACAAGACTGGTTCATGAGGGTGGTCACCATGCAAAGTTTTTGGTGTGAAAATGAGTTTCTAGGTTCTGTACACAATTATTATCATACTAACACATAATACATATCTTACGATAAAATGGCACACACCTTATTTGTCTTATCATCACCATCATCATCATCTGAGGATGATGACATTTTCCTAATGCGTTTCCTCTTGGATTTAGGCTCATCCTCATCATCTTCTTCACTAAAAGTTAAGAAAAATTATGTACCTATGATTAATTACTAAAAAACTGTATCATTTTTGTCTCAGTAATTGTATGCACATCACCCCAGATTCAATATAAGCTGTTCAGTATTCACCTGTCTTCTTCTGATGAATCTTTTTTCTTGGTCTTTTTATTGCCACTCTCACTATCTGAGGATGATATCTGGAAGGCTCGTCTTTTCCTGGGTCTGCAAGTGGATATAGTGAATAACAAAGCAATCAAGATACACATATACTGAAAATCCAGCAATTAGTTGAGGAGACTGAATAATTCCTATTTCAATTCTCTTAATTTACATTGCACCATTTCTTTAAGGGTATGCAGGTGTGGTCCAGCAATTACCTTATGGAAAGACGTCATCATAGTGAAGGGGTACAAGGAAAATTCACATTAAGTACGTAAGTTAGTACAATGAAACGTACATAGATCAATCTTGACGTGCTAATGCACGTCACTTTGAGAACTTTGCAAATGCAATGCAAATTGCATTGAAATGCAAATGCAATTCTTAATGCAAGAACTTTGTATTCTCATGAAAGGACATTATTACACAACTTACGATTCCTCAAAGTCACTGTCGTCATCATCATCGTCTGTTTCAAGTTCCTCCTCCTCCTCCTCCTCCTCCTCCTCCTCCTCCTCCTCCTCCTTCTCCTTCTCCTCTGCTTGGTCGCCTTTCCCTTCTTCCTCATCAGAGGATAAATTCAAGTTCATGTATCCTTTCTTGTAAACTTTTGGAGCATTCTGAAAGAAAAAGGAAACATTTTCATTAATTTAAATAACTGTCCTGTTCCCTGATGTGGTAATACTTGGAAAAGACAATAATGCTGCAAACAAAAAATCTGTCACAAAAGTCATGACAACTAGCAAAAATAACCATGCCACCACGGATAAAAAAAAAAAATATATAAATCTATACGTATATATACAGGAGAACCTCGTTTAACCGGCATTTAAAACAACGGCAGCCTCAAAACAACGGCACTAATCGACCCAGGCTTCTTTTTTTTTTTTTTTTTTTTCCCACTGATAAACTCTGGAACTCTCTTCCTGTTTCTGTTTTTCCACTTTCCTATGACTTACATCTTTTCAAAAGAAGAGTAACAAGACACCTCCCGAACTAAATTGGCTCACCCCACTTTTTTATTTTATTCTCTGACTGTCTTCTTTATAGGGACTGGCAACTAAGCGGCCTTTGTGTTACCTATTTTTGTTGTGCCCTTGGCCAGTTCCTTGTGATGGAAAAAAAAAAAAAAAAAAAAAAAAAAAAAAAAAAAAAAGATTTGGGGGATTCCATAAGAGTAACTCTCAAAACAACGGCAAAATGAGTTATCCGGCATGCGCTCCCCCCCCCCCGAGGGTGCCGGATAAACGAGGTTCTCTTGTATATATATTTTTTTTCTTTTTTCTTTTTAATGGATTCAAATTTCCAAGATAACAAATTCTCAAAAAAATTTCTATAGTCCACTGCACATGATGTCTTAGCCCTTTTGATAATATCTTCTTCAGAACCCTATATAGAAAAAAGGCATCGGCATATTCCACAGAGCCAAAAATCTTTTATGCCGTTTGTAAAAATGCATAAATAATCTTTTCGACACCAATGGCTTAAAGAATTCTTAACATGAAACTTCATGCAAAAGACTTATTACATTCCATTCCTATAATATACAAACAAATAAACAAATTAGCTCTCAAAAATATATATACAAACTAGGTGAAAATACAAAAGTATTAGTGAAAGCTTTACTAACATAGCCCGTGCTTCATAGGCTAAATATATGACTATCATGATGGTGATGACATTAAATCAAAATCCTTGACAACAATATCAAACTTAAGATAGTGAAGTTGAAAGATATGACACGATAAAGACTGTTTTGGGTGGTTCCTGGCTGGAAATTACTTCACTGAAGCACATGAAGGTCTTCTCTTAATGATTAATGCATTCAGTGGTTAACTATAATAAAAATGAATGGGAAAATCATGACTTGTTTAGAGAGAACTCAAGTGTAAAATGTGTTGCTTAAAATTTTCCTGTAACATAGAATTCAAGGTTTGCTCTATTATAAAGTACCAGTTCTAGGTGAAAGCAGAACTTTATGATGTACTATTTTAAACTTTGAGATACAGGGAGGTCCCATTATACGAGCATTCGGTATACGAGAATCCGATGATACGAGATGTGTAAATTAGGGTCTATTTTCAATATACGAGATCGAAAATCCAATGATATGACATTCAGACTGGGGTGAGTAAAATTATCAAGCTCAAAATGCGCGCCCTACCACTCCCGGGCTGGACAAAGGGGGATTTGGTTGACCCCAGTGAGGTCACCCCTAGCAAGCCGTGACCTGAAGGATAATTAAGCATATGGTGCGACCTGACATTTAGGGGTAATTAGCAGGTTTGCGACCCCAACCTTGGGACCGCAGTCAGGTCACCCCTAGCAAGGCGTGACCTGAAGGGTAATTAAGCATATGGCGCGGCCTGACATTTAGGGGTAATTAGCAGGTGTGCGGACCCAACCTTGGGACCGCTACACTACCTTCTCTTGTATCACGTGGCGTCCCATACATTACAACGTCTTTTTTGCTTGTTATGCATGTTTTATGTTTAATTAATGTGCAGTTATGTTATTTTGTGTGCTATTTTCTCTTTCAGAATGCTTTTTCTACAGAATAGGTAGTACAGTGTGGGTAATATAGACGCTGTGTGTTTGTTGTGTTTGCTATAGTTTATTTTAGCTTGAAAAACATGTCTTTTTTTTCTCTTTTTTTTAATTGATGGGGTCCTGGAACCAAACCTATATTTTACCATTAGTTATGTGTTTCATTATACGAGATTTCGCTTTACGAGTATGCCAGGTGGAACCTAACTGCTCGTATCTTCGGGACCTCCCTGTATATCTCGAGACATTAAATCTGCCTCGCTTGGATTATTTATTTGCAATACTTGTATGATGGCACAACATGCAAGCAACCCTTGTATTTAGTATTCTATGTATGTGTATACTTGCTTACCCATACATAATTGTGTGCACCAAAAAATCTACATAAGTGTACCCCATTCAATAACTAGTATGGAAATATGGCTGGAAATTTAAAAAATGAATCGAAATACAATTCTTAACAAGCTCCTCTCCTATTTCCAAGGAAATCATTTTGCTTTTACAGGATGGGTAAACCACAAGTAATTTTAAGTATTTGTGTGAGCAAACTGCTCTGTGTTTGAGTCACCCAACACGTTTGGGAGACGGCCTTATGTACGAAAATATTACATAAATACCCAAATAAATAGATAAATCAAAATGTTGATTAAACAAATGGTTTAGTAAAGTTTTGTTTGTTGGTTATCTTTATCTGAAAGTCTAGCAATTTCAGACTGACTCTCCTACATGATGCCCTGTTAGGAAGGTGAAGGTCATGCCTCTCACCACAAATCCCTGTCTTATCATCAGAGATCAGGTATACATTATGAGGCATAACATTATCATCCTACATCAGGAACACTCTAACCAATACAACCAACGTGCATAGATCTGTGCAAGTCTTACCTCTCCATCAGAGGCTTCATCTTCATTTTCGTCCTTTTTCTTAGCGGCTTCTTTTTTCTTATCAAATTTTTTTCTTTCCTTTTCTTCTTCCTCCAACTGCATTGCAGAAATATCTGTGGGGAAAAAACAGATATTCTAATCTTCACACATGAGGCCGCCTCCTAAGAGTATGGAATGGTACAAAAGCCAGAGCAGTTCGTCCACACAAATACTTAATACAACTTGCACTTTACACATTCTAAATATACAACATTATTTTGAGAAAATTGATTATTATTTTTACAAGGTGTAAATTCTATATGATTGAAATTTTATAAAAAAATTACCATATTTTACGGTGTATAAGACCCACTTTTCCCAAGCAAATTGGGTCCAAAACCACCCTGCGTCCTATACACCGAAGGTCAGAAATTATGCCTCACTGTACCTTGTACAACAAGGGCTTAAGATCACCATCATGTCATTTTAAAATTTCATATGTATTAAGCCTTATGAAATCCCACTATTTCCCATCAAAAAACCTTAAAGTAATCGTCCAGACCATTTCATCATTCCTGATTTAATGCAGTCAAAATATAGCCATTATCTAATAGAGTAAACCCTCAAAATTAGCGAGGGATACGTTCCAACCCCCCTCGCTAATTCATTAATTACGGCAATTCTTGACGCCTTTCTAAAATGAGGTTTCAATTTTTTTTTTATATCACTTCACTGTGATCCCGTGCTGAGAGAGCGAGCGTGACTGAGACGAGACAGAGAAAGACTGCCAACTTTGTGATCGCTGCGCCCTCTACCATAGCTTTGGTCTACTATACAACTGCGCGCCATGTTTAAACAATGTTTCGTTCTTTTTTTTTTTTTTTTTTTTTTGCGATTTTAAGATTTTTAAAATTTTCGGGATGAACTCGCTAATTAGTGAAGTCGGCAATTAAGGTCGCTAATTTTGAGGGTTTACTATATATCAAGAATATGTTGTCACTTTTTGCATACAGTCAGCCGTTTTTAAATAATCTGCAATAAAAATCTGTAAATTCTCCAAGCTCCTAAAACACTCCTGGCAACTAACAGACGATGCACCATGGCTCGGTGACGTCACCCGAGGCAGACCCCCCCCCCTCCCCCCCGCGGTAATATAAATACACGTAGACACAGAAATAAATATAGTACTTGAAGATTTTGGGGTATTTCTGATTGATTTTTTTTGTGATATGGTATATACTTGCGTCCTTTATGGGTGCAGCAAGAACGCTGCCTTTCCAGAGAAGTTTGCACAAGTATACAACTAATACGGCCACAATAAATGTGTAGAAAAGGTTGGTGCGTCGGACAGATTGGAATGGAGAGCCATCGCAATGAGATGAAGGTGAGAAACGGGGGTGGATGTTGTGTGGGGAAGCGGGGATGGGTGTTGGTGGTAGGGAAGCGGGGATGGGTGTTGGTGGTGGGGAAGCGGGGATGGGTGTTGGTGGTGGGGAAGCGGGGATGGGTGTTGGTGGTGGGGAAGCGGGGATCGGTGTTGGTGGTGGGAAAGCGGGGATGGGTGTTGGTGGTGGGGAAGCGGGGATGGGTGTTGGTGGTGGGGAAGCGGGGATGGGTGTTGGTGGTGGGGATGTGGGTGGGAACGGGGGTGGGTGTTGTGGGATGTGGGTGGGTGTTGAGGATGAAGTAGGGTGAATAATGGCAGATTCTTGAAGGACTCCATAATCCCTCTCTCCCTCTCTGTCTCTCGGTGAAACACCTCCTCTGACGTCATCAGTAATATTCACGCGGCAGCTGGAACGGTGCAATTTTTTTCCGCGCTTTTTACGAAAGTCGTGTTTTTACGGAAATAAGGCATGGAAATGAATTATTTTTTGTGGATTAGGTCTTTTGAATGGACACTCAACATATTTATGCAAAGAAAAAATGGATCTGGACGATAACCTTAAAGTAATCGTCCAGATACCAGACCATTTCATCATTCCTGATTTAATGTAATCAAAATTTAGCCATTATCGAGTATATCAACAAAATCTTGTCACTTTTTGCATCCAGTCACCCGTTTTTAAATAATCCGCAATCAAAATCTATAAATTCCCCGAGCTCCCAAAACGCTCCTGACAACTAGCAGACGACGCACCATGACTCGATGACGTCATTGAATACATCTCCCCGCTCCCGTGGCAAGCCAGAAGCATGTGAACACAGACAATAAATATAGTACTGAAGAATTTTGGGTGTTTCTGATAAAAAAAAATTGCCATATGATATATACTTGCATCCTTTACGGGTGCAGCAAGGAAGCTGTGCCTTTCCAGAGATCTTGTCATACATTTCTGACCGATACAGCCACGATAAATGAGTGGAGAAGTTTTGCGCGTCGGGGGAGGAAAGGTTGTGTGATGCAGATTGTCGACCCTCCGTGACGTCATCAATAATATAGGGTGGTGAATGATTGGAATGGACTCTGTCGTCAGGTGGTCAATGCGGAGTCTGGATAAATTCATGGATGGGGAAAGAGAGGTGGATATAGGTAGAGTTAAGTAACAGGAACTACCTCGTGTAGGTCTCACGACCTCTTGTAGCTTCCTTATTTTCTTATGTTCTTATAATATTCTCGGGGCGGCTGGAACGGGGCTAATTTTTTCCCCTCGCTTTTTACAAAAATCGTGTTTTCATGAAAATAAGGCATGGAAATTTATATTTTTTGTGGATTAGGTGTCTTGAATGAACATTCAACATACTTATGAAAAGAAAAAATGGGTCTCGCCGATTACTTTAATTAAAGTAATCGTCCAGACCATTTCATTATTCCTAATTTTATGTGGTCAAAATATAGCCATTATTGAGTATATCAACAATATGTTGTCACTTTTTGTATCCAGTCAACCATTTTTAATTAATCAGCAATCAAAACCTGTAAATTCCCTGACCCTCCAAAAAATTCCTGACAACTAGCAGACGATGCGCCCATGACTCAATGACGTCACACAAGGTACCGTATTTTACAGCTTATAAGACGCTACATCTTGGAAGACGCACCATGATTTTGGAAAGAAACTTCTAAGAAAAAAATATAAAATTAAACAGATTTTCTACCGGTAGGCGGTAGTAAAATCTACCAATTTTTCTCGGTAGGCGGTGGTCTGAAGTGTCTTTCTGTTGCTCTGTTCCCATGTTCTTTGGCGTATTGTAAAACTTCTAGCTTGTATGCGATACTATAAGTAAATTGTTTTGATGAATTTGCCATGGGTGATAATTTCCAGGACTGAAAAGAGCTTGTGATACTTGTGACAGCCTGGTGGTAAATGATACATCAACACTAGCAGACGATAGTTGGTGCTGTTGGCGCCGAACCTCCGAGGCAGAACGTAAACATCACAGGCGCCATATATTACAAATTTCACCACTAAAGCATCACTACAGACTTGTATGTGCCACGAAAGAGGCACGCACAGTAGTTTATGTTATGTACCTGTCTTCAGTGACACATAAAAGTCTGTAGTGATGCTAAAATTTGTAATATATGCCACCTGGCTACATAAGTGCTATCTACGGTACACTGTTCGTCACACATAAAATCATTCTCCAACATGCAAAATCTTAGATCCCCACTACAGTATGAACCAAAATGATACATACCTTTTTTGTCTTCTTCATCTAATTCTTCTTCTTCTTCATCTGCTTCTTCATCACTGCTCATAAGAATGTGTTTCTTCATTTTCTCATTCAGTGATATGCCATCATCCTTTCTCTTTTTCTTGACGCCCTCCTCAATATCTTCCTCATCATTGTCTTCCTCACCATCCTCATCAATGTCTATGTCTAACAACCCCTCTTTTTTCTGCTTACTAACTTTCTTTACTTCCTTTTCATCTGTGTCTTTCATTTCACTTTCACCATCATTTCCATCTGCTTTCTCTTCATCAGGACTTCCACCTTCACTTTTAATCTTAGTCTCCTTATTATCAGCAGGACCATCATCATCACTACCTTCATCATTCATGAGCTTTAATTTCAATTTTGTAGACTTGCTCTTCGGCCCTGGTTTAATCATGCCACTCTTGAATCTGAAAATATTCATCAAGCACTTCAGTAATATATTTTCAAATTCACACATAGTATAAATGTATTCTCAATCATTACATATTAAATACCTATTCAGGAACTACAAACTCTATTTACAGAACGTTGAAGAATGTGTAACAAAAGAAAGCTGAATGTGAATGTAGCCAAAAGTAAAGCGCTGAGATATAGTAAGGAAGGAGGTAGTGAAGGTGGCGATATGGTGCTGAATGATAAGAGGCTAGAAGAGGTGAAAAGGTTTTGATAAATAGGAGTGGACATTGAGGCTGAGGTGAACCATAGGGTGAGAGAATGAGAGCACTGAGGGGAGTTTGGAACAAGACAGGTCAGTCTGTGGAAGTAAAGATGGGCATGTTTGAGGGAATTGTAACTCCTGTTTTGTATGGCTGAGAGTCATGAGCATTGAAATCAGAGGCAAGGAAAGAAAAGATGTGCTGGAGAGGAAATGCTTGAGAATAATATCAGGGGTAAGATGGTTTGATATGAGGTGAGGAATAACAGGGTCAGAGAGATGTGCATAACCCAGCAAAGTCTACTGAAGAGAACAGACCAAGAAGTACTTAAATAGTATGAACATATGTAAAAATGAGCGCTATTTTTAATCATTCTATGAGGAGAGAATGATTAAGAAAATATGTAGATCACATGCAGGTGAAAGAGGGAGGGTAAGGTCATGAAAAGACTGGAGAGATGGGGTCAAGGTGGCAGGGAGTCACAGGGGTCTAAGCATCCAGGAAACTGAAGGGCATGTATGGGATAGAGCGAATCGGCACCATGTGGTTTACAGGGGAGGCGACGCACTACTGAGATCTGACACCCACAGTAATATACAGGGGAGGCGACGCACTACTGAGACCTGTCACCCACAGTAATATACAGGGGAGGCGACGCACTACTGAGACCTGTCACCCACAGTAATATACAAGGGAGGCGACGCACTACTGAGATCTGACACCCACAGTAATATACAGGGGAAGCGACGCACTACTGAGATCTGTCACCCACAGTAATATACAGGGGAGGCGACGCACTACTGAGATCTGACACCCACAGTAATATACAGGGGAGGCGACACACTACTGAGATTTGACACCCACAGTAATATACAGGGGAGGCGACGCACTACTGAGATCTGACACCCACAGTAATATACAGGGGAGGCGACACACTACTGAGATTTGACACCCACAGTAATATACAAGGGAGGCGACGCACTACTGAGATCTGACACCCACAGTAATATACAGGGGAGGCGACGCACTACTGAGATCTGACACCCACAGTAATATACAGGGGAGGCGACACACTACTGAGATTTGACACCCACAGTAATATACAGGGGAGGCGACACACTACTGAGATTTGACACCCACAGTAATATACAAGGGAGGCGACGCACTACTGAGATCTGACACCCACAGTAATATACAGGGGAGGCGACGCACTACTGAGATCTGACACCCACAGTAATATACAGGGGAGGCGACGCACTACTGAGATCTGACACCCACAGTAATATACAGGGGAGGCGACACACTACTGAGATTTGACACCCACAGTAATATGAAGTGGCTGGCGTAAACCATTGGCATTGGGGCCTGGTTGTGGATGAATCTTGGGGTGATCATTTCAAATAGCAAAACAAAATATAGCAATATTTGAAAACAATATAATAACTGGGGGGATATGTGTATTGTGAGTATGGGTATATTGAGGTGCATACCTACATGTCGGCACACACACACCGCCACAATGGTCAAGTGGATATAGCGTTGGTCTGCCATTGTGAAGTAGCCGGTTCGAATCCTCACTGCTCCCGGGGATTTTTCACTGACAATTTTAGGCGGTTACTGTCCCCCTTTGAGCAAGGGGATGGGGGTGTGTGGTGTGAGGTCCCAGCATTACCCAAAGATTGGTAATAATGAACTCCAAGCTTGCACCGGCGAGCTTGACATATTGAAATTTGTATTATTCATTTATTTATCTATTTGACACATTGAAAAAAGAAGAAAAAGTCTGTAAAAAAAGTTATTTATATTTCTTTGCAGTGTCTAAATTATGAAGCTCTGAGTACAGGGGTATGCATTAAAAGTTTCTTGTTTATATAACAACAGTTAGTGTCAGATAGTTTCCTCCCTGAAGGTGTCTGATAATTGTGGCTAGTGACACATTCTGCCTATGCTTCTCTCCTTCACCGCCCCCGCACTCTGTCTGTCCGTCTGTCTCTCTCTGGGTTGAATAGCTTGGAATTCATTATCTTTCATAGTAATGGTAATGGTTTTCACACGGGCTGCCCCGCCCAGAGGAAGAGTCACTCCACTCACATCGCATTAGCTGCCAGGCTCCACCTTTGTGACAACAATTGATGGAACTCAGGCCTCTTGCCCTGTGTGATCTATTTGCAAGGCACCGGACATATTCTTGTGCCACCCAAAAGAAAATTAGTTTAAATTCTACAGCGGGAAAAAGAAAGACTCTGGATACAATAGTCTTTCACTACCACGTGATCTTGATGCCTCAATGGATACCATCCGGTGTTTCAGAGTTGAACTAAACCCTTCCCTTAATCATCCTATATATGCCTATCAAATGGTATATAATTAGTTGAATATAGTAAATAGCTGTGTTGCAACTAAGTTGCACATTGCAAACACATTTTAAGAAAATAATTGATCATATGAATCCAAGATCTTGTGTGAATCCTGTGCAAGAATATCTACATCAAAAGGGTAGTTTTTGGAGAAAACTATTAGTAATGTGTAGAAGCCATCCTTGATCTTACCTTTAGGGGATGTTGCAATTCATGCAAATGAAAAAAACAAATTGATGCCTACCAAAATTTTGTGCAAATGGCTTGTGTATCATAGAAATCTCTTCTGCCTTGCAATAGATAATAGTAATAGGATATATCTAGAATTGGAAAATGTGTTCTGCAACTCCAAAAAAATTGCTGGGAGAAAATAAAGTTCAAAATTTTGAAAGATACTGTCATCTGCTATTGATGCGACATGCTGTTGTTATTCCTTTAATCTGAGAACATGATTCGCTGGTTTGAAAAGACTGCTGGTTAGGCATGTAAAGACTGATATTATTGTGACCGGAGGCAGGAGGATTTCTGTGATAGGCATGAAATTGTTTTGTCATTATCTTCATATTTATACAAAGAAATCTTTTTAGGCCTTTCCCAACAGCTCTCGGCTTTCTCACACCTAGGCATTATCAAGATAATATAATCAAAGGAAAGAGGCTATATTTTGACTAGAGATAGGCCTATTACCATCCTTTTATAATTTCTAGTTTATTATGCTTCTGAAAGCCTACACCCTTATTGAGGATACCCCTCTTTCTTTTTTACTTTATTCCTCCAGTTTTATTTTCTGTTTCATATGCTCGATTTCTGCTAGAAAATCAATAATTTCTGATCTTCTTTATGTGCCTCCTCTCAGATATCCTAACAGATATCTGATCTGATCACATCCCTTAGGATATCTAGGGAGTTATCAGTGTGTAGGGAAGGGAGATAGCCAAGAGCAATACTTGAAGACCACAAAGGAGCTGAATATATACATATAAAAACTACTATAACTATACTTAAATGGTTCTAGATTTATGAAAAGAAAAGAAAAAATCATTAAAAAAATTAATGTTCACAAAAATTTGCCAAAAGAGTGTACTCGGCCCTAAAACTTCCTACTGAGATGGATGTGAGAAAGGAAACTGATTCAGGGATGCTGCAGATGTGCCTGACCGTGTCCTGCAGACGTATTCCTCATGAATCAGAAGGCCACAACGGCCCACAAGTATGTGATCTGTATATCAAGGGAGTGTAATGTTAAATGAGTATAAATGAGCATAATTCATAAGCATAACTGTCGGAAGTGTGACTAGTGTGGGGCAGGGGTGTTGGGTGGCAGTTGTTGAGCTGTCATTCAAGCAGAAGTGTCTTCAGCTAGAATGGTGGGGTGGGTTGTGAGGTAATGACAAGTATGTGATTCCATCAAGCCTCAGAGGTTGGAAAGCTGTCAAGGGAATGCCACCACCAATCCCTGCCACGACCTATTCAGCTATCTACCTGCAATTCCTGCTACTGGTCTTTGTCTTGAAGGCAGCGTTGACAATTATCAGCTGTGAGTGTGTGCACAATGCAAGTTGTGTCAAGTCTACTTATTCTCTGCTTTTAATTAAGTGAAAATAAGAATTTATATCATTACTGTGACAAACACATTACTGCTTGTACCATTCAAACACACCTTCACCTTAAGACAGTATACTTTCCAATTTTCAATACAATATTTTCCTTTCTGCCATGGTTCTCTAATGTTGGACTATACAGCTGAGTCTTGTCATAAGTCTGCTCTGTATCACAGAAATTGCTGGTCTTCTGATCAAACTCTATCCACATGCGTGTCATTCATTCAAACACTTTCAGTTTATCTTCTGACCTCAGGTTCATTCTCTTCCCTTTCTACTTGGGAAGGGAAGGAGATGTCATATCAATGATGATTGTAAAGGAAAAGCCTAGTGGAAACAAGCAATGGAAATAACTGGGGGCACACCAGCGCACTTGCCTGGGATGATGTCAGACTGGTCAGTTATGAGTTACAGATACATGAAGTTGGGAGCATGCTACCTTAATTATATATATTTTGTATGAGTATGTTCGTCATCAGGTTGATTAGCTGGGTTACTGAGCCCTCTATAAACTTCATGTCCAGAATAGCTAAAGGTTATGTATGAAAAACATAACAAGGGTATAATTTAGCAGGGCATAGGTGCAGTACATTTCAGTAGCAGCTGGTGGAAGAGCTTCATGTCACTTCCACCAAGATCATGGGCAGTCTTCTGATTATATCTTAATGATCACAGAAATGTCTCTCATATCCAACTTCCCAGTATTCGTTTCTGCATTAGTCTGAATGGCAGATACGATTGCAATATCAAGTAGTCACAAGAAGCTGATGGGTTACACAGGTTGCCTCCATCACTCTACTCCTGATGCAATAATGAGAAAGCCTCATAGCTTTGTTTATAAAGGCAAGGATGTCAAGGCCACAGGAATACAAGCTTGATTATCACCCCAATCTAAATATTTTCAACACAAAATTCCAGAATTGTCTCAGAATATAAGTAGGAAAGAAATTTTCAAAGAAATGAGGTAAGGAAAGGTCATTGGCGCCAATATTCCATGTTAACTTGCTGCCAAAACCAGTAAACAATGAAGCTTGAATCACACACATGCAACAACAATGAAATTCTCTTGGCTCTCATTATGGATACATTGGTATTATTCTCACAACTTGATTAATTTTCTGCTACCCAATAATTTCAGGACATATGTTAGTTATACTCTCCTTCCAGCACAAACACAGTTAACTTCCCTCTTTTTTACTACCCTATGTTGCCTGTACACAAAATCATTCTGGTCTAATCATACTTGAGTAAGTCAATGAACACGTCAAAGCCCACATGTGTTTGAGGTAAACCACAGATTGTGTGTACAATGTAGGTTACCAGAGAAGTGGTTATAAGATACTTTGGTCCTATGTAGACACTTTGCAAGTACCAACTACAAGGTTATTGACTATACAAAGCGCCACCACACCAGGACGAACTTGGTGGGCTCGAACCGCTGACCGAATGCGCAGGGACGCTGCACACGCGAGCTCACGACTCTACCAACCATGCCACCCTGACGGGTCCAGAGAAGTGGAGTGATGTTTGTGCCAAAAGGGTAGGTACATAACCTAACATGTACTGCTATGTGTATATAATTATCAATGATAAAAAAAAAAACATTGTACATTAGTTGCCACAAGTTTTGGACTGGAGACTAATAAGAGGCAGCATACCATTGTTGAAGTGTGTGGCTGATTTGGGCTACATCTAATTTTTCTGGTCTTTGCAACAAATTAACATGGTATTTCATCTTCAAGGACTCCCTTCCCCACTTCCTTTATAAGATTTTTTTTTTCTACAAATACTGAATTCTGAAATACTGCGTGGAGAAAATTTAAGGTAAACTGATAATCATACCTGTATCCTGCAGAGCTTGACATTTAATCTTTGTGCACAAAGCAGCAAGGATCTGCTTACAAAGCTTCACTGGTGATAATGAATACCATACTGTGCCAATCGTCTGCAACCACTTAAGAGGGCATTCATTATTCAGTGCCAAGATCTTCAAGGACTGGTTCTTACAAACATGCAGCACAAAAGACTAACCCTTTCCAGAAGGTCTGAAATACATTTCAAATCAAGTGCGAGCCCTTCAACTCCCTGAAAATGCACCTATGCATTCCCCTGAGAATAAGCTGATTGGACAAACCCCAAATATGAAACTGATGGCGAGTATTTTCATCAGTTATGATAGGGTGGGCAGAGGAAGGTCATTATTATCTAAAAACTTTTGATATCCAACAAGCCTCTGGATGAATCAGTTAAAATATAAGGAAAATTTATATAGCACATACAATTACATTTCACCAACAGGGCACGGGGGGTTGGCAGCTGGTATCTCAGCATCAGGGCCAGGGCCCATAGGGGCATGATGGGGAATACAAGATTCAAGAGAGATTGACTCTATTTGTGGCAAAATTCAAAAAATTTCAGGTGCCCAGAATCACTAACAGCACCAGAGCCAAATGGTGTGTCTACCTGGCCCTGTTCATCAGCATTTGGCAAATTAAAATTGAATGATACAAGACATATGTGCTTGCACCCTAATTCATTATACGAGCATTACTGGTTCAATGATACATCATGTGGTGATATCTGCTTGTTTATTTTCCATTGATTTTGAGACATGTAAATTTTGAATTATTCAAAATAGGTAGCTTTCTCTTTCTGTTATTCATATATATGCTTATCCTTATTAGAAAAATAGTACACGTCATCAGTGACATAATAAGGGGTGTAAATACATAAATGGGGGTCAGTAACACCATGGTAACATAAAAATAGTCTAAGTCACTGTAGATGACATCTCTATGAGAAATGTAAACTGTCATTTCAACATCTCACCTCACACCAGGCACTCACTGTTCATCCCTTTCATTCTCACTATCCCTGATTACTGGCCAATGTCTGTCAGTCAAGTGAACTCAAAATTGAAATAATTATTGCATGTTTGACTGTGTCAGAACGATGTCTCTAGTGATGTCCTTGTCTACTGTCCTCCTTATACTTGTGTTTTGCCCTGCACTGCGCTGCTAGATACATGGTGCACTCCTGAGTATAATGTACAATATGAGTTATAGTGTAGCTCTTTTATTTTCATTATCTTTGTCCCCATGTAACCTTTGAATAGTAAAGTAAAACAAAAAAAACAGGCACAAAAAAGAACAAGTATATGAATGAATGAATAAGAATAAAGAAAGAATAAGTGATTGAAACAGTGACGAGAGAGAGAGAGAGAGAGAGAGAAGAGAGAGAGAGAGAGAGAGAGAGAGAGAGAGAGAGAGAGAGAGGAAGAGAGAGAGGAGAGAGAGAGAGAGAGAGAGAGAGAGAGAGAGAAGAGAGAGAGAGAGAGAGAGAGAGAGAGAGAGAGAGAGAGAGAGAGAGAGAGAGAGAGAGAGAGAGAGAGAGAGAGAGAGAGAGAGAGAGAGAGAGAGAGAGAGAGAAGAGAGAGAAGAGAGAGAGAGAGAGAGAGAAGAGGAGAGAGAGAGAGAGAGGAGAGAGAGAGAGAGAGAGAGAGAGAGAGAGAGAGAGAGAGAGAGAGAGAGAGAGAGAGAGAGAGAGAGAGAGAGAGAGAGAGAGAGAGGAGAGAGAGAGAGAGAGAGAGGGGAGAGAGAGAGAGAGAGAGAGAGAGAGAGAGAGAGAGAGGAGAGAGAGAGAGAGAGAGGAGAGAGAGAGAGAGAGAGAGAGAGAGAGAGAGAGAGAGAGAGAGAGAAGAGAGAGAGAGAGAGGAGAGAGAGAGAGAGAGAGAGAGAGAGAGAGAGAGAGAGAGAGAGAGAGAGAGAGAGAGAGAGAGAGAGAGAGAGAGAGAGAGAGAGAGAGAGAGAGAGAGAGAGAGAGAGGAGGAGAGAGAGAGAGGAGAGAAGAGAGAGAGAGAGAGAGGAGAGAGAGAGAGAGAGAGGAAGAGAGAGAGAGAGAGAGAGAGAGGAGAGAGAGAGAGAGAGAGAAAGGAGAGAGAGAGAGAGAGAGAGAGAGAGAGAGAGAGAGAGAGAGAGAAGAGAGGAGAGAGAGAGAGAGAGAGAGAGAGAGAGAGAGAGAGAGAGAGAATGTGCAAGTCATATTTATTAGTGGTCAGGGACTTCGCCGAGCCTTATGGCGGAGCATCATGCGGGATGCTAACACCCACTCTCATAACAACTATTAACTACTGTGGCTTCCCCAGAAACATGCTGCCAGTTCGGAAAGTTGCCAGACATAATCTAATCTCGCCCAAGAAAAAGCGTGAAACAAGAATTCTATTTCTACAGTGGGAAATGAAAATACAAAATAAATGCTATCCGTTCAATCTAAACTGCAAGTCAGTGAGTCGATGGATACTATATAATTTGTTTAAAGGTAAATACTTTCAGGCGTGCAGCTGGTCGATGCACATGTCCCAAGAATGTATAGAATTAGGATACATGACAACTGCACACCACTTACTTCATAAGGTTGGTGAATTCCTTGTCAGAGTCCTCTTCATCAGCATCACTTCCCAACGCCTGTCTCTGGAGAGTGGGGTACTTGAGTTCAGGATAATCAGAGGAGTAGACGAATTCCTCCTCTTGCAGCTGCTTACTCACTTCCGAGGATAGGGTTGCCACACTAACATGACATTTACCATCAAGTTGTTTGGATTTCAGTTCCTCAATTTCTTCCTCTGTCATTTTACTTTTCAGTTTCCTATGAGATTTACCTCTACTTCGGGACTTCATGTGTTTCTTGTAGCTCTTCTTCTTACTTCTAGGCTTAGGATTGTCCTCTAAATCATCCTCACTGTCACTTTTTAAGATTGCAGCTTTGGCTTTCAGATTTTCTGTTTTGGTAGAGAGCTCTTTCTTATTCTTGGGAACCCTTTTGTCTTTACTCTTAGATGTTAATTCAGTCTTTTTCTTGGGATCCTTTTCGTCTTTATTTTTAGGTGATGATTCCGTGCCACTATCTTTTTCTGTGTCAAGATCAACGCCATTTGTTAAACACGGAAGAGAACCATCATCCGATTCCAGATTTGGTTCTTTTTTGACGGTATTGTCAGGGCTTGAAGCAGCATCTCTCTTCATTGTCTTGTCTTTCACACTTTTATCTTCTTCACTGTCCATTTCCTCTTTGCAGGGTTTTTTTTCATCTTCATGTTCACTATCAGGTCTGTTACTACCAATGTCTTTTTCCTCTTTTATTTTTTTTGAATGCAAAATATGTTTCTTTTCTACTTTCTTTTCTTTTTCCTTACATTCTTCCATGTCATCCTCTGATTGTTTCTGTTCTTCCTCATCATCATCTTCCTCTGATGTTGATGCGCTCGCTAACCCCAAAAGAACATCATCTTCTTTATCCTCAGCCTGTGCTTTACTAGCTCTTCTAGATCTTCTTCTCTTACTTGCTCTTCTTTTCAGATCATCAGTGGATTTCTTCTTTCTCTGACTTTTCCTATCTGTTTTGGTAACATCACCTTCATCATTACTTTCATCAGCATCAGTGGATTTCTTCTTTCTCTGTCTTTTCCTATCTGAACTGGCCCCCTTCCCTTCATCGTTACTTTCATCAGTATCAGCGGATTTCTTCTTCCTCTGACTTTTCCTATCTGTTTTGGTAACTTCACCTTCATCGTTACTTTCATCAGTATCAGCGGATTTCTTCTTCCTCTGACTTTTCCTATCTGTTTTGGTAACTTCACCTTCATCGTTACTTTCATCAGTATCAGCGGATTTCTTCTTCCTCTGACTTTTCCTATCTGAACTGGTCCCCTTCCCTTCATCGTTACTTTCATCAGTATCAGCGGATTTCTTCTTTCTATGACTTTTCTTATCTGTTTTGGTAACTTCACCTTCATCATCACTTTCATCAGCATCAGCAGATTTCTTCTTCCTCTGACTTTTCCTATCTGAACTGGTCCCCTTCCCTTCATCGTTACTTTCATCAGTATCAGCGGATTTCTTCTTTCTATGACTTTTCTTATCTGTTTTGGTAACTTCACCTTCATCGTTACTTTCATCAGTATCAGTGGATTTCTTCTTCCTCTGACTTTTCCTATCTGTTTTGGTAACTTCACCTTCATCGTTACTTTCATCAATATAATCAGTGGATTTCTTGTTTCTCTGACTTCTTCTACTTGTATTGGTAACATCACCTTCATCGTTACTTTCATCAGCATCAGTGGATTTCTTCTTTCTCTGACTTCTTCTACTTGTATTGATAACATTACATTCATCATTACTTTTCTTTTTCTTTTTACTGGAAGTTTCCTCCTCTGAAGAGTGTTGTTGCTCTATTTGTTCCCCATCTGATGCAATAGTGCTTGTATCATCTTCTCCTTCCTTAGTATTTTCGTCTGTTTCATCCTTATTCTTTGGTGCGTCACTTTTCTTGCGTTTCTTTTGGCTCTCACTCACGTCTTCTTTGGTTATTTCTTCATTATCACTCTCCACAGCACTACTTATATTATTAGTCTTGTCATCATCCCCTACCCCTTCACTGGTTTTCATTTTTTCACTCTCATCATCATCTTTTTCTGTGTCAGTGCCTTCCTCTTGCGTACTTACATTTCCATCTTTTTCAGCATCATCCTCCTCAGCGTCTTTATTCACTTGTTTCTTGTGTCGCAGAGAGGACCTTCTAGAATTTTCAACAGCCCTATTTCTTTGGGTTCTATTTCTTAATCTTTTACGAGTGTCATTATTATCTTTTTCTGTTGATTCTTCTCCATCATCTCTGCCATCACTAGAAGCAGTATTTACTGTATCACATGTTTTGTCTACATCATCTGTACCTTTACTTCTGTCCACTTCTTCATTATCACTATCTTCTATAACTTCTTTGTTTGCCTTGGTGTCTTTCCCTGACGTATTTGGGGTTTCCTTTCCTTCATCCTTACTGTCCTTATTCAATTTTATTCTTTTGCGTGGCAGAGAAGACTTCTGAGCTCTTTTGTCACTGTCAACATCGCTGCCAGATCTAGACTCATCAGAGGAACATTGGACCCTTTTATTATTTTTACAAATCTTGGTATTACTCGTCTCCTTGTCATCACCATGAACGACCGATGGGTTATCGTTACTCTTATCCTCCATCTGTTCTGTGTCTGACACGGGAATATTCTCTAAACTCTCCTTATCTTTGAGATCAGTTGTTCTGCTGTCACTCTTCTGTTCGGTTTTTCTTTTATGTCTATCACTGCGTAACAGCTCCGGGACTTCATTGTCCACGTCCAAAGATTTTATCATTGTCATCTTTTCTTCCACATCCATGGGCTCGTCAGGGTCACTTATAATCTCCTTTATGACATCCATTAGGTCTGGCAAGGAATTTTCATCAGCAGATGAAAGACATGCCTTGCTGGAATACTGGCTGCCATTTTCATAATGATCGACAGGATCAGCAATCTTACCAGAACCTTCTTCAAACTCAAAATCTGCCGGTTCAGATGTACTGAGACCATTCTTCTTCTTCTCATTTTCTTTCTTTTCTGTTAAATCCATATCAGTTGAGGATTGACAAATGGTTTGTGAATCCATTTGGTCTTCAACTACATTAGCATCGTTTATTTCACCTTTTAAACTCTTTTTTTTCTTCAAATCTCTAACCCTCTGTTCTTCTTCATTGCCTTCTTTCACCATCTCCTTTCCTGAACTTTCAAGCAAGGCATCTGCCAGTATTTCAAAGTTGTTTCGCATTGCCTCCAGCTGCTTTTCAATATGATGTCTGGCCTTTATAGTTCCTGCAGAAGAATATTTGGTCTTCTTCCACTTAGAGTCTATGATTTTTACATTCTCCAAGCATTTAGAAAGCATTCCATTCATTTCATCCAAAGTATTTCTCAGCACTGGACATGGTTTATTATCAACATCTTCTTTGGGGATTTTATCATCATTCATTTTACATAACTTCTTTGGAGCTTCCTTATCCTTGCCAGTAACTATATTGCTCTTCTTTCCACCACCTTTCTTTTTCTTTGGTGTTTCTTCTACTACAATAATATCATCAGTCTTAGAATTCTTCTTAACAGTCCGATCAATTTTATGACTGCTCTCAGAAGCTTCTTTTTGTGACCTCAGGCTGCGAATTTGTTTCAAGCTTTCAAACTTATTTTTCATAATCTTTGACTTCAAGTCTTTCCTGAAATAACAAAAGAGGAAAATTATTTCAATGGTATTAAATGCTCACCACACAAATGATCAGTATATTTCTAACCACAATCTGACATGTGACTTCCCACCTAAAACGATATCCACCTAAAATGATATCCAGATAAAAGAAAATCAAATCAACTACTTTGTTGTGAAAACTTACAAATCATTTTTTTTACATCATGCAGTTGTATATATATATATATATATATAATATAATATATATATATATATATATATATATATATATATATTATATATATATATATATATATATATATATAAATATATATAATATATATATATATATATATATATATATAATATATATATATATATATATATATATATATATATATATATATATATATTATATATATATATACAGGGAGGTCCCGTTATACGAGCATTCGGTATACGAGAATCCGATGATACGAGATGTGTAAATTAGGGTCTATTTTCAATATACGAGATCGAAAATCCAATGATACGACATTCAAACTGGGGTGAGTAAAATTACCAAGTTCAAAATGCGCACCCTACCACTCCCGGGCTGGACAAAGGGGGATTTGGTTGACCCCAGTGAGGTCACCCCTAGCAAGGCGTGACCTGAAGGGTAATTAAGCATATGGCGCGGCCTGACCTTTAGGGGTAATTAGCAGGTGTGCGGCCCCAACCTTGGGACCGCAGTCTGGTCACCCCTAGCAAGGCGTGACCTGAAGGGTAATTAAGCATATGGCGCGGCCTGACCTTTAGGGGTAATTAGCAGGTGTGCGGCCCCAACCATGGGACCGCAGTCAGGTCACCCCTAGCAAGTGTGACCTGTAGGGTAATTAAGCATATGGCGCGGCTTGACCTTTAGGGGTAATTAGCAGGTGTGCGGACCCAACCTTGGGACCGCTACACTACCTTCTCTTTTATCACGTGGCGTCCCCTACATTACAACGTCTTTTTTGTTTGTTATGCATGTTTTATGTTTAATTAATGTGCAGTTATGTTATTTTGTGTGCTATTTTCTCTTTCAGAATGATTTTTCTACAGAATAGGTAGTACAGTGTGGGTAATATAGACGCTGTGTGTATGTTGTGTTTGCTATAGTTTATTTTAGCTTGAAAATCATTTTTTTTTTTTTTCTTTTTTTTTAATTGATGGGGTCCTGGAACCAAACCTATATTTTACCATTAGTTATGTGTTTCGTTATACGAGATTTCGCTTTACGAGTATGCCAGGTGGAACCTAACTGCTCGTATCTTCGGGACCTCCCTGTGTATATATATATATATATATATATATATTATATATATATATATATATATATATTATATATATATATATATATATATATATATATATATATATATATATATATATATATATATATATATATATATTATATATATATATATATAAAAAAAAAAAAATTTAAAGCTGCCAGACCCTATGAAGCAGATGGTAAGAGACTAGCAAGAGAGGCAACATTGCGGCGGTGATTTGAAGATTGAAGACAGTCAGTCAGAGGAGGGAAGTTGATGAGAAGAAAAGCTTTTGACTCAACCCTGTTTAAGAGAGCTGTATGAGTGGATCCCCCCAAACCCCCCAAACATGTGAGACATACTCCATACATGGGTGGATAAGGCCCTTGTACAGAGCAATTAGTTGGAAGGGGGAAAAAATGGACACAGACACCACAGGACACCTAACTTCTGAGAAGCTGAATTAGCAAGAGATGAGATGTGAAATTCCCATTTGAGTTTTAGTAAAGGATAGCCCAAGAATGTTTATTGTAGAAGAAAGCCTCAAAATCCTGATTTCTTCACCTATCTACTCTACATAGCTTTCCAGACAACTATCCTCTCTTCTTCAATGACACTCAACTATATAGTTGAGGATTGCTGAATCCCCCACATTTTACAATGGGGGGGACAGGGTATCATTTGTCTCCCCACTTTTAACATTAAAAGTAATGTTATAATTTTTCAATTGAATGGTTTTCAGCTAAACTTTTAACAAACAAGTATTGAAAAATAGTATTATCTATAGAGCCTTTTACATTAAAATGTTGTGCTTGCATTGTGCATACATTTACCCTCACATTACAAAAATGTTCCACAGGCGGCCGGGCTGGACCTCCCATACAGTGCTCACAAGATAGTATGTTGCTGATTGTCCCCCCCATGTTTGAAGACAAAACGAGGCCCCTGCTCAAGAGGAAGGACTCAGAAGGGTGGATATCTGGGGCCATGCAAGCAGCTGAGTGTTGTCCTTGAGTGATTGGAAGGAGCGGTGGATGATCTGGGTACAAATATGCCTCTGGATGCCGATTTGGGGAGGCCAAAGTGGGAGTGATGATAGAATTTGTGTGTGATAAGTGTTGTTTTTATATTTCTTTTTTATTGAGTGCCAAGTTTGCCTCTCATGTCAAGGTGGTCCTTGACCTTGAGGACTTTTGTGTCATGGTGTAGGTGGTCTGTAGGTGTGGTAGCTGTGCAGCCTGTAGTGATTTTTAGGGATTTGTTCTGTTTGGTCTGTAGGGTGTTGTGATGCATCTCACTGAGGTTAGAGGCCCAGGTAGGGCTTGAATAATCCATCACTGAGCATATATATGTATTGTTTGTATACTGTGGCTGTGGTTTCTTTGTTGTGTCCAAATATTGTATTGGCGAGTGATCTGAGGGCATTGAGCCTTGGTGTGCATGGTTTTGGATGTTTGTGATATGGTGCTTAAAAGTCATACAAGCACAGGGGACTCAGAAGTGTAGTAATTGTATTGACCAGTATTTTTGTGTCTTCACTCTGATTATGTCTTATTACTTAAATATCAAGCTCTGTTTCAAAGCAAGTGGGCTGGAAGGAGGAAGGCAGGGATGGGTGGAAAGATACTGTCATGATGCTTATTGGTATGTAAAAGGTAAAGATGGGAGCATACGCAATGCTGCGCGTGGCATTCGGTGCTCATCTCCGTGGCATTAGCCCTTAGAGCCTGTGGTGGGTGAGGACCCGTTACCCTGGGACACAGGGCTAGTGTGACACCCGGGTTACCACAGTTACCTTCCCCAGGTTACCCCAGGTACCCATTTATCAACCCCGAAAGGAAGGAAGAACAGCTGGGTAGGCTGGTCACCGACTTGCCCTGGCCCAGATTCGAACCAGGGCCCGCAGATTCGTAGCCAGGCACGCTAGCCACTGCACCACGGAGGACGGAGGTGACATACTTATTGGTATGGAGCATGTGGTATTGTTGTCAATGTTATGAGTACTTTTTTTCCATTTTTTATATCACTAGAGTATGCAGAGTACTAGAAAATTACTGGAATGAAATACACATTTCATGCAGAATTATGGTGGGGCACTCCAGGAACAATTGCATTTTTCAAGTGATCATCATTTTGAGATTTAGTGATTTAAAATTTGGCAAGCCCTTTACAACCCTGATCACAGAAGAAGAATACATACGAATAATAGATAATCATACATACATAGATACAGATAATTAATCTATACATATAAATATACTCTGAGTTTCTAATTTTTTTGTAACTACCTTGAAAGGTTTGCATCCTCTTCCTCTGAGTTCTTGAGGTTGCTGAGAATGTGGCGGTGGAGGGCACGTAGCTCCATCATGGGTTCATGGTTACACACGTAGCACGCCCAGCCTTCGGTGGATTCAGCACTTTTCAACTCTGCTCGGCCCATAGTGCGCTTCACACACCGCTGGAGTAACAACATAGGATCAGTTTACTGTAATGGTTATAAAAAAACAAATACATTCCCACTGATTATATAATGCCTCCTTGTAAGCCTCCCATGAAAGCCTTTTCATGATGTGCAAGATGGTTTCATGATAAAATTTATCTAATAAGAATCTCCGCCTTTTCTCTTGTAGCACCAGTACTCTTGCTCATTTAGAATGCCATATCTCTAAATCACATGCCTTTACAAAAATCCAGATTGTTGGATGCCTCAATCATAAAAAAAGAAAAGAAAATAGTCCATAAATAATCTTCAGAAAAGACGGGCCAAAGAATCTAAAAAAAATATTCCATTTCTATTACAAAAAGTAGAATAGTGGTTAGCATGTTCGGCTCACAGCTGAGAGGCCCATGACGTCTAAGAGGACGTGGGTGGAATCCTCAGCAAAAAGCCTTTTATTTTAGCTTCTATCCCCTTAGGGGCCACTAACAGGTGGGAGGCCTAATGCAGTGCACCAAATAAGATATGGGTACTTAATACTGCATAGTTCAGCTTTTTTTCTTTTTTTTTTTCTTTTTCTTTTTGTACAAACCCCTTGTATCAAACATGTGGGATGGCACCTAATGCATAGTAGATTGTTAATAGACAGTGAAAGTATTACTATAATACAACAGATAATAAAAAAAATTCACTCAAAGGTATAAACTTTCATTTTGTTTGAAAAACGGTAATTTAATGTCAGTAGTTATCAGGCCATCTTTTTAGCATCTTCAATATCCTCATTTTGTCCTTCTCCTAATGATTATAATCTTTTACCCAGCCTACTTCTTTTAAAGCCTGCTCAATACAAAATTAAGCTACATGATGAGCATCCCTCCTCACCACATGTACCATTTTTATCACAGCTCATTCTGCACGTCACCTTTCTAAATACCGAGAAATAAAACACGGAACCCACTGCATTACATGATGCTCCACTCAAACACTCATTCTCTACTACTGCTCCTGACTAACGCCAACACTAACACTAGAATGCATATATTCATGATATTTCTTTAGCTGTTCATCACAACCAACATATGACGAAGTCATTATACCACAATTGAAAATTACAATTTTTCTAATGTTGATGCTACCACATCACCTATTAAAAAGTTATGTATTTAGTAAATGTGAAAACGCACATTTGACTTGCAGATATTACCATTCAACTTCCAAAGTTGAGGAATTCATGAATTGTTGTCAGTGAGTAGTTCAACTGTGGAGTAGCACATATTGTCACTTCCTGATGTTAGCTGTTACTATTGGTGAGCTCAACAATCCTCACATTAATTATAGTGGGTAGTGTAAAGTGTAATCATTACCTTACAGAATCCATTAAAGCAGTCTTCTTGTTCACAGCACAAAAGATCACCTCCTTCCGCACACAGACGACAATACTCATCATACCCTTCTCTATCTTTGCAGAACTTGCCTTTGCCATAGTACTTGCGGCATTTCTGTAGAAGACATAATTACTGGATACAAAGTTGAATAAACATTTCCTAGGTATGCAATACTTGACAAAATACAAACAAAATATATCAAATTAGTACAAAATTTATCATGATGTGTAAATATATGTACACACATTATGAGTACAGTATTCACTTTACTCGAGCCTTCATTATATAAAAATGCAATGATAAAAAAGATAAATTTGCATCCTACTTCAATGAACGAGCAGTACTTGATCGATAAGAGTTTGGCGATACTTGTTTGTATACGTATTTTCCATTGATTTTGCTGCTAAAATATTTTAAATCATATTTTTAATTTTTAATTTGATAAAGCATCACCTTTCTATTATTGCCTATAATATGTATGTGTGTTCATATTTGTAAAACAAAACATGTGTCATCTGTGATGTGTCCAGAGGTGTAGATGTACAAATGGTGTTCAGCAGAGTAATATACAGGGAGGTCCCGTTATACGAGCATTCGGTATACGAGAATCCGATGATACGAGGTGTAAATTAGGGTCTATTTTCAATATACGAGATCGAAAATCCAATGATACGACATTCAAACTGGGGTGAGTAAAATTATCAAGTTCAAAATGTGCGCCCTACCACTCCTGGGCTGGACAAAGGGGGATTTGCTTGACCCCAGTGAGGTCACCCCTAGCAAGCCCTGACCTATAGGGTAATTAAGCATATGGCGCGGCCTGACATTTAGGGGTAATTAGCAGGTGTGCGGCCCCAACCTTGGGACCGCAGTCAGGTCACCCCTAGCAAGGCGTGGCCTGAAGGGTAATTAAGCATATGGCGCGGCCTGACCTTTAGGGGTAATTAGCAGGTGTGCGGCCCCAACCTTGGGACCCCTACACTACCTCCTCTTGTATCACGCGGCATCCCCTACATTACAACGTCTTTTTTGCTTGTTATGCATGTTTTATGTTTAATTAATGTGCAGTTATGTTATTTTGTGTGCTATTTTCTCTTTCAGAATGCTTTTTCTACAAAATAGGTACAGGAGAACCTCGTTTATCCGGCACCCTCGGGGGGGAGCGCATGCCGGATAACTCATTTTGCCGTTGTTTTGAGTTACTCTAATGGAATCGCCCAAAATCCCAATAAATACTGTGGTTTCTGGAGGTTGTTGTTGTTGTTTTAGGGCTGCGAGGATCCCTTGGGGAACACTATGAGCCCTGGTGATGTCCTATGATGCTATCATAGGCGCGGTAGTTGACCTGTCTTCCTCAGGAAGGCACAGGTGAGGCGGATGATGGCGTGTTGCCGAGAGGGGGGAGCGCCAGCTGCCGCTAGCAGGGTGGGCAGGTCGAAGGTGGTGACGTTCAGGGCGAGGAGTTGAGAATGTAGCACTACACGGTGTGAGTGGAAGCGCGGACACTGCAGCAGAAAGTGTTCAATAGTCTCAGGAAAATTCATGCACCAAGGGCAGTGGGGGTCAGGGGACAGACGGAGGTGATGCAGGTGAGCTGTGAGTGTCGTGTGCCCCAGGCGGAGGCGGGTGAGAGTGACATCAAGGACGCGGGACTTTTTCCGTATCCATGGCTGGGGGGAAGTCACTGCGGTATTGGCCCATGGAGGTGATGCGGAGGGCATCGCCGAGTGTGTGAGATGAGGGAGATGAGGCGTGTGGCTGTGGAGAGCGGCAGAGGGAAGGGTGTCGTGTTTACATCTGTTAAGGCCATCCTGGCAGCAGAATCAGCCACCTCGTTGCCTGGGATACCAGCGTGGGAGGGAACCCACTGGAAGGCGATCTCCCACCCCTCATTGGTAAGGTGAAGGGCCCTCTGGATGGTGTGGACGAGGGACGTAGAGGATCGTGGATGGCGGGAGAGGAGTTGGAGTGAGGAGAGGGAGTCTGTGTAGACCACAGCCTTGCCCAACTAAATTTCTGCCGATTTTCTCAGTTTTTGAAATAATTATACCTAATTAATGCCTGGGTCGATTAGTGCCGTTGTTTTGAGGCTGCCGTTGTTTTAAATGCCGGTTAAATGAGGTTCTCCTGTAGTACAGTGTGGGTAATATAGACGCTGTGTGTTTGTTGTGTTTGCTATAGTTTATTTTAGCTTGAAAAACATGTCTTTTGTATTTTTTTCTTTTTTTTGATAGGGTCCTGGAACCAAACCTAAATTTTACCATTAGTTATGTATTTCGTTATACGAGATTTCGCTTTACGAGTATGCCAGGTGGAACCTAACTGCTCGTATCTTCGGGACCTCCCTGTAGTCTCTAAAGCACTGAAGGTGGTGCCTTTATGAGAAGCACCTAAAGTTATCTCTTCACCTCACTCAGCACCAGGCACTTTTCATAATGTTTTCCCTTAATGTTACTGATAATGGTCCACTGTAGGTCTGGAGCAGCCAGGCGAGCATAAGCATGAGGTAATTGCTGTTTTTATTAATCTGTGTATGGCATCCTTCCTCTTCCTAATGTGTCCTCAAGGACACACAGGAGGATTATTGTTGGAGCTCAAGAATGCATCCCCATTCAACCCATGTATCAATTACCTCAAAATAAGAGATTTTGGTATAAAAGAGCTCTCCGTGTTATGTATCTACTCATATCACTGTGCTGTACACACAGCACATACCAGATATCTGTACTCATATCATGCTGTACCTTTGCACAGGTACCATTTGCCATTTATGCTCATGTATTTTCCCTGAAACTACATCTAATTTAAAAAATTTAATTCTGTCTACAGCAAAGATTTCTCTCCTACTTTTATTCAAAATTATGTTACCTCTGATGGTTGCAATATGAAGAAAAAGATGGGGGAATACACTAAGCTGTGCATGGCCTCGGTGCTCATCTCCGTCACATTAGCCTTTGACACTGTGGTGGGTGAGAACCCGCTACCCCTCCCTGGACACAAGGTTAGTATGACATCCAGGTTACCAGTTACCTTCCCCAGATTTCCCCTGGCACCCATTTATCGACCAACCCCGAAAGTAAGAATGAAATGCTGCTGCATGTCACCTGCATACCGACTGCCCTGGTAGAGATTCAAACTAGGGTCCGCAGATTCGTAGCTCTAGGTGCGCTAGCCACCACGTACATCACGGAGGCATATAATAGCTGTTTGTAAATAAATAAAATTAATAGAATAGCAATTATAAATCCCTTTTCTAGGTGACATCTTCCAACATCTGTGAGAAAAGGCAGGTTTTTAATCAATACACAACAATAAGATAAGATACTTTGATCCTATCTAGACACTTTGGAAGTACCAACTACAAGGTTATTGACTATACAAAGCGCCACCACGCCAGGACGAACTTGGTGGGCTCGAACCGCTGACCGAATGCGCAGGGACGCTGCACAAGCGAGCCCGCAGCTCTACCAACCGAGCCACCCTGACGGGTCAATACACAACAAAAGCTACAACATACCTTACATATGAAGACACCAAGAACTGGGTGAGTGAAAACCAAAGATCTGATGTGGTGATTGACTTGCTCATAACAAGAAGTGCATTTCATCACAGATCCTTCAAGTTTTGTCTGCAGAGCTGGAACAAAGGTATTGCATTTATCTAATACATTTGTGGATGGATGGATGAATTTACCTAATGGTCACAAACATATTACTACTCCACTACCGTACACTCCACAGGGAAACCTACCCACTTGTATATTTTGTATGAAAGTGAGTCCTGCTAAGGAAGTGTCCTTTTCTTGTGTATTTTCGGCCTTCGTATTTAATAAAGTAAAGTAGATGAACGCGCGCCTATTGATTACCCTATATTAATCCTGGGCTACTGTATCAGTGAGTCTCGAACCGTCATTAGTTTAGATTGGTGTCCAGTGAAGTGGGGCCCGATAATTGTAGTTTTTTTTCTTCCTTTGTATTTAGTGGACGAGTATTCAAACCTTCGCCACACACCTCTTTGAACCCAACAATCCTTAACCCCTTGAGACCCAGAACGTAATTTCCATTGTAATTTGGCGACCATTAGATGATTTTCAGTGAATATTAGCAATAGTTTATAGATATAACCAGTTTAGTATTCTTGTCGATTAACTTATTTGGTATATTAAATTATTTTCATAATTTTATGGCTAACAACAGACAAGCTTTTATATAGCAAAGGAAAGATCTGGGCGTGAAGGGGTTAAATTCAGAGATACAATCTGCATTTACTATATCCTTCAGGTCATTCCACAGATCAATACTCGTTTGGAAAACTGTATTTCTTAATATCCTTCATGCATCTCATCTTTTTCAGCTTTTTTTTGTGTCCTCTTGTGTTTCCCGTATCCCTCACAAACATGTCCTTTTTGTCAATTCTCTCCAAGACCGTTATTCCTCTATACATCACTATTAGATCCCCTCGTTTCCTTCTTTATTCCAAAGATGATAGTCCTAACTTGTCCAATCTCTCTGCGCATGTCAACTCAACCTGACTAGGGATCATCTTAGTTGCTGCTCTTTGTGCAGATTCTGCAGATTCTTTCAATCTTCTTTATATATTTCTTCTTGTGAGGGACCACACCACCACGGCATATTCTAGTTTAGGGCGGATCATGGCCACAAAGATCTTTTTCATCATAGCCTCACCCATGAGAACAAATGATGTTCTGATATTCATCAAGAGCTTATATGTGGCACCAAATACCCTGTTAATGTGTTTCTGTGGAGATACACTGTCTTCTACTGTATATATATGATCTTGTATTCTAAATAAACAATATACACTAAAACCCTTATAACTCGGCAGGATAGGGGCTCTGGCCTTGCCAAGTTATTCAATATGCCGAATTATGCAAATGCCCTCCTGATATGGGTAAAAAAGGAGAAAAAAATTGTAAATAGATGTAAAAAATGTAACTCGGCAATATGCCGAGATACATTACTTTTTGCCGACTTTCTGTATACATATTCACACAAGAGGTTGTGAGGGCATGATATGCCGAGTGAAAACCAAGAGATGCAGTTTAGGGGAGGCGGTAGCAGAGTGGTTAGCGTCACCAGGTGGCGTTCTCAAAGACCCAAGTTCGATCCCGGGTGAGACCCATAAATCCACTTAAAATATTTCTGCACTGTCAAGTGGCCTAAGAACACCTACATGCCCTGTCCATTAACTCTACTTTTGACTGCGAGTGCATCGGAGGACACAGGGGGCAGCAGGAGCCTCTAATCACAGGCCTCATTATAAAAATCCTGCCTGCGCCACCACAGGCGAGGGCCAACCATCACAGCCCTCAAGTGAGCCTCCAGGGCCTACCATCTGAGCCCTGGAGGTCACTGCCTACAGGCGCTATAGGCATAGATGTAAAAAATATATCTATATATATATATATCTATATATGAGGCGTCCCGCATTAGAAGGGCCGCTCGCGCCAAAATAAAAAAGTGAGAAAAATGCGTTCAAAGTTTGGCGAACTTCTGACAACCATAACTTTCTTATTAATTATGCTATGACAATGAACTTAGTCTCAAAATAACCGGTAGGCAATCACAATCACGATGTCCTCAAAAAATGTTCGAGATCGTGATATTCACTACCAAATTTTTGAATAGTTATGGCATACTGTGTTATGGTTTCGGAAGTTCACCGAAGTTTGAGTGCTTTTTTTTTTTTAATACTGCACAATAATGGTAATTCGTTAATATTGGAACATAAAAACACAAAATAACAATATTAACAATAACATAAAGTGGAAAAAATGGTGAAGAAACAGTGCGTTGGCTTAAGGGCCGCTCATCCAGTTACCCTCTAGCAGTAGTAGGAGTAGTATTAAAACTACTAGTAGTAGTAGTAACTATTAAAAAAAATTACATCTTATATTACTATCACTACTACTACTACTAAAAAAAAAAAAAAAAAAAAAAAAAAAAAAAAAAAAAAAAAAAAAAAAAAAAAAACAGGACACTCATCCACTCCCAGACGAAAGTTAAGACCTCAATAGAGTGATATACACTGTAATATCGATTTTGGCAGAATGGTCTGAGCGGCCCTTCTAATGCGGGACGCCTCATATCTATATAATATATATATATATATATTATATATATAACTGCAACATGTCGAGATACATAATTTTTTGCCGACTGACTTTGCCTTGTCGAGTTATATTAAATTCCGAGTTATACAATGCCGAGTTATAAGAGTTTTAGTGTAATTAATGATTACATATTTGTTCAAATGGATAATATCAAATGGAAGTGAAAATCTATATTACAACTTACCATTCATGTTCTTTCTGTAATATTTGGTCTCAGCTTTTGAGTAATCAATGTCTTCAGCAGCATCCTTGACTTTTGCCTTTTTTGATGATTGAGAACTTCCTCCATCACTTTCTGAGTTTTCTGCACTCTCTTCGCTATCTTCGTCAGTAGTCTGTTCAGAATCATCACCTGCAAACAAGAAATGCATAAGAACTTTTCCTCAATAAACATTAATCACTTCTTCTTCCAGCTTAAATCACTGAATAAACCTGCACTCAGTTCATAATATGATGCTCCCCTCCTCACGAAAACAATAGATAGCTTTATCTGGCTCTAGTCAGACCTCACCTAGACTATGCGGTTCAGTTTTGGTCTCTATATTACAGGATGGATATAGCCTTGTTAAACCAGTGCAGAGAAGGATGACCAAAATGATACAAGGGATGCGTAACTTTAGTTATGAGAAGAGATTGAAGTTATTAAAATTAAACTCACTCGAGAGATGCAGAGTAAGGGGCGATCTGATAGAAGTTTTTAAGTGGATAAAAGGATTTAATAAAGGAGAAGTAAGAAAAGCTCTTACGGCTTTTAACCAGGGTAGAACAAGAAGTAACGGATTCAAGCTGGAGAAGCGTAGATTTAGAAAGGAAATAGGGAAAAACTGGTTCACAAATAGGGTGGTGAATGAATGGAATGGACTAAGTAGACAGGTAGTTAGTGCAGAGTCATTAGGGAGCTTTAAAGAGGGGCTGGATAGGTTCATGGATGGGTATGAAAGGTGGATGTAGGTAGTGTTAGGTGACAGGAACTACCACGTGTAGGCCTCACGGCCTCTTGTAGCTTCCTTATTTTCTTATGTTCTTATGTTAAGTCCACAGGAGTGTGCCATGGATTCCCAATAAAGCATGAAGACATTTGTTTTGACCTATGGTGAATGTGTACAGCCACTCCTCTACTTACAAACATTTAAATTAATACTTTCAGAGATACTTACAAACCTGTCTGTAAGTACAGATTGTGGTTTTCAGATATTTAACCTTCCCAACATGTCTCAAATGTATTCAAGTGGAGCATGTGGTGATTGCAATAGCAAAAACCACTGAATTACATATACCTACTATTAAAAGGCTGGTATAATATTTAGTATTGATGGGGTATAGCTGTTATGTATGAATAATATTTTCTACAATGCTTTGAATAATATTCAGTATTGACAAGGGTAATGTTGGATTTAACACACATTCCGAGTTAAGTACAAACCACAAGAAAAAAAAATGTATGAGGGGATCTCCTGTTAATCTAAAATCACTAAGCATATGAAAGCAGCAAGCCACAACCCCACTACAATGCAGCACATACAGAGAAAGTAGATTCATGCTCAGGAGGGGGAGTTTGCATGTGTTCTTCGTTCTTTCCTAGGAAACATTGTATTGAGGCTAGAAATAGAGCTAATAGAGTGTTTGGATTCATTACCAGAAGTGTTAAAAGTAGAAGTGCGGAAGTTATTCTAAAGCTTTATCTGGCTCTAGTCAGACCTCACCTAGACTATGCGGTTCAGTTTTGGTCTCCATATTACAGGATGGATATAGATACAGGGAGGTCCCGTTATACGAGCATTCGGTATAAGAGAATCCGATGATACGAGATGTGTAAATTAGGGTCTATTTTCAATATACGAGATCGAAAATCCAATGATACGACATTCAAACTGGGGTGAGTAAAATTATCAAGCTCAAAATGTGCTCCCTACCACTCCCGGGCTGGACAAAGGGGGATTTGCTTGACCCCAGTGAGGTCACCCTTAGCAAGCCTTGACCTGAAGGGTAATTAAGCATATGGCGCGGCCTGACATTTAGGGGTAATTAGCAGGTGTGCAGCCCCAACCTTGGGACCGCAGTCAGGTCACCCCTAGCAAGGCGTGACCTGAAGGGTAATTAAGCATATGGCACGGCCTGACCTGAAGGGGTAATTAGCAGGTGTGCGGCCCCAACCTTGGGACCACTACACTACCTTCTCTTGTATCACGCGGCGTCCCCTACATTACAACGTCCTTTTTGCTTGTTATGCATGTTTTATGTTTAATTAATGTGCAGTTATGTTATTTTGTGTGCTATTTTCTCTTTCAGAATGCTTTTTCTACAGAATAGGTAGTATAGTGTGGGTAATATAGACGCTGTGTGTTTGTTGTGTTTGCTATAGTTTATTTTAGCTTGAAAAATATGTCTTTTTTTTTCTTTTCTTTTCTTTTTAAATTAGAGAGAACTGCAACTCCGAAATGCCAGTGGTCGCTGGCAGTTTTAACTCACAATTTGGTGAAAAGTTGGTCAACTTGAAAGAAAAATATGGGCTTATTCCACTGCACTTAAAACACAAAAGTATAATTTTAAGAACGATTTTCTTCTATATGTATATTGTATAGAAGCCTGAGTCTGTAAAACATGCATTTAACCAAATAACCAAGTAGGTTATAGTTGAGGAGGCGAGGTAAATGTTACTCTATGATATTATATAGTCAATAACGTATGTTTAGAAGTTATCTATACCTAGGCAGTCATATTTTCCTGTTATTATTGTGTATCAATCAGATAGAAAGCCTGGAAGTGCAATGAGTCGACGCGTGAAGTGGCAATGTTTTGATTCAATCTCCCCGCCCACCACTCCCCGCCGCGGCGTGTCGCCTCCACAATTATAACCTACATTGTCGCAGCAACAAGCCGATTTCGGCATTCTTTATTCTTCGTTTTTCCAAGGCATTGCTTATTGTATTTTGACAAGCGTTTGCCAGACGCAGCAGTACTGTCTTAGAAAACAGTGTGAACATCACCCAAATTTTACATGCCACAATATACATGTAAAAAATATATTTAGCTTTGCTACTCGAGGCGAGTAATTTGCATTAAATTGCTATTATAGAACGTTCCATCGTAATGCATGTCATCCATATAATTAGTAGAACAGAAGAACTATATTTTTTGGTATTCAGATGCGGTGCATCAATGTTTATCGCGAAATTAATTTATGAAAAATATTAGTCGCGGAGCCAAAACACAGTAGACCAGCCTTTGAGTTAAAACTTCCAGCGACCACTGGCATTTCTCGAGTTTCAGTTCTCTCTAATTGATGGGGTCCTGGAACCAAACCTATATTTTACCATTAGTTATGTGTTTCGTTATACGAGATTTCACTTTACGAGTATGCCAGGTGGAACCTAACTGCTCGTATCTTCGGGACCTCCCTGTATAGCCTTGTTAGAATCAGTGCAGAGAAGGATGACCAAAATTATTCAAGGGATGCGTAACTTTAGTTATGAGAAGAAATTGAAGCTATTAAAGTTACACTCACTCGAGACACAGAGTAAGGGGCGATCTGATAGAAGTTTTTAAGTGGATAAAGGGATTTAATAAAGGAGGTAGGAAAAGTTCTTACGGCTTTTAACCAGGGTAGAACAAGAAGTAACTGATTCAAGCTGGAAAAGCGTATATTTAAAAAAGAAATAGGGAAAAACTGGTTCACAAATAGGGTGGTGAATGATTGGAATGGACTCGGTAGACAAGTAGTTAGTGCGGAATCATTGGGGAGGTTTAAAGAGGGACTGGATAGGTTCATGGATGGGGATGAAAGGTGGATGTAGGTAGTGTTAAGTACAGGAACTACCACGCGTAGGCCTCACGGCCTATTGTAGCTTCCTTATTTTCTTATGTTCTTATGTTTGTGCAAGGGAGGAAAACTGCCAGATGAATAGAGTAGGTTTTATATTTAAATAGGGGATACAATCTGAGTAACCAAGCTTAATATGAATTTGAATGCTATTCAAACATCAATTCAAATAAAAAATTAAAAAAATTGAAGTAAAAAAAAAAAAGTAATTTAGGCATATCCTGTACTTCACCATGGCCATGATGAAATACACAAAGCCATAGACCACTGTATACCTGGACTGTTCACGCTACAATGTTTTGAAATTACAAGCTGCATAGCGGCCTGCGGCCCGCCCGACAAAGAGATATAGTGGTCTATCGACTATCATATAGACTGGTTTATCAGTACTATATATAATATACTGTAATCTTCGTAAATGTTTGTTCTATAATATTATCAAATAAAAAACAGTAAAACACGCTAAAGAAATGCCATTACGAGACTATGAAGAAATATGCATGAACTTAATATTCATTTAGCTCTTCGCCATTTAAAACTTTGCGTGTCAAGTTTTATCATGAAGGGTATCAAAAGAAGCGCAATTTTATTAGCTTTCCATTGATATATTTTGTTATCTGATAAATGAATTAGAACCATGCATAAATTAGAGTTCAATAAATAAATAAAATCATCAATCGGGTATTTTTCCCGATTGATGATGTTATTTATTTACTTCTATATTTCGTTTTCTGATAAATGAATTAGCACCATGTATAAATTAGCGTTAACTAAATAAATAACCTCATCAATCGGGAAAATTACCCGATTGATGATTTTATTTATTTAGTTAACGCTAATTTATGCATGGGGGTAATTCATTTATCAGAAAACTAAATACATCAATGGAAAGCTAATAAAATTGCGCTTCTATTGATACCCTTCATTGCTATTATTCATACATATGAGTAAAAATATGAAAATACTTTCAAGGCGCTCATCCACGCCTGGCAGCATGGCCGTGGCAGCAGCAGCAGCATCATGAACATTATAATCACCCCAAAATAGATAAAAAGGAAGAAAGTCTCCCGTAAAGTGATGGGTTATCCCTAAAATGTTGATACTTTCTCTCACCGTCTGGCTAGTCAAGCTCAAGCTCTAGTGAAAGGTAAACAAACTACGTGCCAGATTCAGCAGTAGCTTCCAAAGGTATTGCTTATTATCATGACTAATGCTCATTATTATATATATTACAGGGAGGTCCCGAAGATACGAGCAGTTAGGTTCCACCTGGCATACTCGTAGAGCGAAATCTCGTATAACGAAACACATAGCTAATGGTAAAATATAGGTTTGGTTCCAGGACCCCATCAATTTATTAAAAAAAAAAAAAAAAAAAAAAAAAAAAAAAAAAAAAAAAAAAAAGACATGTATTTCAAGCTAAAATAAACTATAGCAAACACAACAAACACACAGCGTCTATATTACTCACGCTGTACTACCTATTCTGTAGAAAAACCATTCTGAAAGAGAAAATAGCACACAAAATAACATAACTGCACATTAATTAAACATAAAACATGCATAACAAGCAAAAAAGACGTTGTAATGTAGGGGACGCCACGTGATAAAAGAGAAGGTAGTGTAGCGGTCCCAAGGTTGGGGCCGCACACCTGCTAATTACCCCTTAAGGTCAGGCCTTGCCATACATATGCTTAATTACCCTTCAGGTCAAGCCTTGCTGGGGGTGACCTGACTGCGGTCCCAGGGTTGGGGCCGCACACCTGCTAATTACCCCTAAATGTCAGGCCGCGCCATATGCTTAATTACCCTTCAGGTCACGGCTTGCTAGGGGTGACCTCACTGGGGTCAACCAAATCCCCCTTTGTCCAGCCCGGGAGTGGTAGGGCGCGCATTTTGAGCTTGATAATTTTACTTACCCCAGTTTGAATGTCGTATCATTGGATTTTCGATCTCGTATATTGAAAATAGACCCTAATTTACACATCTCATATCATCGGATTCTCGTATACCGAATGCTCGTATAACGGGACCTCCCTGTATATGGTTGTGTGGTTGTGAAGTGCAGTTCTATACATGTGTCACTATTTAGGTCAGTGTAGCACTGCGTGTCACTTTAGATAAGGGTGATTTAGGGTGTTGAGGTGACAGGGAGACGCAGCAGCGGCCACGCCATAACACTAATTGTCACTATTTTAAACAATACACACCTTCTACCACTAAATCACTAGCAACACAGGCTCCTTCCTTATACGTATATCTAAATATGTGATACATCAAAACTCCTTAACCCTTTCACGCACGAAAAGTTTAATAAGTTTTTCAGTCTACTGCAACATCCGTCTTAGGCTCCCTAAGGGGCCCCGGGAAATGGCCAGACTGTGCGGCGAATTATTTTTTTATGTTATCAATTTCACCAACGTGTATTCTTTTTTCCTGGCATTATTATACAGAGAGGTCCCATTATACGAGCATTCGGTATACGAGAATCCGATGATACGAGATGTGTAAATTAGGGTCTATTTTCAATATACGAGATTGAAATTCCAATGATACGACATTCAAACTGGGGTGAGTAAAATAATCAAGTTCAAAATGCACGCCCTACCACTCCCAGGCTGGACAAAGGGGGATTTGCTTGACCCCAGTGAGGTCACCCCTAGCAAGCCATGACCTGAAGGGTAATTAAGCATATGGCACGGCCTGACATTTAGGGGTAATTAGCAGGTGTGTGGCCCCAACCTTGGGACCGCAGTCAGGTCACCTCTTTGCAAGGCGTGACCTGAAGGGTAATTAATCATATGGCGCTGCCTGACCTTTAGGGGTAATTAGCAGGTGTGCGGCCCCAACCTTGGGACCGCTACACTACCTTCTCTTGTATCACGCGGCGTCCCCTACATTACGTCGTCTTTTTTGTTTGTTATGCATGTTTTATGTTTAATTAATGTGCAGTTATGTTATTTTGTGTGCTATTTTCTCTTTCAAAATGCTTTTTCTACAGAATAGGTAGTACAGCGTGGGTAATATAGACGCTGTGTGTTTGTTGTGTTTGCTATAGTTTATTTTAGCTTGAAAAACAAGTCTATTTTTTTTTTTTTTTTTTTTTTTTTTTTATTGATGGGGTCCTGGAACCAAACCTATATTTTACCATTAGTTATGTGTTTCGTTATACGAGATTTCGCTTTACGAGTATGCCAGGTGGAACCTAACTGCTCGTATCTTCTGGACCTCCCTGTATTAAGAAGGTGGAATCATGTTTGTCTCCCGGGTGTGTGACGAATACGGAGTAAAGAAACAATCAGTGAGTGATATTCACAAGTCTAAGGACAAACTATGAGAATATGCTGACCTTCAATGTTGATGCAAGTAAGGATAGGAAAGGAGTAATACATTTTTGACAACACATGAAAGTTCCTCAGAGTGTAGCCCTACATGTGTCTTACATGTCTAACGACAACACTGCTGCTGCCGCGGTTGTGCTGCCAGGCGTAGATGAGCGTATTTTGAACTGAGTTCACAGTTTTCTCTAGTAAATGCTTTGCCGCCTAATTTGGTGTCATCAGCAAATTTGGACATTTTAGATACAAGTCCGCAGTCCAGATCACAGGAGGAGTAGCAGGAGAAGGAGAAGGAGAAGGAGAAAGAGAAGGAGAAAGAGAAGGAGAAGGAGGAGAAAGAGAGGCAGGAGGAGTAGGAGCAGGAGGGGGAGGAGCATAAGCAGAAGGAGAAGGAGAAGGAGGAGCAGGAGGGGGGGAGAAGGAGAAAGACAAGCAGGAGGGGGAGGAGCAGGAGGAGGACGAGCAGGAGCAGGAGAAGGAGGAGCAGGAGGAGGACGAGCAGGAGCAGGAGAAGGAGGAGCAGGAGAAGGAGGAGCAGGAGAAGGACGAGCAGAAGGAGGAGGAGCAGGAGGGGGACGAGCAGGAGAAGCAGGAGCAGGAGGAGCAGGAGCAGGAGGGGGAGGAGCAGGAGGACGAGCAGGAGCAGGAGGACGAGGAGCAGGAGGGGAAGGAGCAGGAGGAGGAGCAGGAGGACGAGCAGGAGCGGGAGAAGCAGGAGCAGGAGGACGAGGAGCAGGAGGGAAGGAGCAGGAGAAGGAGCAGGAGGGGGAGGAGCAGGAGGAGGAGGAGCAGGAGGGGGAGGAGCAGGAGGACGAGCAGGAGCAGGAGGACGAGGAGCAGGAGGGAAAGGAGCAGAAGGAGGAGCAGGAGGGGGAGGAGCAGGAGAAGGAGGAGGAGGGGGAGGGGGAGGAGCAGGAGAAGGAGCAGGAGGGGGAGGAGCAGGAGAAGGAGAAGGAGGGGGAGGAGCAGGAGAAGGAGCAGGAGGGGGAGGAGCAGGAGGAGGAGGAGCAAGAGAAGGAGGAGCAGGAGAAGGAGGAGAAGGACGAGCAAGAGGGGGAGGAGCAGGAGGAGGAACAGGAGCAAGAGAAGGATGAGCAGGAGCAGGAGGAGGGAGGGAGGAGGAGGAGGGGGAGGAGGGGAGGGGGAGGGGGAGGGGGGGAGGGGGAGGGGGAGGAGAAGGAGGAGGAGGAGGGAGAGGAACAGGAGGAAAAGGAGCAGAAGGAGCAGCAGGATTAGGAGGGACAGGAGGGGGACGAGCAGGAGGGAGAGGAGAAGAAGGAGGAGCAAGAGGGGGAGGAGCAGGAGAAGGACGGGAAGGAGGAGGAGAAGGAGAAGAAGGTGGTGGTGGTGGTGGTCACTGGTGGTGGTGATGGTCGTGAAGAAAGTGCGGGAAAGAGGAAGAGGTAGGAGTTAGGAGGAGAAGCAGGAGAAGAAGAAGAAGAAGGTGGTGGTGGTGGTGATAGTAGTGGATAAGAAAGTGCGGGAAAGAAGGAAAGGAAGAGGTAGGAGTTAGCAGCAGATTGGAGTTAAGAAGAATAGAACCTATAAAGTTCTATTCTTCATAACTCCAAGCTGCTGCTAACTCCTACCTCTTCCTGTCCCTGCTGCCCTTATTAGGCTTTGTGCAATCCTGTGTTTTGAAAGACATCCTTAATATTGCCACCCCCCCTGTTTTGCTCACACCTTCATCTGTATATCAGTCTCAGGGTGATGAAGCAGACAAAGTTAATAATGAAAATTAAAACCCTCACGCTGCCAACAATGCCAGAATCCAGCGCCACCAAGACCCCCAAGGAGGGCACCAAGGCAGGCTGCTGTGCCTTCATGCACGCCTTCCTCAGAATGTTTAAAAGGAAGAAGCGTGCACGTCACTCCTCCAGCGGTCGCCTGACGGAGCCTGCGATTGAGGACCCTGTTGTGGAGGAGTCCCCGGGGCCTGACCAGCAGTCTGCCCCGCTGGACCAAGCACCGGAAGAGCTGGTGAAGAAGGGGGAAGTAGAATGTGTTGAGGAGCTGGAGATATAGGTGGAGCAGGAGCAGGTGGAGGAGCACGAGAAAGTATTGGATGCGCAGAAGAAGGCTGAACCAGAGAAGGTTGCGGAGGAGACGGATACGGAATTGGATGTGATAAGACGTGTTGAGGAGGAGGAGGAGGTAAAGGAGATGCAAGAGGAGGAGCAGGCTGTGCAGGAGCCTGTTGTGGCAGAGCAGGTTCCGGAAGACTCATCACTGAAGGTTCCTGACGCCGACGGGTCTGACCTCGACGACGATTCAGACTCTGAAGAGTCGTCTTCAGAGGAGTCTGCCAAGCCTGCACTGCCAATCAAGAACCAGCGAGGCAAGGCACAGAGCAGAGCCGCCGCGCCCGAGCTGCTGCTGCGGCCACGCGGCGCTGTGATCACCTTCCGCAGCGACGTGGTGGACCCGCCAGCAACCCTCCTTATGGGCTCCGACAAGCATGAGAACGACCACCTCCTGGCGCAGGCAACTGACCGCCTCATGTTCTTCCATGTGGACGATCTGCCCTCGGCCCACGTGTACCTCCAACTGGAGCCCGGCCAGACCCTACGCAACGTGCCCCGCGTCCTTCTGAACGACGCGGCGCAGCTGTGCAAGGCCAACAGCGCCAAGGGCAACAGGCTGGGCAACATGGTGGTGGTGTACACGCTGGGATCAAACCTGAGCAAGACCCGCCACATGAAGGCCGGCGAGGTGGGCTTTGTCTGCGACCGGGAGGTGCGCAAGATTCTTGTCTCCAAACGGGACGACAAGATCATGGACCGCCTCAACAACACCAAGAGGAAGGTCCTCTCACGCAAGTCGGAGCGGGAGAAACAGCAGCTAGCCAAGGAAAGGCAGCGCCAGAAGACCGAGGCCAAGTTAAAGAAAAGAAAGCAGAAACAGGAGCAGCCAGTATAGGAGCAGCAGGACGAGGCCGCTGCCTCCGAGGAGTCCCTGGACCCAGCGTGGGGCATCGAGGTGCAGCAGCGTCCCGCCGCCTGCACCGCCGGCAAGCCGCGACGTAGGCGACGGGAGCGGCACGAGGATAGCTCAGACGAAGAGAGTAGCGATGAAAAGGAACAGGAGAAGGAGACAACGGAGGAGACCACACTGCCGGAGAAAGTGACGACACGCTGCTTCCCGGTGAGTGCAGAGAAGAGAAGCGTGCTGCAGGGCTGCCGCGCCATGGTGGAGCGACGCTTTGACGTGCGCGTGCAACCCCCACGCAAGGGTGAGGCCGAGGGCCGCGGCACCGTTACGGGGTCTCCCGACGACGTGGCTTATGCCCTTGATGAGCTCAAGAAGCTGCTGTTTCCTGAGAAGCAGAAAGCAGCGGCCGCCCCTCAGGACAACAAGGGCGGCAAGGGCTTCTCCAAACAGGAGAAAGCAGTGAAAACACAGGCCCGCGACGCCGCGCTGTGAGGAGTGAGGAGATTCTAACATCCGCCTATTTACACCGCTATGTGGCAAAACTGAAACTACAATTAAAAATTAAAAAAAAAAAAAAAAAAAAAATAAAAAATCTGGAAAAAAAAAAAAAAAAAAAATGAAAGTGCCTGGCAGTGAAGAGGGAGCCTTGCATCATTACTACTACTGTACAATATTGTTTAAGGTTTCCAGAGTTGTGTTTGTATTCTTATCTTTGTTGGTGTGGCGACCCTCATATAATATAATAAATGTTATAGTGAGTGTGCCCGTGGTGATCCAGCGCGTCACGGTGATGGCTGTGTTCTGCATCACTACCTTGTGTTCTAAACTTACAAGTTATATCTCCGTGTTCTGTTCAGCCTGAATGTGAGGCAATCAACTTTGAAGTGTTCATTAATATACAGACATGCCCTCGGTTTTTTAACATAATTAGTTGTTCTAAAACCGAAACACATTTTTCCATAAGAAACAATATAAAATGGATTAATCTGTTCCTGAACCCCAAAATAAAGACCTTTTTTTACCTTTTTAGCTGTATTTCATGCATAAAAATGCCTATAAATGTAATGTTATGTAATATTATAACATTTTTTATTATAACATTTTTTTCATTATAACTTTTTTTATTCTGTTACTGTCTTCTTTATAGGGACTGGCAACTAAGCGGGCTTTGTGTTACCTCTTTTTTTTGTGTCCTTGGCCAGTCCTTTGTGATGGAAAAAAAAAAAAAAAAAACTTGTTCGGCAAGTTATCGTAAGGCAACCGGTGCAATTATGAGTTTGAAATTCTGTTCGTGAACCAATTTGTTCGAAAAGGGAGACGTTCGAAACCCGAGGTTTGACTGTATTTGTCAGTATCTTTTTTCTCACTGTAATATAAATATACCCAACAAATCAATTATTCTCTCCCTTCCTGCCTCGCTCCCTCAACACACACTCCTAAACCATCACTTCTCTGCCAGGGAGTGTTCCTTCCTCCCCACCTTTATCCACTATCACTTGTTTCCAAAGGTGGGCAGCAAACCGTTAATCGTTAATTAACGAAGTTAACATTTTCGTTAACATTTTCAAGTTAACTATGGAAATCATTATCGGACTAATTAACTTCCGTTACATTTAACTTCCGTTAACTCAAGTCCGCTAACCCAATTTTTTTTTTTTTTATACTAATATTGTGTTTCATTTAAGGGTTTTTTTTCACCCTTTCTTGGCTCTAAAAGCCTTTAAAAACCTAAAACTATGAAATCAGCCTTTTTTCAGTTTTTTTTTTAAAGTTAAAACTATAACATCTGCCTTTTTTTTAACTCTAAAGCCAAAAAAAAACTAGTTTTTGGGTTCTAAAGCCCTTAAAAACCCCATAAAGGCAGATTTTATAGTTTTGGCACTTTTCAAAGGTGTTTTTAGGTGTTTTTTTTAGAGCAAAAACAGATTTTGTTTTTTTTCTATAATAAAAATTAACGTTAACGGTTTATCGATAACTTCCGTTACATTTTTAAAGAATTAACTGATTAACAGTTAACGAAGTAAATTTTTTGGTTAACGGATTACAGTTAACAAAGTTAACTTTTTGATTAACGGCGCCCACCACTGCTTGTTTCCTTATTCGCACTGCAACGTTACCACACTGGTCCTAGGTCTTCTTCCTTACCTTCTCATTTTCTCCTTTACTTTTTTTCGTTTTTCCTTCTACTTTGATTCCTTCTTCATGATAATAATAATAATAAAAATAAAAATGAAAATAAAAATCATGATGAGAAGAACAACTACAATTTCTTCCCCTAAAAGTACACACAAACCTCGTTTTCCCAGACTAATAGGGGGGAGCACTGGTCCGGGAACCGCAAACGTCCGAGGCCATTACCCATCCCCGGTCGTTTATCCTACTCTAGTATTTACTGTCCGGCAACCGCCAATATCAACTACCCTGCCGCGGACTTTTACGTCACTTTGTTGTTATTTTTAGTGCTGCGAGGATCCCTTGGGGAACACTATGAGCCCTGGTGATGTCCTATGATGCTATCACAGGCGCTGTAGTTGACCTGTCTTCCTCAGGAAGGCAGAGGTGAGGCGGAGGACAGCGTGTTGCCGGGAAGGGGGGGACGCCAGCCGCCGCCAGCAGAGTGGGCAGGTCAAAGGTGGCGACGTTCAGGGTGAGGAGTTGAGAGCGTAGCACTACACGGTGGGAGTGGAAGCGCTGACACTGCAGCAGAAAGTGTTCAATAGTCTCAGAGACGTTCCTGCACCAGGGGCAGTGGGGGTCGGGGGACTAACGAAGGCAGTGCAGGTGAACCGTGAGTGTCTTGTGCTCAAATGTAAACAATACGACCGCTGACCATGCTGCCACCTGGCGAGAGGCAGCAGAAAGTATTCAATGGTCTCAGAGACATTCCTGCACCAGGGGCAGTGGGGGTCGGGGGACTAACGGAGGCGGTGCAGGTGAACCGTGAGTGTCTTGTGCCCAAATGTAAACAATACGACCGCTGACCATGCTGCCACCTGGGTGGACGCCCACCGCCGCCAGCAGGGTGGGCTGGTCAAAGTGGCGACGTTCAGGGTGAGTTAAGAGTGTAGCACTACATGGTGGGAGTGGAAGCACGGACACTGCAGCAGAAAGTGTTCAATAGTCTCAGAGACGTTCCTGCACCAGGGGCAGTGGGGGTCAGAGGACTGACGGAGGCTGTGCAGGTGAACCGTGAGTGTTTCTTGTGTCCAAATGTAAACAATATGACCGCTGACCATGCTGCCACCTGGCGGGAGGCGCGGACACTGACCAGGGGTGACAGGAGATGCTCGGACCGCCGGACAACTTTGTCGATTTACGGACTGGACCAGGCATTTGTCCGGGACTCTGATATATCCCCGGACCTCGGATTTTGTCCGGCAAATCCGATATCCGGGAAATGGAGGTCCGGGAAAACGAGGGTTGTGTGTAATCACAACGCAGGAGTGTCATGTAATTACAGTGTGTTATTGGGAACTCTAAACCTTGTTATGATTCAAGAGAAATGTGGAGAGAAAGAGTATGATAGGAAAAGTAGGACCACCACCACCACCAACAACAACAAATGGTATTATTCCAGTTTAACACCGAATTCACTTTGATGGATGAAACTATTTTTTTCTGGTGAGTTTTGATGTGTTTTGGATAAATCTGCTGACCGTTTCTGTTGTATATCACTTTTTTTTTTCTTCTTATTTGTTTGTTTGTTAGGTAAAGGTTATGATAAGTTAGGTTAGGTTACGTTCAATTTGTTTTTCAATAATTTTTGTCGGGGAAAAAAAAAAAAAAAAAAAAAAAAAAAGCTATTTGCGAAGGAAACGGTTAGCAGATTAATTCAAAACACATCCAAACTCACCAGAAAAAAATTGTCTTTTCAACCAAAGTGAATTCGGTGTCAAACTGGAAATTTACCCAACAAACAAACTATAGATTAAAGAAGAGGGAAGGTTGTGAAAAAAAATTATGAAAGTGCAAAAGAAAAAATATATACTACTGTATTCAAACTGTATTGTCATGCATTGGAGCGGAAGGAACGAGCATAGCGAAATAATGGTTTGCCTGGTCAGTGGAGGAGGAGAATAAAATATTTCAAAGTATTGTTTGGTTTCACAGCATCCTGCTATTTTCAGGATGAAACTATCTTTTCCGATAGATTTAGATGTGCTCTAGATGAATCTGAATTTTTTTATTAATTTTATAATTTCCTTTTTAGGGGGATCCTACCCTATACAAAGCAAGACTAGAGTAGGTTTAAGTCTGATTAGGTTTAAGTTATCTAGGTTAGGTTTGCAATATTTACAGCGCACGGCGCCGGCCATTGCGACTGCCACACACTTTTCACCGCATAGGAAATAGGAACTTCTTTTCTAATTGTGTCCGGTTAAAATGAATAATTTATTTTAGGTTTCTAGAAGTGAATATTATCTCAATCACATGCTGAAGCAGAAACTATACATAAAATATGATTATTAAAGTAATCGTCCAGACCCTTTTTTTTTTTGCCTAATTATGTTGAATGTACATTCAAAACTCCTAATCCACCAAAAATAATTGATTTCCAGGCCTTATTTCCGTATAAATACGACTTTTGTAAAAAGCGTGCGGAAAAAAAAATCTTCCCTCCAACAGGACTACGACTATTATTGATGACGTCAGAGGAGGAACGCTCCAATGTAAACATCTGTCTGACACCTGTTGGCAAATGTTATGATGAGCGATTGTACTTCGGTGTCAGACAGTGAATCTGTCGCTGTGACAGATCTACAGTACGATGCTCAATCTGAGACCGAAATAAATGACGCTGCTCGCGTATACTATGAGGAAAACGAACCTCAGATCAGAATACGAGGCGGACGAACAGATGTTAGCAGCAACAACAACCCCTTACACACAAGCCCCTTACACACAACAACCCCTTACACACAACAACCCCTTACACACAACAACCCCCTTACACACACAACAACCCCTTACACACAACAACCCCTTACACACAACGGTGTATTCCCAATGCGGCCGCAGGCCCCGTGCAGCCGCCTACGGCAATATAAGTAACTTTTAGGGGGTTATAGTGAGGTTAGGTTAGGTTAGTAACTTTTAGGGGTTATAGTGAGGTTAGGTTAGTAACTTATGACATATCTTATGTTTAACATATAGTGATATATGTTAAACATAACGTACAGTAAACATATACGTATAACAATAGTTTGCTCCGCGCGACTGCCCTCTATATATGGGGATCATACGGGCGGCCGCATAGTGTGTGTGTGTGTGTGTGTGTGCGCGTGCGTGCGTGCGTGCGTGGGTGGGCGGGCGGGCGGGCGGGCGGGCGGGCGGGGGTATATATATATATATATATATATATATATATATATATATATATATATATATATATATATATATATATATATATATATATATATATATATATATATATATATATATATATATATATATATATATATATATATATATATATATATATATATATATATATATATCACTACAAATCCTTGCCACTTTCAACTTCCCGTTCCAATCTGCCCTAGTGGTGACCGCCCTAGTCCGCCGCACTAATCTTCTCAACACATTTAACGTTAACGTCTTTCAGAAAAGAAATGTATCCTTTTCTTCTAGAGGGTTTTTACCTTAAGCTAGCAAGAGGGGACTTAGAGGGGTGTTAGGAGGTCAGACATGGGGCTGAGTTTAGATAGGTAAAGGTGGGGACATACGCTACGCTGGTCTCGCTGGTCATACGCTAAGGCCTCGGTGATCATCTCCATTCCATTAGGCCTTGACCCTGTGCTCATCTTCATTCCATTAGGCCTTGACCCTGTGCTGGGGGACAACTCGCTACCCCTGGACACCGGGCTATTGTGTGACATCCGGGTTACCACAGTTACCTTCTCCAGGTTTCCCCAGGTACCTATTTGTCAACCAACCCCGAAAGGAAGGATGAACAGCTGGTTGGGCTGCACACCGACTGCCCTGGCCAGGATTCGAACCAAGGCCTACAGATTCGTAGCTAGGCACGCTAGCCACTACACCACGGAGGCACAAAGAAGGATGCAAGTTAATTTATCTTGTTTCATCAAATAGTTTAAAGAATGCTCGTGTCACCATCACATTGTACTATGAGTGACAGGATGGGTGCATCACACAGGTATCAATAGCCACCAGGGATTCATGATGGCTCCAAAGGAAGGCACAAATGGGCGAGGTCAAACTTAACCTAAAATCTAAGTCTTCTGCACGGACCAAACGTATGTGAATTACAGTACACGTAGACCCAGTTTAATGCACGAGTTACGGTCCTGGAAAATAGTGTATTAGAAAAATACATTCAACTAATTCTATGTTCCAGTTGATTATCCCATTGATTTCTTACATTTCTTTTTTTGTGTGCGTTTATTAAATTTTGGCACAAAAATTAAAAAAATTGTAACCCAAAATGTTTGTAAAGAAAGCCTGTGTTAAACAGGGTCTACATGTATGTGGGGTGATTTTCCCTCTGTTGTAGATCATTCTGGGAACAAACATGTCTTATGGCTGTCACATGTATGTAGTTTGACATTGTGTTGCTGGATTTTTTCCAAGTCATGAGAGAAGTTTACCTGATGCTCCTCATGACTCATAATTATGAATGTACATTTTCATTCTAGCTATAAACAACCACCCTGAGGGTTGTATTTAAAACATGGGTTGTAATTTTCACGTTGCAGCCGGCCTATGCATTTATTGGATCCTTAAATGGTGTCCATGTGTTTGGGGAATCACATGGAGTCATGCTTTGCTCCACCAGAACCCAGAACGCAAGCCTCACCTGGAAGACCTATCGTGACAGGTGAGATACAGCACAACGTTATTAAAGGGCACAGTATCAGTTTTCTGGTTCAGTGTCTAGTTCCTAGTTTTCCCTTAGTCCAGTGTCATTTAAGGTAGTTTTTAGATGATGTCGCTCTGCCACACAGTGTATCAAATGTCAGTGATATTTGATGGGTTTTATAGGCTGCACTGAAGGATGTAATAATAAGAGGTTGTTTCCTTTCCTGTTTTGACTAGTAAAAGATAGATGTATGCACTGTATTTGATACTATATAGCTCAGAACATTTTGTGTGTTAGGCAGCTTCCAATAATGAAGTATGAAAGGAAAATATAATATAACTAAAAGGCTCCTTCCATTTCTTTTTCCTCGGGGAAATACAAACCACAAAATGACAACATTAAGGTTAATTTTACTTATGATTTTTTCTCCTCCAGCATTAGTTTAGTTTTGATCCGAGGAAGTGAAGTGGATGCAGACAGCTGTGATAGTAGACTGTTGGACCTGATGTTTGCCTCCCTGGTCTTGCTGCAGGGCCTCTGGGAAACAATGTATACATGTTTCCACACTCACACTCAGGCTTGTAATGTTACGTATTTTTCAGTGCAGAAGACATATGAGGCAGTTTAGTCAGTCACACTTATCAGTATGAGATAATTGGAGTAATTATTTTATGCGATAATGCGTATCCTTAACAAGGGACGCTCACCCAGTCATTCATAATTTCATGGTCCTTCGCCCGCCATGGAAGGTTGCCCCGCATTGCACTCTCGTGTTTTGCACAGCCAAGCAAAATAAGTTACGTAAATAAGTACGTAAACTATAATGAGAGCGAGAGAGAGGTGAGGAGGGTGGCAGGCTGGCTGAGGTATAGGCAGGGTGATTTGCCAACAATGCGGAAATCCCACAACCCCAACCCAGGGCTCAAGATAGGCTGGGTTGACTATATGTAATAGACTACTCAGCAATGCTGAATGTAGTGTAATATACTTCCCATATCTCTTCTCCTCCCTCCTTATGCACACATATTCATATCTTGCTAATTTATAGTCTTCTTTATTTATTTGTGTCCGATTTCACTTCACTCTATTCCAAGCCTCATCCCTTAATTCTCTTTGCCCTCTCACATCTTTCATTAAACCATTCCAGTTTTCCTTTATCTCTTGGTGTATATAATGGAACATGTTTATCAACTCCTTTCTCATATATGCCCAGAGAAATTCACTCTTTTCCTTTCTTTCCAATCAATTTCTTCAAAGAAATTTTTCAGTTCTTCCATGTTAGTCTTTCCAAAGTCTCTTCTGCTCCATTTGTACGATTCATCTTCCTCCTATATGTCCTTTTCCGTCTCCATTTCTAAGATTACATGGTCATTCTTTCCGATGGGGCACCCATAATTCATCTCCTTTGCTAGGTCTATACCTTTTGTTAACACTAGGTCAAGTCTTGCTGGTTCGTCATCTCCCCTATATCTTGTGTTTTCTGTCACCCATTGAGTCATTGTGTTTTCCATTGTCAGCTTCAACAATCTATCACCCCAAGCATATTCATTTCCTCCTTCAAATTTCTCATTTTACTTTTTTTGCAGTTAAAATCTCCAACCAGCAGTACCTTTTTACTACTCTTAATTATTTTGATTAAGTAACTCAATGTGTCTTCTAATACTTTCTCATGTTCTTCCTTACTCCAAGTATTTGTTCTGGGTGGTACATAGGTTGCCACTATAGTCTGTTTATCTATTTCAGAATTATATTTGTACACTCATTATTTCAGCCCTTCCTTCTCCATTCTCCACTTTTTTTTACTTACACCCCAAATTTTGTCAGCATCATAAATCCACCACTTCTGTCCCTTCTCCACATGTTGTATTTTTTGCTTATCACCACTTGATCATCTACTAAATTAGTTTCTGATACACACACGTCTATCTTTATTTAATAAATAATCTCTTAGTTCCAGCCTTCTTGATAGCATCACATCTACGTTCGTGTACATCACTTTCATTATTTTTTTACAACATTTTTCCTCTCACCATTTCCCTTTAGTATTTTTTCTTTATATACCTTTTTCTCACCCTGTCATTTAGTACCCTCCAAAAAAAAGTTTTTTTTCTTCCTCCGTTCTGTGTCTATGTCTCCGTGTGTGTGTGTGTATTTATCTATTTGTGATATACGGGAAACGAGTTACACTCATGGGGTCTCGTCTCCTTGTCTCAATTGGTCAATCTTATTTTTTAAAACATGAATACTTTTGGTATCTATAATTTCACTGTCCAGGCTATTCCACATATCAATGCACCGATTAGGAAAGATGTACTTCTTGATGTCCTTCAAGCACCTTGTCTTCTTGAGTTTCTTCGTATGACCTCTTGTGGCTCCTACATCCTGTACATACATGTCCTCTTTGTCATTTCTCAACATTCCTGACATAGCTCTATACATTGCTATCAAGTCTCCATTTTTTCTTCTTTCTTCCAATGATGGCAACCCCAATTTCTTCAGCCTCTCCTCATAAGTCAGGTCTGACAGGCTGGGAACAATCTTTGTAGCTGCCCTCTGTATTCTTTCTATCTTATTTACATCCTTCCTCTTGTGCGGAGACCAAACTACTGCGGCGTACTCCAGTCTAGGACGTATCATGGCCACAATAAATTTAATCATGTCCTCGTCCATATATACAAAGGCCGTTCTTATGTTTATTAGAAGATTATATGTAGCACCAACAATTCAATTCATGTGTTTCTCTGGCGATAAGACGTCCTGAATTATTACTCCAAGATCCTTTTCTTCACTTGCTTTATTGATTGTCTCGCTCCCCATTTTGTAATTCCATCTTATCTTTTTGCACTTTTGCCAAATTTTAATATTTAGCATTTTTTAGCCTTAAATTCCATTTTTCATTTGACTCCATTCATATATTCTATCCAAATTTTTCTGTAGGAGTCTGCAATCCTCCTCCTTTTTAATCTTCATAATTTTCACATCATCTGCAAACAGGCTCATGTAACTTTTCAAATCACACACCATGTCATTTAACATAAATCAGGAACATAACAGGTGCTAATACCGAGCCTTGAGGTACTCCGCTTCTCACACTTCTCCACCCTGACGCACAGTCCTTTATTACAGTTCTCATCTGTCTCCCTTTTAGGTAGCCCTTCATCCATTTCAGGACATTCCCACCAGTCCTCCTTCGTATTCCAGTTCCCACAACAATTTGGGGGGGGGACCTTATCAAATACTTTCTTCAGATCCAAGTACCGTATTTTACGGATTATAAGACGCTGCATCTTGGAAGATGCACCCTGATTTTGGAAAGATATTTCTAAGGAAAAAAAAGAAGAAAAAAAACACCAAAACTGTTGTCTGATATACAATCATTTTCACACAAGAACACACTCACTATTCATGATCTTCATTCGGCACTGCTCATCAACCATTTTTATTTTCAGCTTGTAAGCGATAGTATAAGTAAACCGTCATGTTGGTTGGCTGAACATGTACACGCAGGTCGGATGGTGGCCGCGGGAGTGAAAACAAACCCGACTGCGGCGGTGTGCAGCTGCGTGCCTGCCTGGCGTGCCAATCAGCTGATAAGTGCCGATAAGTACTGAGGTTACATCATATGAGAGGCTGAATTGAATAGCTACCTAAGCTAACCTCCTACAACATTCGTCTTGGAAGATTCATGAGTATTTTTCTGGGTATTTTGGGGGAAAAAAAGTGCGTCTTATAAGCCATAAAATACGGTAAGCACATTCCATCCATCCATCTCTTTCTTGTACTACGTCGATCACCCTTGAGAAGAAGCATTGCAGGTTTGATGTACAGGAACTCCCAGCTCTGAATCCAAATTGTCTGTCTTTGTTTGTTTGTTTGTTTAGAGGATAATTCCTCAGAGCCATAGTGAACTACCGCTGCAGCTTAGTGTTGACCGAAGCCACCAACCCGGGAGGGGGATCACAAACCCCCGGTACCCATTCACTGCTGGGTGGACAGGGGCTAGGGTTTTAAGAAAGACCACCCATCTATCTTCGCTCCGCCCGGGGATCGAATCCGGGACTTCTTGGTTGTGAGCAGAGCGTGCTAACCACTACACTACGGAGTGATATGATACTCATTTTCTCAAGATACTTAACCCATCTGTCTGTTAAATTATCTTCTAACATAGCTTTCCTATGGGGAGTTTTCTAATAAGCTCACGCTCAAGCCTGTTTCTCGCGCTGTCACATCCACTGCCCTTTGAGCGTGAATGATCTATCATTTACCGTAAATTCCCTGTACTTTTTCGGGACATATCAGAATTACCCTTCAATACAACTACTGAAACAGTTCTTAATAAAAAATGTAGTTTATTATTTTATTTGTGAGCACTTGGTGAAAATATTGGCAAAACAATTGAATACTTGAAAACTCAATCTTTAAAAATCGTCTTTTCATGAAAATACGCAAGTTGAAGCAGAATGAGGCTTCAGGAAATATCTACTTGTATGTAAGCATTCACTGAGTACCTATTTTGGGTGTATATGTCTCTCTTACGACGAACATTTAACCAAGACAGAGTGTGGCGTTCAGCACCTCCACAGAAACCATCCCGCTGGCAGGATCTGCTATCACCCACTTTCCTGTTGACACGACACGGGGATGGACAGCTCAGCGCCGCCACTCCCTTACCTCACGGCCCATATCTCTGATACTCCTAACTTCTCAATACCAGAGGCTGTCATCCTATAACTATCATCATCCGCTTATCTCATCACACACTATCCTCTACTGGAATATTCGTGGCATCCGCTCCCACATGCCGTTTCCCACATAAAGGAGAGTCTCCTTATTTCACCTGCTTTGTGAAATTCCCCCTATTTGTGTATAGTCCCCCTGCTTTGACTGTGACTTTGTGTTGTTGGGGCGGATCGGAGTGGCGCGTGTAGTTACGTGACAGACGTGCATCCACTATTGTACTGTGGGTAGTAGTAGTTTGCGTAATAAAGCCGTGCACAGCAGTAAAAGTCTTGCAGTCCTTCTCGTCTCCTCCATAGCCCTGAGCCGTTAGTGTGTGACGAAGTTTGAGAGGGGTGGGTTGCCCACCCCCACCTCCTTCGTTACAATAGGATAAACCAGAGGACATAGGGTATTCAGAGAGAAGGGTTGTTTGATTGATTCAGAGGGAAGGACATTGAGGTGGATCGAGGGGGCGGCGGAGCTCTCGCATGTAAACAAACGCTTTCATCTGTCTGCCATCCCATACTGTTCTCGAGTTGCCAAGCACTTAAAATTACTTCTTGGTTAAATGTTCGTCGCAAGACAGACAGACACACCCAAAATAGGTACTCAGTGAATGCTTACATACAGGTAGATATTTCCTGAAGCCTCATTCTGCTTGAACTTGCGTTTATTCATGAAAAGACGATTTTTAAAAATTGAGTTTTCAAGTATTCAGTTGTTTTGCCAATATTTTCACCAAGTGCTCACAAATAAAATGATAAACTACATTTTTTATTAGGAACTGTTTCAGTTGTTGTATTGAAGGGTAATTCTGATATGTCCCGAAAAAGTACAGGGAATTTACGGTATATGATAGATCATTCACGCTCAAAGGGCAGTGGATGTGAGATGCGCGAGAGACATCTGGCGGCTTAGCTTTGAAAACTCCCCATTACACTAGTCAAGTCTGTAATTCAGCAGTTCCACCTTGCTTCCCCCTTTGTATATGGGGATACCGTAAATTGCGTCATACAAGTCGACCAGGCGTACAAGTCGACCTCAAGACTATTAGCTCAAGATTACGGGTTAGGCCTATACTTACCATATAAGTCGGCCCGAAAAATACGTTAGGCTGCTACGGTACGGTATACGGTAACCTGTCGCAAAAACACATAACACCACACCCCTTATATGTAGATATGAAGCATTACTATAGGTCCGCCTCTTCTTTTCACTTGAAAAACACCATAGTCCCCTGATAGTACCGCTACATACTGTATATTATAGTAAATCACGGTAGTATGACTGAACTGCACTAACCGGTGCCCTCAGCCATTTGCATATGTGAAAAAAGAACAGCCCGTGGCGCCACTAACCCCGCACGGCTATGAAACTATGGATCCGTTACACTGCCAACACTCAGCTTAATGACCCTTATACACTGAACAGGCTAACAAGTCTTACTAAACCACCGGAGGCTCACCGGAGTGGCGCATATTGTAGTTGTCTGACTGGGCGCTTGGGTTAAATGGCATTCCCGTCAGTGTCTACAATCTGTGTATCAGCTGTATTCAATACCCACACGTTATTCACATGCCGTATAAGTCGACCCCTAGTTTTGGAGATTTTCTTTTTTAGGCTCAAAGAGTCGACTTGTATGCGGCCATTTATGGTAATTGAAACTCTTTTCCATGCTTGGGGTACTCTACCCTTATTTAGGGAACATGTAACTAGACTGTGTGCTTTATCCACCAGTTGCTCCCTATTTTCCTTCAAAATCCAGTTTGAAACTCCATCCAGACCTGGTGCTGTATTTATGTCTTCTTAGGCTTCCAATTATTTCATAAATTCCTGCTTTCCTACTTCTATATCACTTAGTAGTACTGCTATTTTTTCTACCCTCTCCTTCCAGGAATTCCTTTTCTTCATTGAAACTTTTTGGAAACATTCATTCATGACTTCCTTTGCAGTTTTATTCTCACTGCCCCACTCATAGCTGACTGGTCAACTCGACAGGTTGGCTTCGGGGCCCAGAAACAAGACTTGAAACAATACAATACAGTACCCTTCCGAGTTTCACGCTATGCAAGTTTCGCGCAGTCCTAAATTCTTACCACCCCGACTTTCGCGCTGCTTCGTACAATTTTTCTTTTTGTGTGTGTGTGCGCGCGCGCATGCCTACAACGCTGTTAGGCAGTGACCTGCAGGGGTGGGATGGTAGGCCCTGGAGGTTCCATCGAGAGCTGTGATGATTGGCCCTCACCCGTGGTGGCGCTGGCAGGATTTTTATAGTGACGTTTGTGATTAGAGGTTCATGTCGCCCCCCCTGTGGCCTCCTATGCACTCGCAATCGTAGGTAGAGTTAATGGGCAGCATGTGGGTGTTCTTAGGCCACTCGACGGTGCAGAGAAAGACTTTATACCTTACGGTAATATCAAGATCAAGTATCGCTAAAGAGGTAAATAGTCATATGTACAGATGGAAGAACGGTGTTAGCAAGACGTGTGTGATGTGTGAGACAGGAGTGGATGAAACTGTGGAGTATTTGATGCTGGAATGTGAGCGGTATGAGTATGCTAGAACAAAGATGTTGGAGGTAGTGGTAGGAGAAGTCGGAGTGGAAGAATGGCGAGAGATGAGAGACAGGAGTGTGGATAGGCAGATAGAGTACCTGCTGGGGTTGTATGCTGAGTGGAGGAGTGACAGTCGTGTGGCTGAAAGTGTAAAAGAATTCTTGGAGAATTCTTGGAGAGCAGGCATGAGAGAATGAGAGGCAGGGGGTCCCTCATTAAGGGGGACCCCGTATGAGCACTGACAGCAGACCTTTTTCTGTCTCCTCTTACAGTAGATAACAGTTAAGTCGCCAGGACAACTTTTTTTTCTGTTTACAAACGTGTGGTGGCGTTAATACTTACATTTCTACATGCATGATTTCAGGAAAGTTAGAAGGGGCTATCTGGAGAGTCTGTGTCATTTTGTGTCTTCATCTGTCTCATAGTACGGCTATAAATGAACAAATTACAAAAATATCTACAAAGTGGCTACCAACAATAGAGTCGCCATCTAGTGTTTATTTAGTGAGTGTCGTACCGCTGTCATCGTCGCCCGAAAAAAAAATGCGTAGCAAAATTTGAAACCGTCTATACTTGCAGATACAAAGCATAAAACAATGCTGAAACAGGGTAGATTATACAGTCATGATATAAACTACTGTGTATCATCTTCAGTGGCACATAAAAATCAGTAGTGATGCTATAATTCGTAATATTTGACGCCTGGCGACATCACTTCGGGTGGCGACTTTACTGTTATCTACGGTACTGTCTCTATTCTTATTTTCAATTCAAAGCTGGCTGTTGCGTATATGTGCGCAATGACATTACTTGCTCTCGTGCCCACGGCCTTGAATCTTCCGAATTTTCTACCATCTGGCTTAGACTTCAATGTCACTCTCTTACTAAATTTATCTGTGCTGTATATCTCTCACCTAACTCCTCTGACTATGTAAAATTCTTCGACTATTTAACATCAAAAGTGGAGCACATCTCATCTCATTTTCCTTTAGCAGAAATTTCCATTCTTGGGGACTTCAATGTTCACCACCAGCTTTGGCTATCATCTTCTTTCACTGACCAACCTGGTGAACAAGCCTACAACTTTTCTATCCTCCAAGACCTAGAAGCAGCTGGTGCAGCACCCTACCCGTATTCCTGACCGCCTTGGAGACACGCCCAACATTCTTGATCTTTTCCTAACTACTAACCCTTCTGCTTACTCTGTGAAACTATTCTCTCCGTTGGGTTCCTCCGATCACAATCTTATTTCTGTAGCCCGTCCTATCGCTCCGGTACCATCTCGGGACCCACTTAAGCAGAGATACTTCTGGCACTTCAACTCAGCTAAGTGGGAAGACCTAAGGCAGTACTACTCTGATTTTCCATGGAATGATTACTGCTTCCATGTCAAAGACCCATCTCTTTGTGCAGAGCGCATAACTGAGATCAGTCTCTGGCATGGAGGCGTACATTCCACACACTTTCTCTAATCCTAAAGCCCGTCAACCTTGGTTTAACTCTGCTTGTTCTCATGCTGTCCGAGATAGAGAGGTGGCTCACAAACGGTACCGTAAGCATCCATCTCCTGAAACTCATGCCCTTTATATTTCTGCCCATAATCATACCAAATCTTTACTTCAACTTACCAAAAACTCTTTCATTCATAGAAAATGTCAAAATCTTTCTGAATCAAATTCCTCTCGTGACTTCTGGCATCTAGCTAATAACATCTCTAACAATTTTTCTTCTTCATCTTTCCCTCCTATGCTTCACCCAGATGGCTCCACAGCTGTCTCATCTACTTCTAAAGCTGAACTCTTCGCTCAAACATTTGCTAAAAATTCCACTCTGGTTGATGAAGGGCTTGTTCCTCCTTCTCCTCCACCCTCTGACTATATTATGCCTGTCATTAAGATCCTTCGGAATGATGTTTTCTTTGCCCTTTCTGGCCTAGATCCTCGGAAGGTCCTGACAGAGTCCCTCCTATTGTTCTCAAAAACTGTGCTTCTGTGCTTGCACCTTGCCTGGTCAAACTTTTCCGTCTTTGTCTATCTACTTCCACCTTTCCTTCTTGCTGGAAGTTTGCTCACATCCAACCTGTTCCTAAGAAGGGTGACCGTTCTAATCCTTCAAACTACCGTCCTATAGCTTTGACTTCCTGCCTTTCTAAAGTCTTTGAATCTATACTTAATAAGATTCTTAAGCATCTATCTGCTCACAATCTTCTATCTGATCGGTTTCAGGTTTCCGTAACGGTACGGTTTCCGTAAAGGGCGATCTACTGGCGATCTTCTAGCTTTCCTAACTGAATCTTGGTCATCCTCATTTAGGGGTTTCGGTGAAACTTTTGCTGTTGCCCTTGACATATCAAAAGCTTTTGATAGTCTGGCCCAAATCTTTAATTTCCAAACTACCCTCATTCAGTTTCTATCCTTCTCTCTGTACCTTCATCTTAAGTTTCCTTTCAAACCGTTCTATTCCAGCTACTGTAGACGGACATTGTTCTTCTCCTAAATCTATCAATAGTGGTGTTCCCCAGGGTTCTGTCCTATCACCCACTCTCTTTCTATTATTCATTAATGATCTTCTAAGTCTAACTCAAAGCCCTATCCACTCCTACGCTGATGATTCTACTCTGCATTTTTCAACGTCGTTTATTAGACGTCCAACTCAACAGGAACTAAGTGATTCACGGAGAGATGCCACCGAGCGCCTAACTTCTGATCTTTCTATAATTTCTGATTGGGGCAAAGCAAACCTTGTTTTGTTCAATGCCTCAAAAACCCAATTTCTTCACCTATCTACTCGACAAAACCTACCAGATAACTATCCCCTCTTCTTCAATGACACTCAACTGTCTTCTTCTTCTACAATGAACATTCTAGGACTATCCTTTACTAAAAATCTGAACTGGAAATCTCACATCTCATCTCTTGCTAAAACAGCTTCTAAGAAGTTAGGTGTCCTGTGGCGTCTGCGTCCTTTTTTTTCTCATTCCCAATTGCTTGCTCTCTACAGGGGCCTTATCCGCCCATGTATGGAGTATGTCTCATGTTTGGGGAGGATCCACTCATACAGCTCTCCTAAACAGGGTGAGTCAAAAGCTTTTCGTCTCATCAACTCCTCTCCTCTGACTGACTGTCTTCAATCTTTAAATCACCACCGCAATGTTGCTTCTCTTGCTCTCTTCTACCGTTATTTTCATGCTCACTGCTCTTCTGAACTTGCTAACTGCATGCCTCCCCCCCCCCCCCCTCCCGCGGCCTCGCTGCACAAGACTTTCTACTCATTCTCATCCCTATTCTGTCCATCTTCCTAATGCAAGAGTTAATCAGTATCTTTACTCTTTCATCCCTTTCACTGGTAAACCCTGGAACTCTCTTCCTGTTTCTATTTTTCCACTTTCCTATGACTTAAATCTTTTCAAAAGAGGAGTAACAAGACACTCCCGAACTAAATTGGCTCACCCCTCTTTTTTATTTTATACTCTTACTGTCTTCTTTATAGGGACTGGCAACTAAGCAGGCTTTGTTACCCATTTTTGTTGTGCCCTTGGCCAGTTCTTTGTGATGTAAAAAAAAAAAAAAAATGAATGTGATGTAGAGAGAGGAATGAGGAGAAAATGAAACACCTAGTTTTGCTTCTCTCCCAACAGAATACTACGTGTGGGAGAACGCCGGACCAAAGGCTTCACCGACAGCATCAGCTGGGTGACTCCCAACTCACGCTTAAGCTCGTAGCTCCTCTCCTCTCCTGTCCTCTAGTTTTGGCCGACCACCCCGGGAGGCGGGTCACAAACCCCCAGCTAACACCCGGTACCCATTCACTGCAGGGTGGACAGGGGCTTGGTGCATTTTCAGGGTATTTTGGGGGGTAGAAAGTGAGTCTTATAAGCCATAAAATATGTTATACCTCACACCGGACTAAATAAGCATTTTTACAGTGTTTTCAATACCCGAGTTTTGCGATCCTCAAGTTGTTGTTTTTTTTTGTTTGTTTTTTACATAACAAAGGACTGGCCAAGGGCACAACAAACTGGGTAACACAATGCCCGCTTAGTTGCCAGTCCCTATAAAGAAGACAGTAAGAGAATTAAATAAAAAAGAGGGGTGAGCCAATTTAGTTCGGGAGGTGTCTTGTTACTCCTCTTTTGAAAAGATTTAAGTCATAGGAAAGTGGAAAAATAGAAACAGGAAGAGTTCCAGAGTTTACCAGTAAAAGGGATGAAAGAGTAAAGATACTGATTAACTCTTGCATTAGGAAGATGGACAGAATAGGGATGAGAATGAGTAGAAAGTCTTGTGCAGCGAGGCCGCGGGAGGGGGGGGGGGGGGGGGGGAGGCATGCAGTTAGCAAGTTCAGAAGAGCAGTGAGCATGAAAATAACGGTAGAAGAGAGCAAGAGAAGCAACATTGCGGCGGTGATTTAAAGATTGAAGACAGTCAGTCAGAGGAGAGGAGTTGATGGGACAAAAAGCTTTTGACTCGACCCTGTTTAGGAGAGCTGTATGAGTGGATCCTCCCCAAACATGTGAGACATACACCATACATGGGCGGATAAGGCCCCTGTAGAGAGCAAGCCGACCTTGTGAAGAAAGCAAGCGCCAAACTCGGGAGGGTACTGTACATGTTTCTGTATGTTATTCTGATTCTACACGATCGGAACTATACCATCTGCAAAAAACTATTGTATTCAACCATTGCCACCATTTACATACATTTCTATTGCAGCATCTCCAACTTTTGCTTTCATCTCTCTTATTGCACCGGCTTTGTATAAGTTAACTTCATACATAGGCAAAAAAATAAAGGAAAACAGAGGCATCGCTGTGCCAAAAATTTGAATCATCGAATCGGAGGAACAAATTTCTGAATCTCATAGCATCAAATTTTCCTATAACAAATGCTTGTATAATGCGAGTGTACTGTATGGTCATGCTGCCTCATTACTACATGTTGGTTATAACAGACATAAACTTCATGCACAATCCATCATACACTATCACTGCTTGGGGAACATCACCGATTCATTCAAACCCAAAACATCAGTACAAAGCACTTACTATTATCGGAGTCTGAATCTTTCCCCTTCTTAGAGTTGTTGGCATTGGTGTCAGAGTCTTCTTTCTCCATTTGTGAACTGGCTTCACATAAATCCTCAAACTTTTTTATGGATATTTTTCCAATCTTACATTCATCTTTCTTTTCATTTACACTTTGTGTTTTTACAGCTTCTTCATCAGAGTCATCATCTAATAACACAACCTCCTCATTTACATCACCATTTTCCTCTTTGCTATCACATGTACTTCCTATTTTCTGATCGTGAAAAGCACTTGTTTCCTTGTCAATTTCTCCACTTTTGTCATTATGTACATCATCCATCTTATCAGCTGGAATATCCGCTGTCTTTATGGAACCTGTGCTTGCATTACTCTCTTCATCTGATTCTCCAATTTTTGTACTTGATGTTCCATTCACATTACTTTTTGTTTTTAAGTCAGAATTACTTTTATTTTCCAAGCAATCTGTCACAGAGGTGTTGCATTCTGAACTTTCTTCGTTTGTACAGCTTTGTTTACTGGTAGCTGCCTCTTTCGAGCCTTCACCTTCAGGAGTTTGATCACAATCCGTACTGATGCCCAGCACATTGAATACATCTTCTTGTGTCATACTAGGCACGGTGGCTTTTAGCCTCATTTCAGTTTGTGCCGAACCCTAGAAATGGAGCAGGTTATTAATACAAAATTAATCCAAGAATTTACATGAGCATACAGAATGTTAATGGCTGGCTGGTAAATGAGCAACAATTCACTACCATCAGCCCTGAACTTGCTGTTATTCCACCAACTTTGCCCTCACTTCTGAACTATTTGAACCAGTTTATCTTACAGTTGCCATCATCCACAAAATGACCCAGAGATTCATCATGGTTCAAAAGTGAACAGTATGGGAATACACAATATACTGAAATCCCTGTCCAGACAAAAATGATGACACACTCTTCAGGTAGGTTACTAACACACGTGCCAATCAGCCAAGAAAATTCATACTGTAAAATCCATTATACACCTATGGCTCCATTATCCATCCAAAGATTACACTACAAAAATGTTATAAAAATACAAAGATACTATAAAGACATTCATAAGATGACATCAACACAAAGAGTGCTATCTGAGCACATTCTTTGCAGCTGGCACCATAGCACACTTGTCAAGGTGCTGGACAATAAGCAATAAGCACCCACTTAGCCCTTAAGCAGCCTTATAGTTCATACATAACGTAATTGAAATTATTTATGAAAAAAATTAAATGTTCATTTTTCTTGTTTTCTATAGACTATACACGTACATATATGATTAACCTGTACGGTATAATCAGATTAATAGCTAACCCCACCCCCTGATGCCAGCAATTTTTTTTCTTTCCTGAAACGATGTTATTAGTACAACATTCAATGCAGGTAGAACATAAAGTGATACGCAGTGGCCCATTTAATTGGAGTAATGACCCTCACAAAGTATGGTAAATTTTGTTGAAAGTTCAAATTTCTTTTAACCCTCTCACGCATGGTGACGCGATCGCGTCAAAACGGGCCCGTCTGCAATCTGAGCTTTTGACGTGAATTGCGTCAAAAAACAGTTAAAAATTCGCCACAAATAAAGTATTTATCAGAATTGCGTCAAAATTTTCTGCATCAAAGATCCAAGCTAGACCTATAAAATAAAATAATTGTCAACTCTCTCGTGTAAGTGGATGTGAAATGATAAGGGTTTGTGTCTGTTTCCACTCAGCAGGCAGCCTGTGAGCGCAGATTGTCGTCCCTTTAAAAGATGTCCCGAGCTGGCCATACTGGCCATATGAAAATTATAATGGTAGCGTTGGAATCCTCATAAAAATCCGCTTGTATTGGCATATAAACCATAAAAAGTTGACTCAGGAAGTTTCGAGCTACGAAGTGGTGAACGTAAGTATTTCTTATTTCTCTTTACTAAATATTTTTTCGGAGTCGGTAAATTCCGCTATTTATTTGCATTTCTTGTTATTTTTTTCTTTCATAAGGCAGAATAATCTCTTGCAAAACCAATGATATATAATAATGCCAGGAAAAAAAAATACACGTTGCTGAAATTGATAACATAAAAAAATAATTCGCCGCACAGTCAGGCCATTTCGCGGGGCCCCTTAGGGAGCATAAGACGGATGTCACAGCGGACGGAAAAACTTATTAAACTTTTCATGTGTGAAGGGGTTAATGCTTGAGTTATTTTACTTCAATTTGAGTGGGTGGGGAGGGCAATTTTTGGCTTTACTTTTTCCTCTGGAAATTTTTCATGTCTCATGTCTCTCAAATGCAACATATATTTGCTCATCATATTTCCATGTTGTGACCCTTTCTTCAAGGTAATATTGGTTATGTATTTCATCATTTTTTTTTACCTATGAACCCATGAGCACACCTGTTCTATTTTCCGCCTAGCATCTAATATACTATAGGAGTAGCCGTGTGTCTGTCTGTGTGTGTGTCTGTCTGTTTTGGGTAGCCGAAACTGTAAATTCAATTTTGATGCGAGTATACTCAAAAAATCGCAAAGAAATCGTAGGTGGTAAGCGGCTTGGTCCCATGTCGATCGAATCATTTTGAGGGGGGGGGGGGCTAAAAACCCTTTAGGAGTATTAGATTACACGAAAAACTCTGCGGTAACGTCTTGCCGCATTGCACAAACTCATTAGACTCATGGACGTTTGTGTGCGTGTGTGTGTTGGAATCACACGGAACACAAAGGGTTGGAATCACACGGAACACAAAGGGTTGGAATCACACGGAACACAAAGGGTTGGAATCACACAGAACACAAAGGGTTGGAATCACACGGAACACAAAGGGTTGGAATCACACGGAACGTGGTCTACCCCGAGGCACTTTGGCCAGTGACCAACGACAGCAACAACACGATTGGAGTTTGCAATCACATGTTGTCTAATATATACTAATAGTACTACAAACATCAATACATGGGTCCAAAGGGCCCACAAGCACTTGTAGGATGTCTAAACAAGGTCCATCAGGCAGCATGGGGGTTGGGGAATGGAAGGCAAACATTCAACCAAATCACCCAGCGAATGATAAAGATGCGCACATCACAGCGTCATACGGAACCCCTCCATAAAACAAGGGTGTCAATGTTGCCCCAAGCACTGGGTAGTGATGCCCAGACTTATCTCCATGTTAAGGAAGTTGGCAGTCCACATAGCACCAGCTGTTTATGCAATGTTGCTACATCAACTTCAGTAGCATAACTGTTACACCAATAATGCTGAACAGGGTAAAATTTGTAAGCGTAACTGTTACGCCAATAACACTGTACGGATTAAACACCTTAGCTAATTGTAAACAGTGGTGAAAACTAAATTTAGCTTCTTTGAGTAATTGTGACACTGAAGAATGGGAAGGATATCTATATCATGGGCTGGGAAAAAAAGTGCTCTGAGCAGCACACCCAGGGTCACCAATCTTCATTATTTAAGGTAAAAATTGCTATAATTCAGAAATATACAATTATAATGAGTTTCTTGGCCAAAACCCTTTGATCCTGCAACCTGCCACACACTGGCCATTGACCTGAATTGTTTGAAAAAAATTGACAAACAAAAATTGTTTGACTCATCTAACATACCTGAATATATGACAGGAGGCGTCCCGCATAAGAAGGGCCCCTCATGCCACCCCGGCCAAAGCCGAGATAACTATGTATAGCACTCCATTGAGCTCTTAACTTTTGTCGCGTGAGAGGGGATGAGTGTCCCTTCAAACACACTCATCCACACTTCTTATGCGGGATGCCTCATATGGTATATATAGTATATCATTACCTTCATAGCAACTTGCTGAAAATTTTCACTTACCTTTTGTTTCAACATAGCTGAGCTGTGGAACCCCATCATTTTCTTTGAAAGACAAAACCTGCGCATAAAGTTGTCCAGCCAGAGGATAGTAGGTTTAAATTCCTTATCAGGAACCTGCAGGGAAGATATTACAACAATTTGATAACAAAATCTTACAAAACATGAAAATACATACCTCCCTCTTTCTTATACGTATGGAATATGAATTGATAAAAGTGAAGAAAAGTATGTGAAGCAATATAGTAAAACCTTGATCAGTCAGTATTCGTTAACTCAGAATTACCGATAAGTCGTAATGGTTGGCAAATATTAATCTAAAAAATATTTTCAAATTTTGAAAAATAACAAATTTTTTCTTGTACGTATAATGGGCTAAATGCAAGAATGCTCGTCAAATCCCGGCAGGTGGAGATTCCCGACCATCGTATCTCCACCGGTGTGATATACAAGAATTGTTTTCAAATGCCCAGCCAGTGGAGATTTGGGCAGGCGTACCAACACAAGCAAGTCCAAGGCGGCATCAGTATTTTTACTGTTTTACACCTATCTAATTCCTTTTACTAGCCTAATTTATCATTTCTGCCATTAAAATAATAGCTTTGTTAGTGTTCGCCACTTATCTGAGGCGTTGATGAAGAAAAAATGGGCCTGAGTGATACTTGTGCGTACATTTGAACGTCCCGCCAGTCGCCACAAAGCAATATGGCGGACCACCTCCACCACCACCGCTCTCCCTCGTCACCACTTCTCACAGCAATATAAGGCCTCCTGCACCTAATTTTACCTTAATTATGACACGTGTGCATTCAGTGTATGAATGTCACTCTCGGTTGTGTTGAAAACTCGCCTGTAATGGTCTGGGAAGAAATAGGATGGAATAAGGGCAGAGCAGTAGGCAGGTGGGATGTGCTTGGTGAACGCAATCAGCTGACTCAAATCTCCACTCGTTGCTCGACGCGTTGCGTCGTATGTTGATTCTTGCTTGCCGAAACGCGATACAACAGGTGGAGAAAAATTCTTGCATATAGCCCAATAATAGCGCCTGTAGGCAGTGACCTCCTAGACTCCAATATGAAAAAAGTATCCACTTAATTTTTTTAAATATTCAATTAGTAACCAATATTTTTCTTCAAAAATATGTTACATGGGAAGTTAATTATATAAAATACGTTTTGATGATTAACACCATTCTGAATACTACTCTGAACACTTATTTAATGTGACTCATCCTCACTCTACGCTTCCCATAAAGTGATCATCACAATTTTTTTATAAATTACCAAAAAAATAACCATAAAATCTTGAGAAAAACTAAGAACACTCCCATGGACCACAAAATGTAAAGAAACCGCACATGTAGAGGCATCCAATTAAATGCCTTAAAAATGGAATATTTACCTGAAACATCTGGAAGTGAAAAATGGGTTGGGAAGGGGTAGGGGGCATCTCTCCCCGACTTTACAATTACATTTTAGAGGAATCTGAAGGGATTGTGAAGGTCTGGAGAAAAAAAAACTAATAAAAGCAGAAAAGGACTCTTTAGATTTTTGCCAAGTTAAGTTCTTGCGCAAATTTTCATTACTCGGGAAGAAAAAAAATGTCAGGCTGAAGCAATATCCACTCAAGCGACAGCCTTCTAGGAAATTTAAATAATAATTAAATAAAGTTAAGCAGGTGGCACAGATTTCAGCAGAGGAAACACCTTCATCACTGTCAAGTAATGACTAACTGGTTAGTCATTTTTAACTGGTAAAATACTTACAGACAGAGCAATGCTGAGTGCCATCTTTCTCACGTCATCTCTTAGCTTATGTTTTCCAATTTGGCAAAGCTTGTCATAAAGCAATCCCTCCACCTCTGGGTGTTTGCTGTGCTTCAGTCCGGCTTCTCGATATACCTGTGGAAAAGAAAACCATAAACTCTCTCCTTCAAAGGCTATCATTTACAACTTTACTCCCCTGATTAAGAGTCAAAATATGGAATAATATAGAAGATTCTACACTAACTACTCCAGTATCGAAATGTTCATGGAAGATTTTTCTTATACCACATGGACTGTAGGCTAAAATTGACACCCAAATAACTTCAGAAATGTTCTATTCTTAAGAAAACTGAGAGAAGTTTGAGTGATCACCTTTCCTGTCATGATGACAGCCACCTGCTGGCTGGTGCCGTCAGGGTCCTCCTCCATCCTGAAAGGTTCAACCATGTTCTTGTCCCCTGAAAACCAGGTTGACATACCTGAAAGAAGGAAAGGTTAGGTGCCGCAAATGTGACTTCACACAATAGATACATCTAGTTTGAGTTATCATGCTGTAAACTACAATTAATCCCTGACCGATGGATGTGTTGGCAAAGACCATTCTCCCAGCATGAGGGTTTCTAAGAAATGGCTCTACTTCATATTATCATATATCCTCAAATATCAAACCTAGAATTTTCAGGCATAAATCATAAAAAGCTATCTTAAAGGATCATAAGAGCTATACCTTTTCATTCTCAAATTAAAACAACTGCACTTCAAATTAAAACAAGTGAATCTCAAATTAAAACAACTGAAGTTTAAATTAAAACAACTGAAGTTTAAATTAAAACAACTGAAGTTTAAATTAAAATAACAACTTCAACTTAAAATAATAGAATTTCAAATTAAAACTAAATTGGTAAAAAATGCAGTTTCAACCAATACACCCTATTGAACATTACTCTCGCTGACAACTGCAACCCCCCTGCTAGTTAACTAACCTAACCTGGGCATTAATTACGTAACCTAACCTCACTGGGGGGCTTTCGCCCCCCAGTTTTTCTTGTAAAGAAACCGCACATGTAGAGGCATCCAATTAAATGCCTTAAAAATGGAATATTTACCTGAAACATCTGGAAGTGAAAAATGGGTTGGGAAGGGGTAGGGGGCATCTCTCCCCGACTTTACAATTACATTTTAGAGGAATCTGAAGGGATTGTGAAGGTCTGGAGAAAAAAAAACTAATAAAAGCAGAAAAGGACTCTTTAGATTTTTGCCAAGTTAAGTTCTTGCGCAAATTTTCATTACTCGGGAAGAAAAAAAATGTCAGGCTGAAGCAATATCCACTCAAGCGACAGCCTTCTAGGAAATTTAAATTGGTAAAAAATGCAGTTTCAACCAATACACCCTATTGAACATTACTCTCGCTGACAACTGCAACCCCCCTGCTAGTTAACTAACCTAACCTGGGCATTAATTACGTAACCTAACCTCACTGGGGGGCTTTCGCCCCCCCCCCGCCCCCCAGACCCCCCTTTGTATTTTTTTTGCTTTCCGACAGCTGTTGTAGGGGTTAGAAATACTCCTTATGATGAGAACGAATCGTTAAGGATACTGAAAACCACCGATCGTGTATTGGTTTAAACTGCACCAGTGCACATATACCGAAATATTTCATGTTTGCACATTTCATTGTTACTTTCACACTCGTTCTGACATGTAGAAACAGTAGAAAAGTCAAAATACTTAAATCCAGACACAGTCATGTTCTAAATATTAGCCAAAACATGTTTCATACAGACGAGAAGGGGTGCAGTCAGTTCGTACAAAAGTTGTTTCGTACACCAAAAAGTTGTTTCGTAGTCTATATGAAACCATAGTCGTTTCGTACACACAGCTCAGAGTTGAACTTGATTACTAGTTACGAAACAACACCAGATATGTACGAAAAAACTCAAAATCAGTGTAAGAAACGAGTAACAAAACCTGGGTACGAAAAAACTACCATAGAAAACACTAAGATCGCCAGGACAACGTTTTTTTTCGATGTACAGACGTCTGGTGGCGTTAATACTTTCATTTCTACATCCATGATTTCAGGAAAGTTAAAAGGGGCTATCTGGAGAGTCTGTGTCATTTTGTGTCTTTATCTGTGTCATATTATGGCTGTAAATGAACAAATTACAAAAATATCACCAGAGTGGCGACCTACAATAAAGTCGCCAATTAGAGTTTATGTTCTGAGTGTCCTCCCGCCATCGTCGTCACGCGAAAAAAAACGAGTAGCGAAATTTGAAACCGTATATACTTGCAGATACAAAGCATAAAACAACACTGAAACAGGGTAGATTATACACTGATAGTCATGATATAAACTACTGTGTATCATCTTCAGTGGCACATAAAAATCAGTAGTGATGCTATAATTCGTAATAATTGGCGGCTGGCGACATTATTGCAGCTGGCAACTAAAGTGGAAAAATCTTAAGAACAAGGGTTCCACGCTAAGCTGACCCAAATGTTGGCTTTACGTATTATACTTACTGGGTAAATCTTAAGAACAAAGGCTCCACCCCCTATCTTCTTCTTATAGCCAACAAGCTTGGGGACATGGTGGGAAACCGGGGTTGAATACCCCCACCGGGGTGGGGGAGCACACACATAAGGGAAATATGGCCCCTACAAAAAAATCCATAAACTAGGAAAATTTCCCTAATTCATAAACTTTATCGGGGCCATATTTCCCTTATGTGTGCTCCCCCACCCAAAAACCCCAGTTTCCACTATGTCCCCAAGCTTGTTGGCTATAAGAAGATAGGGGGTCAAGTCTTTATTCTAAAAATGACAACTCTACAGACCTAACCTAGCACCCCTCCTCGAGCCCCTCGTGCTACTTACTTGATACTTGATGTTGTTTAGAGGATAATTCCTCAGAGCCGTAGTGTTCTACCGCTGCAGCCGGTCCTAGCGTCCCTAAACTGTAGGTTCACTTGGTCCAGTAAGGAGTTTGTGGGTGCTCTATACATAGCGAAGTGTAACCAGGTACTGGTGGTTCGTCAGGGACTGTCCACAGGTATTCGTCCAGTTGGGATTTTAACTTCTCTACGGAGCAGCTGGTGATGTCTCGGATGTTTCTTGGGAGGCTGTTGAAGGCTCTTGGGCCACTGTAGGGTAGGCTGGCTGATAGAAGTCTTGATTCTTGCCGGGGCTTGAGTTGGTGGGGCTTTCCTGAAGCATTTCCGACCTGCCCTCTCATTTATGTAAGCATCCAATTTGTTGATGTTGGAGGGGTTGGGTACTTTTTCTTCTAGGATCTTCCAGATGTATATGGTGGAATATCTCTCTCTGCGTCATTGCTGGGAATATAGTCCTAGTCTTTTTAGTCTTTCCCAGTAATAGAGTTCTTTCATCCCTCTTATTTGCCTTGTGAATGACCGTTGGACCGACTCAAGGGCCTGGATATCCATAGCCTTTTGGGGAGACCATAGTTGACTGCAGTATTCCAGGATGGGCTGGACTAGTGCTCTCCATAGTTATCATACACTCTTTTCCCGGGAGTAGAAGGTTCTAAGTATCCACCCTGCAATCCTTCTAGCTTTCTTGATGGTCTCTTCGATGTGGTGTTGGAAGGTGCCATCAGCATTGAGAAGAATGCCCAGACATTTTACATGTGGGCTAGTGGTTATCACTTGTTTCTCGCTTGACAGGAGGGAGGTGTTGTTGAGGATCTCTTGGTTTTTACCACTCCTAAGAAGTTGGAATTTTTCACCATTGAATAGCATGTTGTTCATTTTGGCCCATTCATAGATTTTGTCGAGATCCTCTTGAAGAAGGCTGATGTCTTCTCTGGCTCCAATGCTTTTACATATGTTGGTGTCATCGGCGATCGAGGCCGTTGTTGAGTGGGTCACTTCTTTGTCTAAGTCCCCTATCATGATGAGGAAGAGTAAAGGTCCTAGTACAGACCCTTGGGGGAGACCGCTCACCACACTGTGCTGCTCTGAAATGGCTCCATTTGCCGTCACTGACTGCGTTCTTTCAATGAGGAAGTTGTATAGCCATAAACCCACTTTTCCTGCTATTCCAAGGTCCTTGATCGTATGTATGAGGATGCCATGGTCCACCTTGTCAAAGGCCTTCGCAAAATCCAGGAATATGTCGACGTTTTTACCTTCTGCGAGGTGGTGGAGGAGTTTGTCGTGGTATGCCAGGAGCTGTGATAAGCAGGATCTGCCTTTTCCGGAATCCATGCTGGCCAATGTTAAGAAGATTTCTTTCTTCCATGAAGGCATAAATCCTGTTTCGGATGATTTTTTCAAACACTTTCACCATGTGTGAGGCGAGTGCTATGGGTCTGTAGTTTTTTGCTGAGCCCTTGGGTCCCCCTTTGTAGATTGGGGTTATTGTTGCTTTCTTTGCCTGGTCAGGCACTTTACCTGTATCCAATGAGTGACGCCACAGTATGTGTAATGGATGCGCTATGCTGTCTTTGCATTTGATTTGCTGTGCACTAACCTAACCTAACCTGCCCTAACCTAACCTAACCTAACCTGACCTGACCTGACCTGACCTAACTTACTCTAGGTTATACCTACTACTTAGATACGCACTACTTTCTCAAACTCGTCGTCCATCGCGCATCTTGCTGGACTTAATTTTTCTCAAGAACCAGAAATTTAATATCGGCCATGTAGGCAAAGTAAGGATCAGCCCACACTAAAGTTGTTCGCCACAAAGTATTATTCAACAATGCACTAATCATGTAGTAAAAACTTTATTAAAACCCAAGAGAAACATACAAAGAATAAAATGTATGAAAACTTATGTCATAATTCTAAAAGTAAAATACAAAAAACAGTAAGCATTCATGTAAAATGCATGTAATTAAAATTATTATGAGCTTACTGGTCCATTTAAATATGAGCAAGCCTTGATAAGTTGTAATGAGGATCTCTCACCCCTCATATATTCATCCCAAAGAATGAACAATTTATTTTGCAGCTCCCTGTATCGTCTTCGTTGGATCCTTCGGAGCTTTCTTTCCAACACCAGCCTTATCTGTAATGATGTTAATTTAGCCTCTTTATGGAGAAGGCTTACCAAGATAGAATTGGAGGCTACTTCTATCTGCTGCACACTTATTTAATTGGTTGTGCCATTAGATATATAGAATATAGAATACAACCCCCTACATTTGACGCCAACTCTAACTTGGCGTTGCACAGTAAAGGAGTTATCTAATGTGGGCGAAATGACTCCACCGAGTGGGCGAACTGATTTTGGGCGAAACGACCTTTTGGTGTGGGCGAACTGACATGTGGACGAAATGACCGGATACCGTGTGCTCCCCCACCCAAATACCCCGGTTTCCCACCATATCCCCAAGCTTGTTGGCTATAAGAAGAAGATAGGAAGTGGAGCCTTTGTTCTTAAGATTTACCCTAAAGTGTTACCTACGTACGGTAGTGCACGAAACTCCCTGTAACCGACGAGAAAACACCTGTAGCCAGGTGTGTGTGCCTCTCCACCAAGTATTCCATTGATGACAAAAACCTGCAGCCAGTTCAATAGACCTCTTTGCCAGGTACTCAAGTAATAAGAAACCACTTGCAGCCAATTCCATATGCCTCTTAATTAAGTATTCACGTGATCTCAAATTGATGACCAAACATTGAGATGCGATCGATCTGCAAGGTGACCACCATTCATGACGACATGCAATGATAACAGGAATAAAACATATTTACGTGTGCTTCGTGTGACCTGTAGAGCTTCCAGAGTAGTGTTGAGGATGAGACAAGATCAAATAAGGAATATAAAGGCCATAACTCACCCAATCGCTCCTAGCTTTGTTTACTCCCAGGGCAACATGGCGGGAACTGCGGCGCTGCTCGACAAGGCCGCGGTTTTTTTCCTCTCCCACAGTCTTCGTGTACATTATCGTACCGCTCCATCGAAAAGTGTCGTATTTTGACCCTTGATTATCGTACACCTACCTACATATATTCTGCATTAAAAGTGTGATGAATTAATATTCCCTGTCCGTTTAAGGTAACTTCAGTAGAATACTACTGAAATATTTTATTAAATATTACACATCTTGTTGTGAGAGGATATCCAATCCGTAAGAAATAGCTTGAGAATCTGAGAGAATGCGTTCAACACACTAGCTGTGCGTTCAACAAAAGGATACTTTGCGTCAGTTAACGGCTGAATCATGGATTGACGTTGACAGAAAGTCCATTAATATATATTGTCAAAGGTCTAAAGCAGGTATGGACACTGCATGACTGCATATATGGCTCCTGAGGTTGATAGCCTTGCATGACGCCCGCCACCACCCATGTCGTAGAAGATCGGTAGTTACCAAAGATAATAATTATATAGAGGTATATTAACCTTAGTAGTAGTTACTTATATAGTGTAAAAAACTTCTTTTGTCTTACATACTACCTACTGTAGCTACACTTACATGCAAATCAATAATGGTTTATATATTCATATTATAAATCCAATGTGAAAAATGTCACGAATCACACACATGCACCTCAAGAGGGTCATGAAATGTTTTTACCTTGGTAAACTTTTCAACCCTGTATAGTCTAACAGCAGTGGCTTGCACAGACATATAGGGTTCTACGTACAGCTAGGTAGACGGGCAGGGGCTCGATCATCTCCAAAAAAAGGGCACTACGTGTCACATATGTTATATATATTGCCTGTTTTACCTTTTCTCCTCCATATTTAACAAACTCCCCTATGAGCCCATCTGTCCCTGCAGCTTTGCCGTTCTTCAAAGCTTTCAGTACCTTTTCTACCTCACTAACTTTAAGCTCAATTACTGTTTCCTCCATTTCTCTCTTGTCACTGTAAATCATAATGTTTTCCATTCCCTCTACTTCCATGTTCTTTCTAATTACTTTACTCCAGTACCCTTCTATTACTGATTTTATTTCATCCTCCTTCTCTGTATCTCTTCCCTCTATTTTCAGTTTAACTTTCTGGTTCATCTCTCGTCCATCGAGGTTTCTCTTTAATCTTTTCCATCCTTCCTTTTCCCTCTCTCCTCTGGGTAAACTGTTTAGTTTCTATGCCTGCTGTTCCTCCCATGTAACTATCTTTTTACTAATTAATATTTGTGCTACTTTTTTCGCATTCTTATATTGAGCCCATGCTCTCTCCCATTCTTGTCTATATTGGTCTCCTTCTTTTTCTATCAATTTCCTTAATTTTCTCTGCCTTCTATTTTCATTTTTCCTGTTTCTTAATGCTTGCTCTACCTCTTTATCCCATCATCCTTTTAGTCTAGTTGTTCCTCCTGTCTTGTATTTCTTCACTCCTATAGTATTTTTTGCCTCCTGCATCATTACCGTTTTAACGTCCTGCTCCCACGCTTCCATAGTTCTATTACCCTTCTCAGTTTCTCTACTCAACTTCTCATCAAGTTTTTGGCTGTAGCTACTCTTCCCAGTCAGCATCTAGTATCCTCCATTTAGTCCTCCACTCTGTCTTCGCAACTTGCACTTTCGACCTATCCTTTCCACACGACACTCCTATCATGATGTGGTCTGAAATATCTATCTCCTCGTTCTTTCATATCGTGCCCTTACTTTTCTCTATTTCTGTGCTTACTATTATGAAATCTATTGCTGATTCTGCTCCTCTATCTCTCCACGTCACTGGATCTTCTAACTCCCAATTCTTAATTTTTAGATTGGCCTTTTCTGTAAAATCCAAAAGCATCTGTCCATTGATGTTTACTGGTGCACTATTTAGACCTATGTGCCCATTGAAATCTCCCATCAGTGTCCATTTTCTTTTTCCAACTCTCCTGCTTATTTCCATTAGTGCATCATAAAGTTTTCAGTTTTCTGCCCGGTTTACAACACCTTCAACACCCATGTATACACCACTGTCACCCACCATTCTTCCTTCCCATCTGTGATCCTGACTGTGATTATGTCTCCCTTGTTGTATCCTAGCTTATCTACTGTTTCCTTCTGCAGGTGTACCTCTGATATCTCCCTTCCTGCCTTCTCCCTCACAAGAACCCCAACACCTCCTCCCTTCTTCTCACCTGTTTTCCTTCCTCTTCCTATGCCTCATAGGAAGAGGAAGCATGCATGCCTGCACAGAGAAGGTATAGGTTTCTTGCACGTGACGTCACAGCCCTTGTTGTGGCTGCGACAGACGCGGTTTCAAGCCAAATGCCGCCCGTCGGAGCGAGCTGGAGGACCAACAAACTCCACTTGCCGCCTGTGTTTGCCAGCTTAGGGTAATTTTCCCATACAAAATATATGTTTATCAGTATAAAAGATATACTGTTATCTTCGGAAATGTTTGTTCTATAATATTATCAAATAAAAAACCGTAAAACACCCTAAATAAATGCCATTATGAGAGACTTAAGAAATATGCATGAACTTAATATTCACCAGCGCCAGCTCCCATTTAATATTTTGCGAGAAAACTTTTTACATGGAGAATATCAATAGAAGCGGAATTTCATTAGCTTTCCATTGATATATTTAGTTTTCTGATAAATGAATTAGAACCATGCATACATTAGCGTTAACTAAATAAATAACATCATGAAATTGGGTAATTTTTCCATTCATGAGGTTATTTATTTAGTTGACGCTAATTTATGCATGGTTCTAATTCATTTATTAGAAAACTAAATATATCAATGGAAAGCTAATGAAATTCCGCTTCTATTGATATTCTCCATGTAAAAAGTTTTCTCGCAAAATATTAAATGGGAGCTGGCGCTGGTGAATATTAAGTTCATGCATATTTCTTAAGTCTCTCATAATGGCATTTATTTAGGGTGTTTTACGGTTTTTTATTTGATAATATTATAGAACAAACATTTCCGAAGATAACAGTATATCTTTTATACTGATAAACATATATTTTGTATGGGAAAATTACCCTAAGCTGGCAAACACAGGCGGCAAGTGGAGTTTGTTGGTCCTCCAGCTCGCATCTCCCGCGCCTGTCGCAGCCACAACAAGGGCTGTGACGTCACGTGCAAGGCACCTATATTTACCCATAAGAACATAAGAACATAAGAAAATAAGAAAGCTACAAGAGGCCGCGAGGCCTACACGTGGTAGTTCCTGTCAACTAACACTACCCACATCCACCATTCATCCCCATCCATGAACCTATCCAGCCCCTCTTTAAAGCTTCCTATTGACTCCGCACTAACTACCTGTCTACTGAGACCATTCCATTCATTCACCACCCTATTTGTGAACCAGTTTTTCCCTATTTCCTTTCTAAATCTACGCCCTTCCAGCTTGAATCCATTACTTCTTGTTCTACCCTGGTTAAAAGCCTTAAGAACTTTTCCTATCTCTCCTTTATTAAATCCCTTTATCCACTTAAAAACTTCTATCAGATCGCCCCTTACTCTGCATCTCTCGAGTGAGTTTAATTTTAATAACTTCAATCTCTTCTCATAACTAAAGTTACGCATCCCTTGTATCATTTTGGTCATCCTTCTCTGCACTGTTTCTAACAAGGCTATATCCATTCTGTAATATGGAGACCAAAACTGAACCGCATAGTCTAGGTAAGGCCTGACTAGAGCCAGATAAAGCTTTAGAATAACTTCCGCACTTCTACTTTTAACACTTCTGGTAATGAATCCTAATACTCTATTAGCTCTATTTATGGCGTCAATACATTGTTTCCTAGGTCGGAGGTCTGGGCTAGGTCGGAGGTCTTGGGTCTGGTATTTTCCTGCGTTATTTATCGTGTTCTCTAGTTCTAACCCTCTCACGTGTCTCTCTAGTAGCTACTATATACCATCCTTCCTCCAGCATCACGCTACGCCACCAACACCCTCTACAGGCCGTGAAATAGGTAGTAACTATTAGTGACTTGAAAAATAGCGCCACGACTGCGATATGGCAACACCTGTGGCCCCCGCTATACAGAATCCACTTGTAACCGTTGCAATAGCCTGTTGTCAGGGATCGTAGCGCTATATAGGTAGGGCAGGGAATGAAGGGGGATATAGTGAAGGGAGTAATAGGTGTGTCATGGGGTACAAAAGGCAGAGCTGGGCGGAGCGCAAACGAAAGCGCAAATGCGCAAAAGCGCAATTTGCGCTCCATATAAAATATTTGCGCTTTGCGCAAAACGCCGAAAATTTGCGCTTTTGGAGTTTGCGCTCTCGATATTTTATAAGTCCGCAAATGCGCAAACTTAGCAGAAAAACTTTGCCGAGAAACTCAAATGACGTAAAATCAAAAAATTAAAAGATACGTTAAATATAGCATTTATATTTAAGTTTACTTTTTATTTAAAAAACGCTGCAGAAAAGAGCAAGCTCATGCCACGGTCGAGTGTGGCACAGAGAGCTGCAAGCATTGCGAGCTGGACGGGGACGTGGACGATGAACTGGAGAAGAACTTGCACTCCTGGACCCAGCTGGACGTCCAGGATAACGTGCCTCTGTCACCTGACATGTTTCCCATGGAGCACAGGCAGATCTGGGTGGACCTGTTCATCAGGTACAACACTCCAGTGCCCTCCTCAGCGGCGGTAGAGCGGCTGTTCAGCATGGGCTCAGACGTCATGAGGCCGAAGCGATCGAGTCTGACGGCCAAGAACTTCGAGAAGCTGGTGCTCCTCAAGGGTAACATGAACCTCCTCAAGGGTCGGTGGGAGCTGGAGGACAGTGACGAGGACGACTAATATTAGTATTGTTGTATTTTCATTTTTCAAACATTTTGTGTTGTTTTGACAGTATTATCTTATTTTTTATATAAACTTGTGTTCAATAAATGCTTCAAATACTGTAAACATTCAATCTTTTAATCATTTAACACTTTATATTAATTTAACATAGAATTTTTCAGTTTGCAGACTAAAAAATGAGGTTTGCGCTTAACTTTTATGTTTGCGCTTTAAATTTTTTTATTTGCGGTCTAGTATTTTTTTGCGCAGAAATTTGCGCTTTGCGCCTTTGGCGCTCCCCCTTTTTTCGGAAATTTTGGGGCGTTTTTTTCCCCTTTGGGGATCGATCGCGAAAATTTTCGCTTTGCGTTTTGGGGACTAAGGGAAAAAAATTTTTGTGACCCCCCAGCTTTGAAAAAAAGGGGGAAAAAGGGGAAAGAAAGGGTTTGGTTTTTTTACTGCAATATTTTCAGATAAAGACGAGCGGGGAGTGGGGACGAGAAAAACGTCAATCGTGAATTAAAACGGTGACGTAAACGAAAAAATTTTAAGGCAAATTTTTGGTGAAGAAGGGGCTTTTTGGGCCGTTTGGGCCTTTTTTTTCTGTTTTTTTGGCGGCCCATTTTTAAGAAGCCGGTTTTTCTTGGGAAATTCCCCCGGGCTGGCCCGCCGGAAGAACTGGAAAAAGCGAGAGCCGGGCTCGTTTACCACGGTTTCTTCCCCGCTTTTTGGGGCCCGTGACGCCCCAGAGATAAAAAAAAAAATTGAGCGGGGGAAGGGCAGGGTTCCCCGACAGTGAGTATCTTTCTAAAATACTTTAACCGATAACGGGACAAAATTTAAACCCATAGATGCCCTTTAGAAGCAGGGGCCAAAACCTTCAAAACCACGAACCCAAGACTATACAAGGAAAAAGGGACACGACGGGCCCAAACTTTTAAAAACAATTTTGAAAAGAATGATCATGTCTTTCAGGCTGACGTGCCCCTTTTAGAAACCCGGACTTTTGATTTTTTTTGCTGAATTTGGGCTGATAATATGGCACAAAAATTTAGCCTCATTTGAAACTTTTGGGTACCCAGGGGTTTAAAACTTTTCGGCCCAAACAAAAATAGACCCTTAAAATGGGAAGGGCAGGTGATAGGAAAAAGCCCCGTCTGGTGAAAAAAATTTTCTCGAGTCTTTTAACTTTAAAAACACAAAGGGTTTTTTTTTTCAAATTTTTAAACAAAATATGAAACCCAAAAGAAAAACCGGGAAAAATTTTTCCCGTTTGTTTCCCATTATGCTCCAAATTTTTGGTTCTTAGAGATCTCTCAAAAACTTGTTGGAGAACGTGAAAATGTTGGAACTCTCCCCCCCGAGGGGGACGGATCCCAAAAACCCTTCACCATCATCCAAATTTCCCCCACAAAAACATTGCAAATTCAAAAAGTATGCATTAAAATTACTGTTAGGGGGACATGAAAAAATATTAATGTGTGGGAGAGGTGCTGAAAAGGTATTGGGGGAAATAAACTAGCTTTGGGGTTTGAGGGAAAATCTTAAGAAAAAGGGGGGTTCCCCACGGAAAGTGACCCAATTTTGGGCTCAAATGTGTTTTTACTTTCCCTGTCCTTAACACACCTGTTTAGATTTTAATGATGCCGATCCTTCCCTTTGTTTAAAATTGGCCGATTTTTACATTTCGGTTTTGGGAAAAAAACCCAAGTCCAGTAGGGGTTTAGGTTGGGGTCGGTTGGTCAGGTTAGGTTGGGTTTTAGTGCAGGGCCCGATGGGCTCGAGGGGGGGTGCTAGGTTGGGGTCTTTAGAGTTTTGGGGTCATTTTAAAAAAAGGGTTTCAACCCCCTTACCCTTCCCTTCTTCTTATGCCAAAAAGTTTGGGGGAAAATGGGGGGGAAACCGGATTTTTTTGGGGGGGGGAGCACCCCATAAAAGGGAAAATAGGGGCCCCGATAAAGTCTTTTGAACTGGGGAAAAAATTTCCCCTTTTTTTGGGGGGTTTTTTTTTGTGGGGGGCCATTTTTCCCCTTGTGTGGGGGCCCCCCCAAAAACCAAAAAACCCCGATACCACTATGCCCCCCAAGCTTGTTGGCTATAAGAAAAAAGAAGATAGGGGGTGGAGCCCTTGTTCTTAAGTTTTCCCGATATTATATATATATATATATATTTTATTTTTATATATATATATATATAAAATATATATATATATATAATTTATATATGTTTTAATATTTTTTTTGTATTTCTGTATTTTTTGGTTTTAAATTGTATGTTTGGGGGAAAAAAGGGGATTAAGGGGTATTTTTTGGGGTGAAACCCTGATTTTTAAATGTTGACATATTAAAAATTTAAAGGGTTTGAAAAATGATGTACAGAAAACCCCTCGCTTTGACCAAAAATTAGGGAAAAAGGGGTTTGCGATTTTTAAAATATATCCGAGGGGATCCGAACTTTCCCAAATAAACAATTGTGGTCGTTAATGAGGTGAAATTTCCCCTTTTCCGACAAATCCGTGTACGGGAACTTTGCCCCGTTCCCCTTGACGAAATTTCTTTTTACTTACAACCCTGCAGCCATCACAAAACCCCCCACAAAATTTACGGGGGAAAAAAAACCCCAATCAAAACCGTAAACGCATATCCCTGCCCCTTTTTTCGGTAAAAGCAGGCAAAAAACCCGGGACGGGCCCGGAAAAAGTGTTTAAAGGGCCGGTATTTGTTATCAAAATTTAAAGGGTCCGAAAAAGGGCGGGTTCCGTTTATACACTAAACTTTAAAGAAAGTACTACGGGGCCCCTCAGTTTTCCCCCCCTAATAGTTGGGGTTTGGTGCCTTTAAAGTGGGAAATTAAAGGTTGGGGGTTTAAAGAGTTTTTCCCGGCATATGGGAAAAATCCAAAATTTAAAAAAAATTTTTAAAGAAATTGTATTTGTTGAATATGAATTTTTAATCGTTTTTATGGTACTTTTGGTTGCAATTATCTGCCCATCAGAAATTACCTCCCCTTTGTGCTTTAAAAAATCGGGAGGTTTAAAAAAATTTTTTTTATTTTAGTTATGTTGGTTATTTGTTCGTTTTTAATTTTTCCCCTTTCCTTTAAAACTTTTTATAAAGGTACCCAAAAACCCAAACCCATTTTTATATTTTTTGCTTTTCCCTTTATTTTTTACCCCGGGTTATTATAAAGGGGGGGCAATTTTTCGGAAAAATTTAAAGGATAAAAAATTTATAAAACATGATTTAGGGGTCCTGTATGAAAAAAACACTCAAAATGCTGTCGGGCTCTTTTTCCTTTTGGGCAAGGGTTTAATCTTCGAAAGTAACACAGTCTTTTTTTTAGGAAATGTAGGGTCCCGGGGTTGCATGAAGGGGTTACCGCGAATTTTGAAGGAAAAGGGCCCTTGGGAGAGGGAGTGAAGGGGGAGTAAAATAAAAAATAAATACCCTTTTATTTCCTAAAACCCGGGTTTTACAAAAACCCCATTACTTTCACAGATGTTCAAATCCCAATATTTTCCTAAAAATGAAACTTCTGAAAGTCACGCAAAAAAAAAAAATCCCAAAAAAGGAAGTAAAAAAACGAAACCCCTTAAAAGGAAATTAATTATAACTTTAAAACAAAAAAGTACTAAAATTAAAATTTTTTGGGGTTTTTAAAAAAACCTACTAACATATCCCAACTGCTTTTGGGGATAGGGGGAAACAAATTTAGTTCACTTGGGGGCCCAATTAAAATTTAAATTTAAGTCAAGATTTAAAAGTTAGATTTCCATTTTTAATGTCCCCTAAGGCAAATTTTTTTGCTTTATTTAAAGGGCCTTTTAAAAAAGTGATGGGTCTGGCCCATTTGTTTTTCTGGCCCCTTGGCCCCCCAAAAAAGGCCCTTTTAGCTGCCTTGTTGTATGGCTGAAATTTTCCCTGACAATGGAAAACTAGGAAACCCCTCCGGATAAAAACCCATTGACAGCCTTATAAACAGCCCGGAAAAAATTTTTCATTTAAAAATATCTGTCTTTAATTGTTTAAACCCCTTTAATCCTTTTTATTTTAAGGGAGTAACGTGAAACCTTCTTTAGCTCCCCCAATAGCTAGTTTAGCTGCCAAAAATTTTGGGCCCTTTTTTAAAAAACTAAAAAGTTTAAAAATTTTAAAAAAAGTATTTTTTTTTTGAGTCCCATATACCCATACAGAAAAATTCCCTTTAAACTTTAGAGAAGGGGAGAGAGAGATTAATTTAATTTCCAAAAATTTGCCCAAACCCCCAAAGCGGAAAATCCCCCGGGGACTGGCGGGGAGAAAGAAAGGCCCGTTAATGAAAACCCTCATTATTTCCACCCTTGCCATCAGGGGCCGCAGTTTAAAAAAAAAAATAAGTCCCCTAATGTGGAACTCGACCCCGCCCGCCCCATATGAAAGTCCGTAGGTTTTTCCCCCTCTTTACCTTGGGCCCCATTTAAAAGTTTCCCGGTTTTTGGACCAAAAAAACCCCCCAATGTGAAGGGTATGGGGTTGTGATCCATTTTCCCAAAATTTGTCCCGTCATTATCGTAACTTATTAAGGCTTTCATTCGAAAAGGTTTTCACTTCCCCAGGGGGTTGGTGTTTTGTTTACAAATTTTCAGCTGTGAGGGGGCCGAGCGGGCGAGCCTCGAACACTCCGTTTACCGTTTCTGGCAGGGACGAAAAACGGGAAAAAGAGAAACCGCAAAAAGCCGTAAAAAGCCGGTTTTTACGGGTTTCTTTACCCAAAAATTTCCCCCTTTGAGGGGAAAATGCAACTCCGAAAAAGCCAATGGGTCGCTGGCAAATTTTAACCCCACAATTTTTGGGGAAAATTGGGGCAACTTTAAAAAAAATAGGGGGTTATTCCACTGCACTTAAAAAACAAAAGTTTTAATTTAAGAACGATTTTTCTTCCCATTGTATATTGTATAGAAGCCTGAGTCTGTAAAACAGCATTTAACCAAATAAAACCCAAATAGGTTTCAGTTGAGGAGGCCAAGGTAAAATGGGTTTCTCTATGATATTTTATAGTCCCAAAACGTATGTTTTTGAAAATTATCTATACCTAGGCATCTATTTTCCTGTTATTATTTTGGGATCAATCAGAAAAGGAAAAAACCTGGAAGTGATGAGTCCGGGACGCGTGAAGGGAGCAATTTTTTTGATTCCTCGCCCCGCCAAAAAACCCCCGCCCCCCACTTCCCCCCCGCGGCCAAGGGGTTTCCTTTCCACAATTTAAAAACCCACATTTTCGAAACAACAAGCCCATTTCGGCATTTTTTTATTCTTCCGTTTTTTTTCCCCCCAAAGGGAAATTTCTTTTTGTATTTTGAAAAAGCGTTTGCCAGACGCCCGCGTACTGTCCCAGAAAACAGTTGGAAAAAATCACCAAATTTTTCATGCCACAATATACATGTAAAAAAAAATATTAAGCTTTGCTACTTGAGGGGGGTAATTTGCATTAAATTGCTATTATAGAACGTTCCATCGTAATGAATGTCATCCATATAATTAGTAGAACAACAGAAGAACTATATTTTTTGGTATTCAGATGCGGTGCATCAATGTTTATCGCGAAATTAATTTATGAAAAATATTAGTCGCGGAGCCAAAACACAGTAGACCAACCTTTGAGTTAAAACTGCCAGCGACCACTGGCATTTCTCGAGTTTCAGTTCTCTCTAATTAAGACGCACGTAGCAAAAACGTGAAGTGTGAACCGGGCATTAGGCGGCTGGTGGAGTTTGTTGGTCTTCCACGCTCGCATCTCCCGCGTCTGTCGTCTGCACAACGAGGGCTGTGACGTCGATCACGTACAAGGCACCTATGGGCGTGGGTATGTTTCAATAACATTTGGATTACTTGTTCTTGGTATTTCATAGCTTTAGTTGCTAAAAACTTATGTGCAGGACAATCAACAATGGACATCCATACAGGAACAAATTTAAGGTAGCTATTATTCGTCTACCCGTACGTACGATATAGGTAATACGCTAGGTACAGGTAGCTACAGCCATTTCCAAAAGATGGACGTCATGATAATTAGAGAGAACTGCAACTCCGAAATGCCAGGGGTCGCTGGCAGTTTTAACTCACAATTTGGTGAAAAGTTGGTCAACTTGAAACAAAAATATGGGCTTATTCCACTGCACTTAAAACACAAAAGTATAATATTAAGAACGATTTTCTTCTATATGTATATTGTATAGAAGCCTGATTCTGTAAAACATTGTATATAACCAAATAACCAAGTAGGTTATAGTTGAGGAGGCGAGGTAAATGCTACTCTATGATATTATATAGTCAATAACGTATGTTTAGAAGTTATCTATACCTAGGCAGTCATATGTTTCTGTTATTATTGTGTATCAATCAGATAGAAAGCCTGGAAGTGCAATGAGTCGACGCGTGAAGTGGCAATGTTTTGATTCAATCTCCCCGCCACAATCTCCCCGCCCACCACTCCCCGCCGCGGCGTGTCGCCTCCACAATTAGAGAGAACTGAAACTCGAGAAATGCCAGTGGTCTCTGGCAGTTTTAACTCAAAGGTTGGTCTACTGTGTTTTGGCTCCGCGACTAATATTTTTCATAAATTAATTTCGCGATAAACATTGATGCACCGCATCTGAATACCAAAAAATATAGTTCTTCTGTTGTTCTACTAATTATATGGATGACATTCATTACGATGGAACGTTCTATAATAGCAATTTAATGCAAATTACTCGCCTCGAGTAGCAAAGCTTAATATATTTTTTACATGTATATTGTGGCATGTAAAATTTGGGTGATGTTCACACTGTTTTCTAAGACAGTACTGCTGCGTCTGGCAAACGCTTGTCAAAATACAATAAGCAATGCCTTGGAAAAACGAAGAATAAAGAATGCCGAAATCGGCTTGTTGCTGCGACAATGTAGGTTATAATTGTGGAGGCGACACGCCGCGGCGGGGAGTGGTGGGCGGGGAGATTGTGGCGGGGCGATTGAATCAAAACATTGCTACTTCACGCGTCGACTCATTGCACTTCCAGGCTTTCTATCTGATTGATACACAATAATAACAGGAAAATATGACTGCCTAGGTATAGATAACTTCTAAACATACGTTATTGACTATATAATATCATAGAGTAACATTTACCTCGCCTCCTCAACTATAACCTACTTGGTTATTTGGTTAAATGCATGTTTTACAGACTCAGGCTTCTATACAATATACATATAGAAGAAAATCGTTCTTAAAATTATACTTTTGTGTTTTAAGTGCAGTGGAATAAGCCCATATTTTTCTTTCAAGTTGACCAACTTTTCACCAAATTGTGAGTTAAAACTGCCAGCGACCACTGGCATTTCGGAGTTGCAGTTCTCTCTAATTATAACCTACATTGTCGCAGCAACAAGCCGATTTCGGCATTCTTTATTCTTCGTTTTTCCAAGGCATTGCTTATTGTATTTTGACAAGCGTTTGCCAGACGCAGCAGTACTGTCTTAGAAAACAGTGTGAACATCGCCCAAATTTTACATGCCACAATATACATGTAAAAAATATATTAAGCTCTGTTACTCGAGGCGAGTAATTTGCATTAAATTGCTATCTTAGAACGTTCAATCGTAATGCATGTCATGCATACACTTACTAGAACAACAGAAGAACGTTCTTTTTTAGTATTCAGATGCGGTGCATCAATATTCATTGCGAAATTGATTTAAGAAAAATATTAGTCGCGGAGGGAAAACACAGTAGACCAACCTTTGAGTTAAAACTGCCAGCGACCACTGGCATTTCTCGAGTTTCAGTTCTCTCTAATTGGCTCTTACCGTACCGTAGATAACAGTGAAGTCGCCAGGACAACTTTTTTTTTCTGTTTACAGACGTGTGGTGGCGTTAATACTTATATTTCTACATCCATGATTTTAGGAAAGTTAGAAGGGGCTATCTGGAAAGTCTGTGTCATTTTGTGTCTTCATCTGTGTCATATTATGGCTATAAATGAACAAATGACAAAAATATCTACAAAGTGGCTAGGAGAGTCGCCTTCTAGTGTTTATTTACTGAGTGTCGTACCGCTGTCGTCGTCGCCCGAAAAAAAAACGCGTAGTGAAATTTGAAACCGTATATACTTGCAGATACAAAGCATAAAACAACTCTGAAACAGAGTAGATTATACAGTCATGATATAAACTACTGTGTATCATCTGCAGTACGGCACATAAAAATCAGTAGTAATGCTATAATTCGTAATATACAGCGCCCGGCGACATGACTGCAGGTGGCGACTTTACTGTTATCTACGTAGCTGATTTGTCATTATTGTGTTCTCGAGATATGTAAATACAAAATGATAGCCATATATGTTACTTTGAGAAATCATTCACGTGTTTGGTGCGAAAGATATCACATAATAATTTTGCGCCACAGGCACATCCAAGTATAGTATATAGATACTATCCTTGGGCACATCGCACGTGACTATTTATACACATACAGTACAAGCTCGCTCGCATAAGCAAGATTGTAATTTTCCAGAATTTGTAAGTTTTGGTGAGCAAAAAGTGGGTTCAGGAAAGGCAGAGGTGGAATGGAAAATATATTTACAATAAAAGAAATTATTGAAAGAAACAAGCACCAGAAGAAAGAGCTTTACTTATAATATTTATAGATATAGAAAAGGCGTACGACACACTAAATAGAGGAAAGTTAATAAGATTACTGAGACACATATTGGAGTAGATACAAAGGTGGTGGACGTAATAAACAGCATGTATGAAGGGAACGAAGTGAAATTTACCCTAGGTGACATTACAACTGGCTGGATGGAAAATAATATAGGAGTTAGACAAGGATGTGTCATGTCCCCAACATTATTTAACCTGTATTTAGAGGATCTGATCGTGAGAATCAGGAAGTCAAGTAAAGGAGTAACAATTGGAGGAGAAAAGTTAGGATGCCTGGCCTATGCTGATGATGTAGTCACTGAGCTCTATAATAATACTCTAATACTCTAATATAATAATAGTTTATTAATATTCATATAGAGCTCAGTGGATGTAGTATTGATGGCAGAAAGTAAGGATGAAATGGAGGAAATTTTACACATAACAAACACATACGGAATGGAATGGGACCTGAAGTTTAGTGAAAGGAAATGTAAAGTCATGGAGTTTAACAGTGAAGATAGGAGTCAGTGCACGGGTGCTTCAGAATAATGTCCTAGAAGTAGTAGAAAAGTATATATACCTAGGAATGGAAGTAAGCAAGGAAGGGATAGGCGGTGAAAAGCAGAGGAAACTTAATGAAGGCAAGGTAAGGAGGATGACAGGCATGCTTATAAATGGTGGTAACAGAGTCATTAATAAATATGAGGTAGGCAGGAGTTTATGGAAGGGGGTGGCTGTACCCCATTGCCTGTATGGGTCAGAAGTGACTCAGTACAGGGAAGGAGCCATCATGCACTTGGAAAAGACTCAGAACATAGTAGGCAAATGGGGACTAGGAGCTTGTAGGAGCACTGCCATAGAGGCCATAAGGGGAGACATGGGATGGAGCACCTTCAGGGAAAGGATAATTAAAGGAAAACTGGTGTTCCACAAGAAAATTGAAAGACTTAGTGATGATAGATGGGCAAAGAAAATATCCCAGGAAAATAGATCAAGTTCCACCTGGAAGAAGGAACTAGATAGATGGAAAAGGAGAGAAACTGTGGGAGAGGAATGGAACAGGATGGAGATAATAGATATCAAAAAGAAAATTGAGAATAATGGGCTAGTTAAATGGCAGGAAGGAATGGCCAGGAAATCAACGTTGCAGTGGTACAGGTGGAAACAGAAACCAGAGGGGGTGACCTGGCATGTAGGAGACTGGGGTAGTAAGTTACTCTATAAAGCAAGAACAGGCACCTTGGAAGTCAACGGAAGGAACAGGGAACTAGAGAACCAGAATTGTAGCTGCAGGGTAGGCGAGAAAGAAACTGTAGAACATGTCATTGTGGAATGCAACAAGTATAGGAGTCAGAGGGAAAATCTTATAGCATCAATAGTAATAGTCCTAGGCAGAGAGGAGTGGGACAAGAGACTAGAGCAGAAAGACGGGGCCCTGTGTACGGTGTTAGGGCTGTATGGGGACAGAAAGGAAACTGAAAGTATTGTAAACCTCACCAAAGTGTTCCTAACGCAGTGTTGGGAGATCAGAACACAAAATAGACAATGAATTAGGATGATAATCAAAGGATTGAAAACTGATCAAAATGTCTTTCCCAGGTGAAATAAACAAGGGAAGAGTTAACAAGTTTTGTTAACGAAGGAGACGGATTGGAAGAGGAACTATGAAGCGATACTAAGCGACTAAGATCACAAGAAGAAGAAGAAGAAGGTAATATTTACCCATACACCCGCCTTGATGCATTCCTCTACCGTACATTATTTAGTAGAATGTTGTAGGACACGTACTACCACCCTGGAGGTTATTATAGCGCAGCAGTGACTGAGCAGTCCATGGCAAGCACCAAAAAGAGGGTATAATGTCTACAATATACTGATAAAATAAGAATCTCCCGAATCTGTATCCATTTCTACTGAAAGTGTCAGTTGGATGTGGTCGGATTGTCTGAATCTCCTGAAAATCTCCTGTGTTTATCTGCAACACGGTGGTTGAGCGCGCATGCGCCATCCCGACAGTGGCTGTTTGAAAAGTTGTGTTGCTGTCTGGCATGTCGTGTGCCTTGTTGGATAGAGTGTTTCAGCAGTTAATGGCCGTGTGATAGGTAAGTTGTGTTTGATATGTTTCGTGTAAGATAGAAAGACGTAGATGGTGGTTAATGTAGAGGTAACACAATAACCATACGAGTTATAGGGCTAAACAAGGCAACATGGAGCAGTTTTGTTAGTTTACGTTCTGAGGTTTAAATGGCTATAGATTGTAAGAGTTCATACTACTAATTATGTACTGTTATATTGTTGCACATGGGTACACTTGCAAGTCTCTACCGTCTCCTCATTGCTTTAACTTCTGTATGGTTGTTGTTATAGTCGATTGGTATGAAACTTGGGTATCCTGAGAGGTAGTAGGTACCTGGAACTGTGGTCGATAGGAATTCTCGCCGACGTCGGAGAGTGTTGCTAATAATAAAACTTGCTATTTTCGGTGACAGTACTGGTTCTTGATCTTGATATTTCAGTGCCCAATATATACAATTAATCAACTTTAACCCGTGTTACTGGATTCAGGGATGAAATACCAGCAGTAGCCTGAACAGTTAGGTTAGTTGGTGTTTCGGCGAGAGTTCCTATCGGCGATAGTTCCTTAAACCTCATGAGACTACTTATCGGTTTATGGAAGTGTCGCCGATAGGGATTATCGCCGCAACACCAACCGAGAACTGTTGCCGATGGTGGAACACTCCGATTCGGGCGTTTTCGGCGAGTTTACCTGGTTTACCGTTTATCTATTGGATAATATTAAGTTAATGCTAGCGTTTTCACCCGAGGTTGATACTTACATTTTTATTTGTAGTATTCTGGTTGCTGAATGTAAAGCAGTACTTAATATCCTGGAGAAACTGAGAAGCTTGAATATATTAAGGTTAAAAGTTTATGGCCTGGTGCGCCAGGCGCCACAACTACCAATGGGTTGTAATAACAATAATGGAATATATTTAACTTGATTAAATGGTAACAGGAAGGTTTGACGGAATGCATTTTCGACGACACCGTCGAAACCTCCAACATAGTGCATCGTCGAACCTTCCAAGTCATTGCTGTCGAACCCTCTCATTCATTCTTTTCATAATATTTTACATCTTTCATCATGCGCAATTTAACATATCGTTGATATAAATGAAAATACGTATTTGTAAACAATATTTAACATAACTTACAAATAAAATTGATATAAATGTAGCTATACATAGGAATATAAGGATGATGACCGAGGGTGTTGAGTCTGATTTAGAAAATTACGACTCTGACTCGTCTCCTGGAACTTTTAATTTTAAGGTGACAGTTCATTGATAATTATTTAACCGTGAAATAAAAAAATAAAAAAATTCTGGTATTATTTTACGATGGCACCAAACTTCCCTACACAATTGGGAGCATAATTTTTGTTTACCTTATTGTATTCTAAGAGACATTTTCTCGTTGAGCTTTCCGTCGCAAATCAATAGTTTCGGAGATATAGAACATTTTAGGTGGGTGGAGGAATATGTCTCCTTGTTTACAAAATGCCTCCCTCTTCCTCTTCTTGTGACCTGCATCGCTTTTGTTTGGTATTTTATTAAACTTTTGGTAAAACTTTGGAAGAAGTCCTTCACCCCTATCTTTTTTTTCTTCCCCCTATAGCCAACAAGCCTGGGGAACTGGCGGGAATACGGGGTTTTTGGGTGGGGGAAGCAAATATAAGTGATTTATGGCTCCCCAAAAAATCATCAAAGTCACTATATGTAAAAATCTAACCTAACCTTAACCACAAAGTATACCTAGCCTAACCTAACCTTAACCACAAAGTATACCTAACCGAACCTAACCTAACCTTAACCACAAAGTATACCTAACCTAACCTAACCTAACCTTAACCACAAAGTATACCTAACCTAACCTAACTGGACTTATAATTTTTTGAGGCACCTCATATTTCATAGCGGCCGTGTGGGTTAACCAAGGCCGAGTGCACGCTGGAACCTTTACAGATGTGAAGTACAATAAGCATACAATTCAGTGCGGTAGTTCATTTCAGTCAAAGCCGGAAGGATGAGTTCCAAAGTATTTCCAAACTTTTATTATTGGACCCAGTTAGGAGGTTAAAGGTTAGGTAAGGTAAGGTTAGGTTAGATTAGGTAAGGCTAGGTTAAGTAAGGTAAGGTAGCCACGGGTGTGCCTCCGAAACAAAAGAAATGCAGGTCACAAGAAGAGGAAGAGGGAGGCATTTTGTAAACAAGGAGATGTATTCCAACCCCCACCTAAAATGTTCTATATCTCCGAAACTATTGATTTGCGACGGAAAGCTCAAAGAGAAAATGTCTCTTAGAATAAAGTAAGGTAAACAAAAATCATGTTCACAATTGTGTAGGGAAGTTTGGTGCCATCGTAAAAATGTACCAAAATTCTTATTAACACAAAACAGTTGTTTTAAATTCTATAGAATTTAAATCAATCTTATGGGACGACCCCTCCTGTGCTGAAGGATGATGATGAGGACAACAGATAATGAAGAGTAAATAAATAAATGAATAAAAAAATAGTGTCTCAAGATTCCCAGGTTTCCCCACAAACTTAGGTGTCGTTTTCTGTAGTCTAATTTACTGTGACCATCAGAAGGGCACTGCCTCAGCCTGTGGATAAAGCCGCACACACAGTACTGTTGTTCATTGTTTATTAGTCTATCGCTAATTGATTTTATTAAATACAATATTAATGATAGGCAAGCTAAGTTTGATAGGTGTTACCACGTTAGGGTGGGAAACAACAAAAAATGTAGAGGGATCTTGGCAACTCACCTTCTTCACTTTAATTTTGGTTGGCAATTAATTACTAGTAACTTTGTATTTTATATTAATCCTCTCAATGACAAAATAGCTTTAGGTTTTACTCTATGATAGACATACGTATAGACATATTGGAAGTTTCGACGGAACCGTCGAAACCTCCATTTTCTACCTTCGCAACTTCCTGTAATCGATTAAACTAGTCTTGGTTAGGTTAGGTTAGGTTAAATAAAACCATTCCTTTAATTACCCTTTAGGGTAAAACTGCATAATCACTGCTCCAAGCTTACCTGAATGACATTACAGCAGCATATAGGGATACAGTTGATTCAGGCCGCCTATATTAAATGCATACTGGATGAGAGTTTCGCGGTCGTTTTCAGAGACACCGACTATTTTTTCTTGGCCTACAATAGGTGCTTGTTCTAATGGAGATAGTTTTATTGTTGCGCAAATTTTTTTTTTTTTTTTTAAAAGAATGACTTAACCTAACCTTATAGGTTTTAATGAAACCTAACCTTATAGGTTTTAATGAAACCTAACCTTATAGGTTTTAATGAAACCTAACCTTATAGGTTTTAATGAAACCTAACCTTATAGGTTTTAATGAAACCTAACCTTATAGGTTTTAACGAAACCTAACCTAACCTTAACCACAAAGTATACCTTTTAAAAAAAAAAAAATTATGGGTTTGCGCAAAATAAAACTATCTCCATTAGAACAAGCACCTATTGTAGGCCAAGAAAAAATAGTCGGTGTCTCTGAAAACGACCGTGAAACTGCCCTGTCTGCTGGGTATGCATGCTACTATAGGCGGCCTGTTTCAACTGGCGGCCCGAATCAACGGATACCAGCATATAGTACATTTACTGTACTTCATATCTGCAAAGGTTGCAGTGTGCGGTCAGGCTTGGTTAATCCACACTGCCTCTAAAAATTCTGAGGTGCCTGAAAAATTCCAAGTCCAAAGGTAAGCTCTCATAGATAACGGGGGTTGGGAAAAATCTAAACTAAATCTAACCTAACCTAAACTGGCGTATTAACCTCCGAGTCGCTTCCTGCACCCCCGTTATCTCCTCTATGAGAGCTTGCCTATGAACTTAGAATTTTCAGGCACCTCAGACTTTGTAGAGGCAGTGTGGTTTAAACAGGCCTGACTGCACACTGCAACCTTTACAGATATGAAGTACAGTAGTGTACTATATGCTGCTGTAATATCATTCAGATAAGCTTGGAGCAGTGATTATGGAGTTTTACCCCGGAAATATCAGGTAGCCTATACAATTTGGGGTAAAATTCTAGTGTTTGCCCATACTCTCCCACTTCCCCCAAACAAGGTTGGGGACCTGTGGAAATGCGGGGTTTTCGGGTGGGGAACAAATTATGTGCCGGAAACACGTAATTTAAGAGTTGTTTAGGGGGGTAAAATTCCCTAGATCTAGGGTAATTTCCTTATATCTAGAGAAATTTGCCTAACCAAGATTAACCTAACCTAGCGGGGAGGCTTGACCCACCGATACCCTAACCTAACCAAATCTAACCTAACCTACCCTAACCTCCTAGCGTTGGCTTGGGGGTGTTCTCGACACTTCGGTCATCATTCTGTGAGGATCGTCAGGTCAGATTCACACGTCTCTGGACTCGGAAGAAATCCAATTAATTTTCCCTAGATGTAGGGAATTTTTATAACTTCCATAACTCAAAAAGTATGTGGTTGCGACACATATTTTGTACCCCAGCCATATATCCTGCATTCTCCCAGGTCCCCAAGCTTGTTTTTGGGGAGAGGGGGGAGTATGGGCAAACACTAGAATAATACCATACGGAAATATCAGGTAGCCTATACAATTTGGTGAGGGAACTAAGGTCAATATAGTTATTAGGTCCGCCTTCACACTTTTCAATGGCATAACTACCCACCTAAATACACCTTATTTTTCTTTTTTCCTGTGCACTATGGTATAATTACATAAACTTATTATTTCAAGAGTTACAAATTTCAGTTATTATGGAAGAGAACTGGCTCTTTCTGCCTGCCTTAATACTCGTGTTATATGCATAATTTCTACTCCAGCATGTAGTGGGGATCCTATTCACTTCCGGAAACCAAAACTAAAACACTAATACTCATATCATAATGGCTAGGTTGGGTTATTTTTTGGTTAAGGCTAGATTTATGCTATATTTTGGTTTTGTTTAGGCTAGGTCTAGGTTAGGTTTTGTCAGGTTATTAATTTGGTTAGATAAGCGAATCTAATGGAGCATGATCCCCCGGCATTCCTGACTGGCTGGCGGCCAGCAGGTGCGGCACATTACTTGCCGCCTCACTCAGTGGATAGTTACGTATACACTTTTTTTGGTTCTACTGCAATTTAATGCATTACAAGGCATGTAGTTATAATGATCCTCAACTTGTAGATCTGACTATTTGCAGCATTTGTATCCCCTACAACAGCTGTCGGAAATGAAAAATAACATATGGGGGTCTGGGGAAGCTTAGCCGTGGCCCCCGGTATATCCCAGGGGCCACGGATTAGCCCCCTCAGTTAGGTTAGGTTACGTAACTTAGTTAGTTACATACCCAATGTCCAGGGTAGGTTAGTGAACTAGCAGGGAGGGACGCAACCCCCCTATTTCTGTCAGAAAAGTATTGGTAAATAAGGAGTACAATAAACCCTTCATGTTCGCGGGGGTTAGGGAACAGAGACACCCGCGATTAGTGTAAATCCGTGAGCATGACATTAGTCATTCTTTTTTTTTTTTTTTTTTTTTACGTCACAAGGAACTGGCCAAGGGCACAACAAAAATGGGTAACACAAAGCCCGCTAGTCGCCAGTCCCTATAAAGAAGACAGTAAGAGAATACAATACAAACAGAGGGGTAGGCCAATTTAGTTCGGGAGGTGTCTTGTTACTCTTCTCTTGAAAAGATTTAAGTCATAGGAAAGTGGAAAAATAGAAACAGGAAGAGAGTTCCAGAGTTTATCAGTGAAAGGGATGAAAGAGTAAAGATACTGATTAACTCTTGCTTTAGGAAGATGGACAGAATAGGGATGAGAATGAGTAGAAAGTCTTGTGCAGCGAGGCCGTGGGAGTGGGGGAGGCATGCAGTTAGCAAGTTCAGAAGAGCAGTGAGCATGAAAATAACGGTAGAAGAGAGCAAGAGAAGCAACATTGCGGCGGTGATTTAAAGATTGAAGACAGTCAGTCAGAGGAGAGGAGTTGATGAGACGAAAAGCTTTTGACTCAACCCTGTTTAGGAGAGCTGTAGGAGTGGATCCTCCCCAAACATGTGAGACATACTCCATAGATAGATAGATAGATAGATAGATAGATATTTACCATACATGGGCGGATAAGGCCCCTGTAGAGAGCAAGCAATTAGAGAGAACTGCAACTCCGAAATGCCAGTGGTCGCTGGCAGTTTTAACTCACAATTTGGTGAAAAGTTGGTCAACTTGAAAGAAAAATATGGGCTTATTCCACTGCACTTAAAACACAAAAGTATAATTTTAAGAACGATTTTCTTCTATATGTATATTGTATAGAAGCCTGAGTCTGTAAAACATGCATTTAACCAAATAACCAAGTAGGTTATAGTTGAGGAGGCGAGGTAAATGTTACTCTATGATATTATATAGTCAATAACGTATGTTTAGAAGTTATCTATACCTAGGCAGTCATATTTTCCTGTTATTATTGTGTATCAATCAGATAGAAAGCCTAGAAGTGCAATGAGTCGACGCGTGAAGTGGCAATGTTTTGATTCAATCTCCCCGCCACAATCTCCCCGCCCACCACTCCCCGCCGCGGCACGTCGCCTCCACAATTATAACCTACATTGTCGCAGCAACAAGCCGATTTCGGCATTCTTTATTCTTCGTTTTTCCAAGGCATTGCTTATTGTATTTTGACAAGCGTTTGCCAGACGCAGCAGTACTGTCTTAGAAAACAGTGTGAACATCACCCAAATTTTACATGCCACAATATACATGTAAAAAATATATTTAGCTTTGCTACTCGAGGCGAGTAATTTGCATTAAATTGCTATTATAGAACGTTCCATCGTAATGCATGTCATCCATATAATTAGTAGAACAACAGAAGAACTATATTTTTGGTATTCAGATGCGGTGCATCAATGTTTATCGCGAAATTAATTTATGAAAAATATTAGTCGCGGAGCCAAAACACAGTAGACCAACCTTTGAGTTAAAACTGCCAGCGACCACTGGCATTTCTTGAGTTGCAGTTCTCTCTAATTAGAGAGAACTGAAACTCGAGAAATGCCAGTGGTCGCTGGCAGTTTTAACTCAAAGGTTGGTCTACTGTGTTTTGGCTCCGCGACTAATATTTTTCATAAATTAATTTCGCGATAAACATTGATGCACCGCATCTGAATACCAAAAAATATAGTTCTTCTGTTGTTCTACTAATTATATGGATGACATTCATTACGATGGAACGTTCTATAATAGCAATTTAATACAAATTACTCGCCTCGAGTAGCAAAGCTTAATATATTTTTTACATGTATATTGTGGCATGTAAAATTTGGGTGATGTTCTCACTGTTTTCCAAGACAGTACTGCTGCGTCTGGCAAACGCTTGTCAAAATACAATAAGCAATGCCTTGGAAAAACGAAGAATAAAGAATGCCGAAATCGGCTTGTTGCTGCGACAATGTAGGTTATAATTGTGGAGGCGACACGCCGCGGCGGGGAGTGGTGGGCGGGGAGATTGAATCAAAACATTGCCACTTCACGCGTCGACTCATTGCACTTCCAGGCTTTCTATCTGATTGATACACAATAATAACAGGAAAATATGACTGCCTAGGTATAGATAACTTCTAAACATACGTTATTGACTATATAATATCATAGAGTAACATTTACCTCGCCTCCTCAACTATAACCTACTTGGTTATTTGGTTAAATGCATGTTTTACACACTCAGGCTTCTATACAATATACATATAGAAGAAAATCGTTCTTAAAATTATACTTTTGTGTTTTAAGTGCAGTGGAATAAGCCCATATTTTTCTTTCAAGTTGACCAACTTTTCACCAAATTGTGAGTTAAAACTGCCAGCGACCACTGGCATTTCGGAGTTGCAGTTCTCTCTAATTGGGAGGGAGTAGAAAAAAAAAAAAAAAAAAAAAAAAAAAAGGGGGAGGTTGAAAACCCGCGAGTAATCAAATCCGCGAGCCTTAAGCCCGCGAACATGAAGGGTTTAGTGTATTGTATTACACTGCAGTTTTACCCTATTTTACTGATTTTCGTGGAAAATATATGCTTTATTTGTGGTTTCCAACAGTTTGCACAACATTTGTGGACGTTAACAGTATATTTCTCCATTTTGTGCTGGAGCAGAAACTATACAGAAAATAAGAGTATTAAGGCAGGCAGTGAAAGCCCAGTTCTCTTCCATAATTACCCAAATTTTTTAAGAACATAGATTGCCAGCTAGCCTAATGTAACTTAACCGGACCTTACCTTAATATACACAAACTAGATAACATTAAATGATTTATATATAATTGTGGTTTGTAATTTACACTCCTCCTTACTTCCCTCTTATCAGTAAATAATCAGACCATGTCTGCCACTTCCATACATCAACAATACGAACACTACCTCCCCTTGCATACATGTTTTTACCTAAAGAAATTTAATAGTTATTTTTGGATCTTTATCAAGTAATATTATGTTTCCAGGTCTCAGCAGACATGGAGGTAACCCACGATGATTCCAGTCAGTGGGAGCAGAGCAAGGAGAACATCCAGCCTCTGAAGCAGGGCAGGAAGGCCACCGTGCTCTCTGTGGTGCTGGATGACAATGCCACACAGAAACTGAACCTCATGAGGCAGTGAGTGTGTCTTATCGAGTGGTCATGATGCCTCCTCCAACCTTTGAATTACCCCCATCCTAAATTCATCCACCCTGTGAATATCATGCTCATCAGCTTTGATTGTCATGTTATAGAAAGGAGCGTAGTGTCAGAAATATAGAAGTTAAAAAAAAATATACATAGCTTGACATTTTTAGAAAGCTGGTGTTACTGATTTTTTATAGTACATAATTATGGGCACCGGGTTATGAATTTGAATTTCTGAATATTTGCTAATTGTGATATTCAGTTTAAACATCTATAATTTTTCAGTGAGTTTGAGGAGGAACTGCGAACCTACTCAGGAAATGACCCTCTGGATGTTTGGTATCGCTATGTCCTCTGGGTGGAACAGAATTATCCCAAGGGAGGCAAGGAGGGAAAGCTGCCCAAGCTGATCGAAAAATGCTTGATGGCTGTATATAGTAACTCAGATGTCCGAGAGAAGTATGTGAATGACCAGCGCTTCTTGGACATATGGATCAAATACGTGAGTCATCATCCACTCTCATCTGTTGTTGCGGGTAGACTTTGACTTGATTTTGTTTTGTATCATTTCACCTATTTTATTTAACCTATTTATTTATTTATTTATTTAGGTAGGTAGGTAGGTAGGTAGTAGGTAGTAGTATTAATTTTTTTTAGAACTTCACTGTTTTGGTTTGTGTGGTCCAATCTTGATACCCACCTCTTGGGACTCCTTCAAGTGGATGATCACAGCAAAAGAGTTTTCACCTGATTTTGTTCATCTCATCACCCTCAAGAACACCATTGTTTTCCACCATAATAATGTGAACTCACATTTGAGAGTTAGCATAATTTTGATGAGCACTGTACGTATTATTAATGAAGCATGTGAAAGCAAGAAGAATGTGTGAAAAGATACCAGAGGATTTGTAAAATTGCCTTATTTGTAATTTTTTTTTTGTGCAATCATATTTTGTGAAGTGTATCATTATTTTAAGATTATTTGTTTGTAGAAATTTATATATGTATATATTTTTTAAGATTTTCATCCAATTGTAATATTTATATATTATTTATTTAGGATGTGCAAATTGCATCCACTCATTATGAAGCAGCTGCTCTGTGCCACCCACATGTTTTGGACAGGCCTTATTTTTCTATTTCAGGCCAATTTGATTCATAATCCACTTGAGATTTACCAGACCATGGAGGCAAAAGGCCTGTGTTTGTCTTTTGCGGATCTCTACATCAACTGGGCATGGGAAATGGAGAAGGCTGGCAATTACAAGCGAGCTGATGCCATATATGAAAAAGGTCTTCAACAAGGAGCACAACCCCTATGCAATCTCCAAGAGTCTCACAAGTTAGTTTGTAATGCTAAATTGTTCTGCATGGCTCTTAGTACCTCATGATAATCCTAAATTACTTTTTTAGTCCCCATTGAGTCCACATGTTTCACTTTGTGAGATAGTATTACAAAGGGAAATGGTTAACTTTTACACATCATCAAGTAAATAGCAGTTAACAGACTTACTGATTATTACCAAATTGCATGTTTCTAACTCATCAACAGGAAGTTCCAGATAAGAGTGACTCGGGGTACCATAGAGGGCAGGATAGGCGACCAAGAGGTTAGCAACTTGGAACAAGATCGTGTGGCCCTTGGTTCCCTGAAATCCCAGGGTCACAGGATTGCTGTTAACAGAAGTGGGTCTGCATTGTCTGGCCCGGCCGGCCGCTGTCCCCAGGATGTGACATCAAAGACAGAGGCTGGTCTGGCATTTTCTATATTCAAAGTAAGTATGTGTAAGATATGTGAGTATTGGTATGCTATATATCTAGTACATACGTATATATCTTTGTGGGCATGCGAGTATATATATATATATATATATATATAATATATATATATATATATATATATATATATATATATATATATATATATATATATATATATATATATATATATATATATATATATATATATATATATATATATATATATATATATATATATATATATATATATATATATATATATATATATATATATATATATATATATATATATATATATATATATATATATATATATATATATATATATATATAAGCGAAAGTGTGTCTGTGTGTGTGTGTGTGTGGTGTGTGTGTGTGTGTTATAGGTTCCGCCCCCCGTGGCGCAATCCCATCATATGGCACAGTTTTGGAACCAGGTTGACCAGGGGAAGGTTTTAAGGCCATTTTGGGGATGATCCGATCACTTTTTTTTTTTTAAGCAGCCTATTAGCAAGAATTGTGAAAAAAAAGTGGGTTGCGACAATTGGGGAAATCTTGATGTAGGGTGATGGGTAATGGGTGAATGAATGGGTGGGGTGATGGGTGAGTGAATGGGTGAGGGAATAGGTGGGGGGTGATGGGTAATGGGTGAGTGAATGGGTGGGGGGTGATGGGTAATGGGTGAGTGAATGGGTTGGGGGTGATGAATGGGTTGGCGTTAATACATACATTTCTACATCCATGATTTCAGGAAAGTTAGAAGGGGCTATCTGGAGAGTGTGTTTGGTGGGCCTTTGGCCCACCAATAGCCCTCCGCAGGAGCTAGCCAAAAAGTCCGCCCGGAGGGCGGCTTTGCGGCTAGTATATATATATATATATATATACACAAGTGCTTGTGGGCCCTTCAGACCCATGTATTGATGTTTGTAGTAGTAGTATATTTTAAACAACAATGTGAGTGCAAACTCCAATCGTGTTGTTGCTGTCGTTGGTCACTGGTCAAAGTTCCTCGGGGTAGACCGCCTACCACCACCGTAGCCTGCCTCACCCCAGCCCCACACTTGTCTCACCCCAGCCCCATGCCTGCCTCACCCCAGCCCCACGCCTGCCTCACCCTAGCCCCACGCCTGTCCTGCAAGCACACACACACACACACACACATACACACACATACACACACACACATACACAGGGGTACTCCGTAGTGTAGGGGTAGCACGCTCGGTTCACAACCGAGAAGTCCCGGGTTCGATCCTCGGGCGGAGCGGAAACATATGGGCTGTTTCCTTAAAACCCCAGCCCCTGTCCACCCAGCAGTGAATGGGTACCGGGTGTCAGCCGGGGGTTTGTGACCCCCCTCCAGGGGTGGTGGCTTCGGCCTACACTAACCACTAAGGATGAATGATAAAAATGTTGATATGGAGACGGGGCCATACGAGCATTGCTCTGGCCCTGTAAAATACAACTAGATGAATACACACACACACACACACACACACACACACACACACACACACACACACACACACACACACACACACACACACACACACACAATCACACACAATCACACACACACACAATCACACACACACACACACAAACGGTAAGTCCATGAGTCTACGGAATTAGTGAAATGCGGCAAGACGTCACCGCAGAGTTCTTTCCAGTAATCTAATCTCTGAAAAGTGTTTTTAGCCCAAAAACCCCCTTCAAAATGATTAAATCGACATGGGACCAAGCTGTTTACCACCTACGATTTATTTGCGATTTTTTGAGCCTACTCTCGTCAAAATTGAATTTACGGTTTCGGCTACCCAAAACAGACAGACACACACAGACACACGGCTACTCCTATAGTATATTATATATATATATATATATATATATATATATATATATATATATATATATATATATATATATATTATATGTACATATATTTATATATATATTAGGGTGGTCCTTATATGGGGGTAAAAAATAAAAGTAAGAATTCTTAACCTCTCATGGTCTGAAACGAGTCCACTTGGGCTGGAAACTTCACAGTTAAAATTATATATTGTTTGGAAAATATTTAGAGGTAGTCCAGAGGCCTTGAACATTATGCATTATAATTAATAATGAATATCCCAGGTGTACAATTCCCAGTCCCCCCTCAGCTCTATAGTAAAGATATTACGTTTAGGTGCGTATTATCTGCTCAAAGCAGGGGTTTCACAGGCAGCACTCTGCTCATTGTCGCTGGGTTTGGGCCAGCACCGCCTTCCAGGCGTCCGGGAAGGTGTGCCGATGATGAGCTACCACTTGAAGGAGGAACTGAAGCTGTTCTTCGTTTTTCGTCAAGGCCTGGTTGAACTGTTGGATGAGAGCTACCCCCGCTCAGCGTGGTCGTTAACCACTTTAAGGACCACTTTAAGGGTCTTCAGTTGGTCTTGCGCAGCACGGAAAGTTCGGTTTGTTCCCCAAGAGGAAGGATCGGCCTCCAAAAAGTCCGTGGCAAGATGGAGCTTCTCAAAGAAGCGCACAGTCTTCGGCGAGGCGAATGAATCAAGCTGGCTCACAGCAAGGGTCGCGAGATCCCGGTTACAGCGCTTCAGGGGCTCCTCGTCTTCGTCCTCCACCTGCCGCTTCATGCTCTCCAGCATCCGCCTCTTCATCGCCAGACTCACGTCTTCGTCGAAAAGGGTCAAGCCGACGAGCTCCTCCGAGAGATACCACAAGTGGCGTTGTAGCTTCTCCGATGTGGCCGTGGAAATGGGGGAATTGGTGGTGCTGTAGTTCAGGAGGGCTTTCATCAGGTTCAGGTCGCGCCGCGGAGCTCTGACCGCACTAGGGGCAGTGAACCACCATTCCAAGTAGACGAGGACGACAAAGCAGCACATCTCCCGTAGGCCTTTCTCCTCCTTTGCAGTCAGCTTGAACTGGCGTCGGAAGAGCCAGACCTTGAGCGAGTAGATTGCCTTGGACATCCAGCGGGCGTGGTGCAATGGGCCAGGGGCGCGGAAACGGACTCCTGGAGGGGGAACAGCTCCTAGGAACAGGATGGCCAGTTCCAGTAGTTCCAGGTAGTCGTCCCGTGGCTGATGGGCTGCCAACTGACTCGTGGCGAACTCAATGATGCGCTCGCTCTCCGCTGAGATGCGCGGGCGGACCACATCATCCGTCATCCCGGACTCGCAGGTGCCTCTGTCAATAAACTCCCAGCCGGCCTGGAATTTCTTGAAGAGGAGCACATCCGGCCCAGAAGAGACTCCCATACAGGCCTTGAAGGAAGCGGCAAGGACGATCTCCATGACATGGTGTCGGCATCCGAAGTGGAGGAGGTCTCGCCCTATCTTCTGCTCGATGAGCACACGAGCGCCTCCTCGGATGCCCGTGTTTGATGCTGCGGTATCGAAGCTTAGAGCTGCGACCATGTCAGTGATCCCCCGCTGGTCCAGGGCTTCTACAACAGCTTGGGCCTGACCCTCCTCGGTTCCAGACGGGATCTTGGGGACTCCCAGGAGCTTAACAATACATAATACATTTAAGTCATATATAATAATCAATCTCCTAACTCGTTGCTCCTACCTTTGAATGAGCAACCAGCTGCGAACGAATACAGGATGGAGACGGCAATATGGAGAGGATGGAGGCAGGTCAATGATTAATTTACTCTGAAACCTTTTTTAAGAAACTTTCCTTTGATAAATATTCAAATGTTTATATAATACAGGGGAGAAAATAAAAACAGTTACTGACAAATAGCATAGTTGCATACATTGCATAGGCATGCTACAACGAGGCCTGCAAATGCTTATGATGTCTACTGTCTAGTGTCTACTCATTGTCTAGTCCAAAAAGTATTTTTACCAAAACTGGACTGGACGCCCAAAAAGTACATAAAAGTACAAAAGTACGATCACCCTGGACTACCCCTAAATATTCTTCGTATAGCTTTAAACTTCAGCACACACGTTTTTAGGACTAGTGGACTCACTTTAGGGGGTGAGAGCATAACATTTCGAAAGTTGAAAAATAAGGACCACCTTAATATATATATATATATTTAAAAAAAAAATTGTGAATCATGTAGTGTGTGCATGAAACATTCAAATATCTATTGTATTTCTTGTGTGATTGTGGTCAATGATCTAGTGATAGTTTGGGAGCAGTCTTAACCAACATATATCAACTAAACAGTGATGTTTGATAGGCATCTCAACCAACAATTAATTCAAAATGGAAGCTTGAAGGTCATCTATAATAATATAAGCGAAAGTGTGTCTGTCTGTCTTGTCTGTGTGTGTGTGTGTGTGTGTGTGTGTGTGTGTGTCCGCGATAGGTGCCGCCCCCCGTGGCACAATCCCATCATATGGCACAGTTTTGGAACCAGCTCGACCAGGGGCACATTTTAAGCTCACTTATGAGATAATCCGATCACTTTTAATTTATTTTTATTTTTAGTAGCCTATTGGCGAGAATTGTGAAAAAAAAATGTGGGTTGCGAGAATTGAGGAAACCTTGATGTAGGGTGATGGGTAATGGGTGAGTGAATGGGTAATGGGTGATGGGTGAGGGAATAGGTGGGGGGTGATGGGTAATGGGTGAGTGAATGGGTAATGGGTGGGGGGTGATGGGTAATGGGTGAGGGAATGGGTTGGCGTTAATACATACATTTCTACATCCATGATTTCAGGAAAGCTAGAAGGGGCTATCTGGAGAGGAGGGTAGGCCTTCGGCCCACCAAACACAGGTGGTGGGCTGAAGCCCACCAATGGCCCTCCGCAGGAGCTAGCCAAAAAGTCCGCCCGGAGGGCGGCTTTGTGGCTAGTCTTATATAAAAGTCACCTTATATACTGAAATATGCAGTGCAGGGCTGAAGTGCTAGGGTCATGTAGAAAGAATGGAGGAGGATACAATGACTCGGAGAATGTATGACAGAATGAAGTAAGAGGATGAATGGGAGCAAAAAGAGTGTGTGAAAAGTATTGCAGAGCATTTGTAAATTGATCATATTTTGTAAAATTAATCCCAATCGTAGTATTGTGACATTGATTTGTATGTTTCGGATGTGTAGATTTGTTTTCATTGCTTATGGGCAATCTGGTTCGTGAAAAGTGCCACCCCTTGGGTATAGTAAAGGCCTTTGGTATGGGAACAACAATAAAGGATATGAAGTAGAAGGCTGTTTACAAAGTATTACGAGATTCTGTTTTGGATCCAGGATACTTCTGCCAAAGGGGTCTACATGAGCACTCCAGCGGGTGAGAAAGATACCCTGGGATTAGGTGCATCAACAAACCAAGAGAACATCAAGAAGACGAGCCAATGGACAAAAGCCAAAGTTAACCGAAAGACCATTGATGTAGAGGATGTTGACAAGTATCACAAACCAAAATTCTCAGGTATGGTACATTATTTTGTGTATTCTATTATACAGCTTAAAGCAAATATTTATTTACCTTATGTTTTTTTGACTGATAGCCTAGTGATAGGATACATTCTCCATTTTTTTCTCTTGGTTCTAGTAGACCACCACAATACTTTCCCTATATGTATGTTACACAGGGTTGATTTTACATCCCCAAATTTGATAAACTGATTTAATGCTCAAAATTATGTATGTTTTCTCTCTGATTGAGGTGAAAGTAGTGGCGATTCAATAACTCCTCCCCTATTACAAGTTCTTTTTACCACAGAATTCGCTTATATACTTTTTAGAGATGCATGCTAATTTGATACTTGCGATGGGCCGCCCACCAAAACGGGTCCCAGGCTCCCCACATCTCAGATCCGGCACTGGCGGCAACACAGAAAAGCTCACCTTAACTCACACGCTACACTTTACCCTGTGCACCTTTAATACTGTTCCGTCTAAATTGCAACTGGGTGGCCAGATTACCCACCTGCAATCACACGGGTTGAACGAGCAGTAATACCTAATATAGATTATTTTACTACTGTCACAACGCCATTTCTTTCACGCATGCTGCCTTCCCTCAAGGGAGGTCACTGCTACAAGAGAAATAGGCCTGTGAGTACTGTTATCATGTTCTACCCTCATTATATGACATTTTAACCCCTTGAGACCCAGAACGTAATTTCCATTGTAATTTGGGTGCAATTATACAATTTTTAGTGAATATAAGCAATATTTTATAGATATGACCTGTTTACGATCCTTTTTGACTAACTAATTTGGTATATTCAGTTACTTTTTCGTAATTTTATGGTTAACAGACAATTTCATGTAGCAAAGGAAAGATCTGGGCATGAAGGGGTTAACACCATTTATATGTAAAAATTGAAAATCGGTCGAGACAGGTTAGAATATCTTTCAATAAATGCATGATGTGATAATACATAAAACTTTTCTCCAAAAAATATCCTTTTGAAACATTCAAGGGTCCGTATTGTGTGCCGGTAAATACGGTAACTTGTTTATGTGACAGGTTTAATATTCTTCAGCTTGTATCATCATCATCATTCTTTCTGTTTAACAACGTCAGATTTCCCCATAATGTCTTATGAGGTTAAACGGTCGATGATACGCTTTCAATTCTATTGTCGGTATTCATCATTCAAATTTGCGACATGAGTTTTACGTCCCGGATGCTCTTCCTGACAGGCTACCCCATTTTTCGGCTGAGGGCCATTCTTAAACTTATCTCAGTATCTCAAACAAATGCTCTAATTATTATTATTATTTTTTTTTATAACAAAGATATTCTGTCATGTATCCATTTACAAATGCAAAATTCTGTGTTGTGAATAACATGCTTATGTAATCCAGTGTTATGTTGGTAATGGCAGTCAAATCATTTGGCAAATACAGTTGTCTACTACTCGATCATCTAGGAAACAAGAGTAGACTGAGCATCCAAAGCTAGGAGATAATTTGCTGCCAAGAGGAATACTATCTTTCGAAATGTTATCAAATAGATAACAAGCTGTCCAATATCAGTTGCTGCTATGAATGTCAGCAATTTTTATTCATTCTCATACTGCAAATCAGTAGTCTTCCAAAGTCAATGTAGTGCCTTGTCCAGGGAGCCTACTGAAAACCTATGTCGTCCCATTATGTGCACAATGAGTACGGAATGATATACGGGGGCAACTATTAAGCCTAAAGTTTACCGGTGACTGACTAAAAAGAAGTACACTTGAAACACTAGCAATAGAAAACTTGACTATGACTTGACGATAACTGTGACTTGACTTGGTTTCCGTTTCAAATTTCCTTTGGGTTAAGCATTTAAATACATCCATTATGGGAACTGTAGATACTAACTGGGTTGTACTGCTACCTTGAACAAGACCAAAGCATCATGTGTTCCCAGACTCAGTTACTTCCGTAGTTGGTCCATTAGTTTCAACTCATAATTGTCACGTATGATTTCCTTCCCTCTTGTGCACACTCACAGTCATGTCCAGCAAGTCATCCGAATTATTTCTTATTTTACTGTTGTATTCAGATAGATATATCAGATGTATTCTTTTTTTTTTGGTATAAAAGCACTGCACATTACATTTCAGTTCATGAAGATGAGAATATAGCAGAACAGAGAGCAAGTCAAAGGAGTTTCTCCACTGCCAGCCATGTACTTTCTCAGCACAAAGAAGAATATGACAGCTGGCATGTTCAACTCTTTATTGCGGAACCATTTGATCCCCTAGTTCAGCCTCAGTATTGCAAACATAAGGTAAGCTGAAAGAGGTGATGCTATGCTAAAAATCAGCTCATTATAAACATTGCATTTCTTTTTTAACATAAAATTTATGGTAGGCTTGATACTGTAGTTGTATGTTTTTACTAGTCAATGGAAAATTGTAAGTTTAATATGATTTGGATGAATGAAGCCATGGTTGTTGGTAATAACTGTTGTCATGTCTTTAATGCAGTTCATAACAGGTATTTCTGATGTGCCCATTAAGCATAGGCGGTTTACACGAGTTACCAAAAAATATCCGAGATCCACAATCACAATGTTCCTCACTCAGCTGTTTCTACTCAAGGAGTCTCAAGTGAGGGTCATGTTAAATATTTTTCTCTTACTACCTTGTTGGTGTGACTAAATCCTTTCCATTGTCCTTCTTTTGTAGAACTCTTGAATTGCTTGCGTTTATATGCAATTCTGTTTGAGAATCTCTCACTTTATATCTACGTATTGCTGAAAACATGGGCAGTTAATGCTATTTTTACTTGAATCTCTCTCTCTTCGCGCTCGCTCTCTCTCGCTCTCGCTCGCTCTCTCTCGCTCTCTCTCGCTCTCTCTCGCTCTCTCTCGCTCTCTCTTCGCGTCGCTCTCCTCGCTCTCGCTCTCTCTCTCGTCTCCTCCTCTCGCTCCTCGCCTCGCTCTCCTCTCTCTCTCTCTCTCTCTCTCTCCTCGCTCGCTTCTCGCTCTCGTCTCTCTCGCTCCTCTCGCTCTCGCTCTCTCTCGCTCGCTCTCTCTTCGCTCTCGCTCTCCTCTGCTCCTCTCTCTCGTCTCGCTCTCTCGCTCTCTCTCTTGCTCGCCTTCTCCTCTCTCTCTCTCGCTCTCTGCTCCTCGCTCTCTGCTCGCTCTCGCTCCTCTCTCTCTCTCGCTCGCTTCTCTCGCTCTCTCTCGTGCTCGCCTCTCTCTCTCTCCTCTCGCTCTCTCTCTCTCCTCTCTCTGCTCGTCTCTCCTCTCTCGCTCTCGCTCTCTCTCTCTCTCTCTCTCTCTCCTTCGTCTCTCTCTCTCTCGCTCTCTCGCTCTCTCTTCTCTCTCTCGCTCTCTCTCTCTCTCCTCGCTCGCTTCTCCCTCTCTCTCTCGCTCTCTCGCTCGCTCTCTCCCTCTCTCCCTCTCTCTCGCTCTCTCTCTCCTCTCTTCTCTCTCTCTCTCTCGCTCCTCTCTCCGTCTCTCCTCTCCTCGCTCTCTCCTCCTCTCTCTCTCTCCTCTCTCTCCTCTCTCGCTCTCTCTCTCTCTCTCTCTCTCTCTCTCTCTCTCTCTCTCTCTCTCTCTCTCTCCTCTCTCTCTCTCTCTCTCTCTCTCGCTCTCGCTCTCTCTCCTCTCGCTCTCTCTCTCCTCTCTCTCTCTCTCTCTCTCCTCTCTCCTCTCCGCTCTCGCTCTCTCTCTCCCTCTCTCTCTCTCTCTCTCTCTCTCTCTCTCTCTCTCTCTCTCTCTCTCTCAGTCTAAAAGTATTTTCATATGTTAAGAAAGCTGTCATCAAGTCCAAATTGTCTGTACTTCAATGTCTAAGTATTCTGTCTACTATTTTTAACTTGCATAAGTTTCAGTGTACTATGCTGGTCAAAGACACGGGTCTATTATGAGTGGTTCTTTTTTATTTCCATGATAGTAGATTGGCGCCATCTCAACTCTTCCACTTTTTCAAAACTTGTCCTGATTTCAATGACCATCCAATCATGTTGTGTCTGTGTGTATGTGAGTGTTTAAATTTCAGGTTAAACTTATTATTGACGTAGAGATAACTTCATTTACAAATCATTTCCTTATTTTGTTTAATTTCTTAATGGGTAATTTGTTCAATTTTCAACAGGTGTACTGTGGAACTGAAGAATTCAGTTTTGAGGAGCTGAGAGGAGCACAGTATACAAAAGCAGAAAGACAGAAGAAAGAAAAAGAATGTATGTAATTGTATTTTAAGGAAATTGACGATAGACAGTGGGCAAATTCATAATAATTATAATTATGTAAGACTGTACATACTTGCCGGTTATGGCCATTCTCAGTTTAAGGTGTGAAACAGGTATAAAGAAAAATGAAAAAGAAAATATTGATGTTATCTCATATATTCTAACTACATTTACAAAGTTATCACTCACAATCTCAGGAGCTAAGGCTAACTTTTAACTCAAATATATATTTTCCAGCTGAGCTTCATCAAATGCGGGATAGGCTGAAAAAACAAGAAGAGTTGATCCAGAAGCTATTAAAGGACCGAACGGACGAAAGTGACCAACCTAGCTCCTCCAAGGTTAGCATCTTATAAATGTGGATATCTTATGGACATATTTTTGCAGTTGCATGATTTATATGGAAAGTTTATCAGTCATTTTGAAGCTACCATAATTTCTTTGCCCTGTGAATAGATCTAAAAAAAAGTTATTTGATTTGATAATTAAAATTGCAACAGGATGCAGGTCTAACATTAGTCAACCCCCCAAAAAAATTTGGTACCCCCAAAAATTATGACTCAGAATATTCGTAAAGCGTGGCTAGCCTACTATAAACGAGGTTTAGGTGAAAATATATTTCCCTAATTTTGCTTCTTTGTATACTAATACATTTAAGCACTTTGTTTGATTAGGCTTTGTCTTCTTCATTATTGAATGCTGTGCATGTGCAAGTTGACGTGAACTCAAACTCTACAAAAAAATCCAATTGTGGAGGTACATATTGTACTTAGTTTGTATTGCAGGTTGTGGCGCCACCAAAGGAATCTGTGGCTACACAATCTAGAGTTCCTCACCAGAGCTCCAGGAAAGAATCAAAGGTAATAATTAAATTATTAAATCATTATCTTTATCTAAAAGAACCCATGTCTCACACTGACCATTTTAGAGAAGTAGCAACAAAACATCTGTAGGCAATGACATTATTTGCTCCTGTGTCTAAAACAACAAATGCCAGAGTGTTCCACTATATGGCAGAAACTTAATGGTGGATTTCACTCTGTGCTGTCTATATTTGAATTTTTTATCAGATTTTTTGTCTTAAGTACAAATTACGGTTTTTGCATGATTAGTCGCTCTAACATGTCTCAGATCATAAGAGTGAAGCGAGTGGTGATGGTGATGGCAAGAAGTATTGAACCATATAATTTAAGGCTGGTAGAATGTATAGTTGAGTACTATTTAGGTATAGCTGTACTGTACAATCGTATTTTGCAATGCTTTGTACAATATTCAGTGTAGTCAAGAGTAATGTTGGACTTCATGTATTTTGAGTTCAGTTCAAACCCCAGGAACTAAGTATGTACTTCAATAAGGGAGCTCCTATATTTAGATTCCTCATGGACTGATAATAAATTTTTACAAGCTATGTGATGTAAAGAAGGAAGACATAACTCATACCAGATTACATATCACATTTCTCATATATGTCTTATGACTGCTACATGTACTTTTATTAGAGTTTTTTATTTTTATTGTTTCCTAAGAAAGGCATGTCTAGGAATATTTTCGGTGTGAGCAAAAATTCTAAATAATGTTATTTTTTGCAGTCAAGCCACATTATATACCAAGACAGTTGGCTGAGCATCAACAAATCTGTAAATGCTTCTGTCAATGCTTCACATGTGAGTATTATATTCATTCTTTTTGCATATGATACTTAACTATTAGCATTACAAGGGGGCGGGCATCTTTGTGGCAGATGCTTCAGCTTCAAATGTAGGGGGTAGGTGGTAAGTTATTGAGACCTGTGGAAAGTTTTTATTGGGAAAGTAAGACATGTGTGAGAGTGGGTGGATAAGAAGCGGAATACCCAGTAAATGTTGGACTGAGACAAGGATGTGTCATGTCATAGTTATTTAGCATCTACATGGATGAAGTGATAAAAAGGAAGTGAAAGCCAGGGGCAGGAAAAAGGGAGCAGACAGGTTCATGGAGAGTAGAGACAGTAAGAAGTTTTAAAAGAAGCACTTGTTTTTGATAGCAGGAAGATAATGGAAGAGAGTGTTTAACAAAAGAAAGCTGAGAATGTACATAGCCAAGAGTAAAGTGATGAGATGCCGTAGGGAGGGAGGTGGAGGAGGTACCATAGAGTGGGGGAAGGAGCTAAGGCTTAGGGAGCACTTGGAGAGGAATTCATGTTTTTTTTGTGAGATGCACTTTGTTGTAAAATTCGGTTGTCCTTTTTAGGAAATCTGTGATGGTTTTTATTCGTAATATATGAAATACTGGTCAAAAATTTATTATTCTAGTCAGGATCATTATGTATGTTTAATTAGAATGTGTATATTTGTGAATGGGCTGCTAGGGTTTTGTGCCACCTCTCATGTTTGGGAGGGGGTCATGGGGGAAATATCAAAGAAGGGCTAAGAAGGAATAGAGCTCTTATATAGAATTGGGCTTATAGGGTAAATAATTGTTGTGAAATGTTAAGTTTCTTTACTTTAGACTTATGATATTGATTATAATATTTCTTGACTATAGGCTTAATGCATGTCATAAAGGAATATTTGACATATGAGCAACAAATGAGCTCTGCCATTGAGTATCTGCTATAAAGAGAGATTACTGTATTGTATGTCAAGATAATTCCACACTACATCTGCCTTTTCCAGCTCCACAATGAGAGTAGGAATGCCTTGTTGTTCCAAAGTGAGCCGCCAGTAACTCTGGGAATTGGCAAAGAATCTGCTGTCAGCATGAACTCTGTTCCAGCAGTCAGTAAGTTTTTTTCTTTTGTATTTTGAAGTATTTATATTTTCAAGGAATATTTTCTCCACATTTTCCCCCCCTGATTAAAGCAGACCTACAGCATTTTTTCTTTCCTCTTCAAATTTCATTGCACATAACTTTATCCTTCTTTACATATTTCAGCTGTCAATCCGTGTCATCCGGAGCAAGGCAGGCTCAGTACCAGTGGAAATTCTCGAGGCTTGAGCTCCACTGATCCCACCGGGGACGCCGCCAACATCATAGCTGACATGTGGTCCGCCAGCCTCTCCCAGTCAGTGTCCCACCACTCAGGGGACAGAGGAAGTGGGGTCCTGGAAGCAGCATCAGGAGATGATTTAGCACCTCCAATTTATGAGGTAAGGTATATTCTTTATAGATACTAAATTCAAGTTTATGAAATATATAATCAAGAGAATATGTAGATCTCGAATAAAAGTTGAAAAGAGGAAAGGGAGATCAAGGTAGGGACGGAAAAAGGTGGTCAAGGAAGTGTTGAGGCACAAGGGCATAAACATCCAAGCAATGGAAAGACGGGAAAGAAATGGTATGGGATCGAGTGAGTTGGTCAATGTGGTTTATAGGGGGTGACTGCTGATATATGGGACCTTTTGGAGTGTGTAGGGTGAAGGGGTGGAGTAAACCACTGGTAATGGGCCATGGCTATTAAAAAAAATTGGGGTGACAGATTTTAAAAAGTAAAAGTATTACAGTATATCAGTATTTGAAGAAAAAAAGCACAATATGTTCATGTACGTATGCGTGTATGCGAGAGTATGGATATATTAAGGTATGCAGTGGAGATCTTAAATTGGCTGCTTCGAGATTACTTGATTCGCATATTTGCGGATTCTTTTGGAAATTAATTTAAATAATTCACTGTAAGACACTTCCTCTAGTTTTTGCAACGTAAGATGTCCCGAGTGCACTTTGATTGCCTTCACATCCTAACTCTAAAACTGTGAGAAGGGTGAGGGAGCAGATATGAGTGGTGATCCTGGGCACAGATAGAGAGGTGTTAGAGGCTAGAGATGCAGTAAAGAAAAGACAGGCAGAGTATTTTGAAAGTTTATATTAATTGTCTCTTCAGTGATAGAGAGTGGATATTGTGAAAGAAAATAAACCCAATTCAACAATGTTTTTTAATCCTAGGATGAATGTTGTAGTAAGAGCCAAGAACTTCTCGGAAGAAAATCTGCTGCTGCATTTCCAATCTTCAGTGATCCTATAAGTCAAAATCAGCAGACATTCCCAATCTTCAGTGATCCTGTAAGTCAAAATCAGAAGACAGAACCCGCTGGAATGCCACCGTCCACTCGGGTGCTGCAGGAAAAGTCGGCAGCGGCAGAAGCGTCAACGGAATCTAAGACAGTAGTTGTAGCAGAAGCAAGGGAGACGATTGTGAGTTATATCATTACTTCTTTATTATACCTTCATATTAAGCATCTATTCATCACGTGGTGCAGCTCCAGCTTTTAATTAAGGAATAGAAATAATGATTACTGAGGGAGGGCATAAATTGGAATTTTTTTAGAACGTAGAACTACCCCACATGGAACTTTGCTCTCCTTCTCTCTTACTAGGAACACATTTCTGCCTTTTTTTTTTAAATCTTTTAAATTATTATTATTTTTTTTTTTTTATTTTTTATTTTTTTTATATCTACTATTTCACTGGTAAATATATTTTTAAAAAACTACTGCATTCATTGACAATACACATATATAGCCACGGGTATTTCAGTTGTCACAAAATTTCTATGCAACAGGTAAAGTTTTCTGTTAAAATCATGCATTTACTCCTTTACTTCAATCTGAGTTGACTATATATATGGTTGGTGCCTTTCACATCATGTTTTCTCACTCCAAAAGGATGATATATGTAACATTCAAATCATCTTAGCTTATCAATAGGGCACAACAACAGTCATTGTGTTTACGTCCCCTCCCCATTCCGCTAATCATCACTGGCTTAAAGTAGACTAAAAACCTGCAAACCATTGCAATTTTTTTTTTTTTCTCTCTCTCTCTCTTCTCTCTCTCTCTCTCTCTCTCTCTTCTCTCTCTTCTCTCCTCTCTCTCTCTCTCTCTCTCTCTCTCTTCTCTCTTCTCCTCTCTCTCTCTCTCTCTCTCTCTCTCTTTTTTTTTTTTTTTACACACGTTTACTACATTTTGTGATTTGGTAAGAAACATTTCAACCTTACTATAGGCTGGGAAAATTTATAAATACTGAGGGCTTGCTGAAATTGTGTTAAATGAAGTGTGTGTGTATATATTGTACATATATATAAAAAATAATTTTAGTATGGACTTATTCACACCTAAGTGAATCTGATTTATATGAACAACGATGAAAATTATTCCTGCAGGAGCCCCCGTCCAATGATGCTGAGGACTATCCCGAGACACAGGATGAGAACTGCCCTCCCCCAGGCATGGTTCAGCCGCCCTGTGAAGCTCGTCACATTTCAGGAATTCTTCAGCCAGCAAAAGATATTCCAGTCCTGCAGGATGAAGAGAGCGAAAAAGAAAAGATTAGGAGTGTGAATATTGAAGAAAGAAATTTTGAATACAAGCAGGCCAATGATATAGATTCTCTCTATGTGAGTATACTGTATTTTTTTCACCCATACACGAGACCCTTTCCCACATGCACAGAGTGACTCAAAAATATATTACATCATGTGATAAGTACACTAAACACAACACAGACATAACCTTCCCTTACATTTTATATTGCAAACCCTAATTATGATCATCCTTTGAAAACAGGTCTCCACCATGAAGAATGAGGACTTGGATGATATAGTGCCTCTGTATGGCAGGCAACTTGAAGATTTTACTATTAAACTGCCCAATAATGAGTCGGTCTTCTCTCATATGGCCAATATAGCTTCCACCCCAGTTGCATGGTCAGTGGGGAATAAGCAACATGTACCCTCCATGAAGTATGATTTCACCCTAGCCACTGATGCAGAAAAGTAAGTTGACAGATTTCTAAAAACAACAGTACAAGCAAGTGTATTTTTTGACACTTCATCAATTTTAGAGTGTGTATTTATGTAGTTGTAGCATAAAGGGCCTGTCGCTGTAGCTGCCTATATTTATTCATTTTTTTAAGTAAATAGATGCACACTTCTTGCTATTACCTCTTTAGTCCATTCCAGGAGTCTTCACTTGATTTCTTGTGTTATTCAAGCATCTTTCTGTTCTCAATTTTTTCAACACTAGCATCTCTTTCTATTCTCAATTGAAGATCTTTTCCATAAACTTCCTCTCAGTCAGTGGCGGCTCGTGGCATAGGGCTGCAGAGCTGCAGCACCCCTAGACACTCACTGCCAGGTGTATGATGCCTTTAGAGACAGCAGAATTGATACACTACTAACAAATATATCACAATAAAAGTCATTATATGTTATTTAATTATTCTTAATATGTTACTAAGTGAATTTTCATTAAAACCAGACCAAAATTTAAGTTACTTTCATATTTGCTGTACGATTCTGTCTGCGCCGCCGCCGCACCACTTGTGAAAACAATGAGCTGCAGTCGAGGCAGCTAAGTCTCGTCCCTCTCGTGTTTACAGTGCGTGTAGATGGTGTGGTGATCGTGCTTTCTGTCATTACCCTATGACGATGGAAAATCCAGTGAAGTATTTGCAAAACATCAACTTATCCCAGCTGACATTAAATGAAAAGACTGAAATCAAGCGGTACCGACTTTATTTTCAAGTAATACTGTAATTCTACCATCACCACCTCAGCCATCCCCTCTACTACCAACACTACCACCCCCACCATCCCTTATACCACCACCACTACTACCATGCCCTGAAATCCGTGAACATCAACTACAAATCATACCTGAGATAGGTAAAATTTGTGTATCCTACTGTTGTGTGAAGCTTGCAGTCCCTCCATTGTATTTTATCACGAGCCGCCACTGCTCTAGTCATTTATAGATTGATGTATTGTATAAACGTAAGTTAACAGAAAAGTAAATCTCCTCTTTCTCTTCGTTTTTCAAGCGTTGTCAGCTTCATTTCCTTTTGTATTTCTTCTTAGTTTAGATTTTCCAACTCAGGAACCACCTCAGTAATATTCTTTTATATACTTTCCAGTTTCTCAGCATTTATTATTTTATGAGAGGTCCTTAGAATTTCAGCATATTCAAGATTTAGTCTTAACCCCTTCACTGCGGCTGGTACAAATACGGTCTCTCAGCTATCTAAGGGTTCACTGCGGCTGGTACATATAGGGTTTCTGTATTTAAACTGCGCGCTCAATGATGTTGTGGTTAAATATTTGCTGTGATAGGCTTGTATGGCAACAGTGTCAAGTGTTGCGATACAATAGAACCTCTTTTTATGCTTGCGTGAGTTAGTGTGACTAATAAGGTCAAGCGGTACAGTACGACGTGTTGACGCTGCCGCGCCCTCTACTGCAATGGCGAGGCTAAATAGTCAAGATATTCAACATATTCTTGATGGATATAAAACAGAAGTATGAATGAATGAATGCATGCATGAATGAAGCATTTATGTAACAAAATAAGCTGTATTATGTTGAGTAGTAAGTGGTTTCATTTTGCGTCTGGTAGCACGGTCACGGCCCTGTTGCTGCACTCTGACGCAACTCTTCACTTAGCTGGTAGCCTCCACCAAGACAAAACATAGATTTTCTGGTATGGAATGAACATCCTATTCATTTAGGCACTTCAAATATGATAAGTAATTATTTTATATTTTAATTAAACCTGCCGCACAGGAGGGTAGGCCTATGAATTTGATATCTGCAGTGAAGGGGTTAATGTTGTAGTGATTATCATGTTGATTTTTTTTTCTCAGGCATATTTCAAATAGCAAAAACAAATATATTAATGTTTAACCAACAAATATGAAGGGTATGTGTTTCACTTTGTTGTGATATACAGGAAATGAGCTATACTTTTGGGATCCCGTAAGTATGGGTATATTGAGGTACAGTATTCCTATCTGTATGGGAGGATGCACGCACACACACGCACGCACATGGAGGGTTGGAGAACTGAAGGAAACAATTATTAAGACATAGATGGAAGATTATCTGAAAGGATTAAAGGGTAGCTTTTCACTTCATTAGTTATTAGAATTAATTAGTTTATTATAATTAGTTTTACAGCCCCAAAGAATCCAACATTGCCTAATAGATGCCTGATTAAACTAACTTGCAATGATAGTAATATGATGCTGTAACGATATGTAATGAAAGGTTTAAACATTTTCTGTAAACCAATTTTCTTTTTCTGCTAACAGCCAATTTCCACAAATACAAGAGGAAGAAAATTACCAGTCATTGCAGAACTATAACAAAGTCGATATGATGCCTCCCCTTGTCACCACCAAAGCCCTAGCTCAGACCAGTGTCATCACCACCTCCGCCACCACTCTGCCCTATGCTGAGACGGAGGCATGTTTGTCTCCTATCATGGAAGCATCAAGAGAGTACAGGTGCTGTATTTTGCCCTTCTTTCCTTCCCTTTAATTTTTTTTTTCTCTCTCTCTCTGTGTTTTTAGTCTCTTGTGTTTTTTTAGTTAAGCATCGGAGCAGAGCATACTGTGCAACCTTAGTTGTGTCCAGTGGAAATTCAGCTTTCATTACATTTTAATTTCATAACATTATTGTTTTTCCCCCTATTTAGATATTTTTTTCAATTTAGCCTGTGCATGTAGGTTTTTTAACTTAATAGATCCTGATGGATGGTCCATGTTCGTGGTGGTGGAGGCAGGATTTTTATAGAGATGCCTGTGATGATTAGAGGCACATGCCAACCCACGGGGTCCCCTGATGCCCTCGCCGTCTCACATAGAGTTGATGAGAAGCATGTGGGTAATCTTTGAACAATTGATGATAGCAGAAAAGGTTGCTCGTGTCAGGGCTTAAATTTGGGACCCGGAGTAAACCATTTCCAGACTCACCATACCCCAATGCCCCATGTCTCAGGGTTGGCCATATCATATTACAACACCCAGGCTGAGTGGCCCTTAAAGTAGTAACAATAATAATTATTTTATTTTCACCCGAAGGCATACAGGAAGAAAAAACCACAAGAACATAACATACAGACATGAGGGAGTGAACTTAAATACTAAAGCAAATAAAATATAATATATACATGTGGGCAATATAGACACTGCTGTACATAGAAAACATACGTACTATATGTGCAGTGGCCAACACATCCGGATATCAAATTCACCTAAGCACTATCGTGATATTTTTACATTTGAATATGTTAGAACTTAGAATTCACCAGCCAGCTTCCTCTAATAAAAAGGGAGCATATTAATGATGTGTATTTTCTTCCCAGGTCATCTTCAAGTAGCTCAGGCCATACAACTTCAAATACACTTCAAGGTCATTCTGTCCATGGCCTCAGCCATCCTGGGATGTTCTCTTTAAGCAACGTTCATGGGCCTCGTATCCGTCATCACTCATATGCTGACAACGAGGTGAGGCTTTTCTCTTACCGTGACACTGCATTTGTTTTATCACAGTTCCTTAGAACTCCCTCAAGGGTTTGTCTTTATTTCTAGAAACCTATGAGTGGTGTCTTCTTGTGTGTGGGTAGGTATGGATGGACCCTTGGTGCAAGAAACCTGTAATGATTCATACAATACCATGAAAGTTAATGATTAGGCAAAATATAAAAGAGAGAGAGTGATTGAAATGTATATAAATAGCAGTTTTTTATTTTTTGAGATTTGTTTTTGAAATGATTGTTTATTAACTACAGCTGGCCAGTGAATCTGCTCCTATGGTTCATGCTGGAGACTTTACCAAATCAGGCTACTTAGCTGACAAGTCAAGAGGAGAAAGTTTGGCGGAGTCATTACCGCATACTGCTCGAGCACCTGTAAGTTATATATCCTTTTTCCAAAATTGTGGAGCAGTTGCCTGTAGGGGACTGTGAGTCAGTGCAGTGTGGTTTATAGAGCTGGTGGGATGGGGTCAAATAGGTATTTGTATTTGCAAATACACAAATTTGTATTTGAGAATTTAAAATTTCATTTTTTTTTTTGTATTTGCATTTGAGGCTTTATTTACCGTACTTATTTTACCGTTTTTATTATTTTACTTGCTTCCAACACAGTCACAAACACTTGATAGAATGGAATTGCTAATGTGGCACTTTTTCCTATTCCCTAATTTCAATGTTTTGAAACAAATGTATCTACTGTTCCCAGCAGCAACCCAAGAGTGGAGTTTCTTCAGTTCCATTCAGCAGTGCTGCGGCAGAGATGATGATGGATTTCAATGACATGATGTTGTCATGTGGTGAGACTAATGAAGAACAACATCCTTTGCCTGTTATTCAGGTACTGCCTCCTAGTCCCGTAAGTCACGCCTTGTCTACATCCACGAATACACCGACTCCTCTCGTGTTAACATTTTTTCTTTTTATTCTCATACTGAATAGCAGAACTCACTGTTCCTCACTTATCTTGTCCTTTGCATTATGATGAGGATTTATCTAGATATATCTAACAAGTAATGCTTGTGTACTTACCTTTATTTTTTTCATCATCATTAATGGTGAAAAAATCATCATTGTCTAGTGTCCAGATACTTTTCATTCCAGTACAAAGTAGGTGTAATCTGCATGCAGTAAATTACAATTTCATATTTCAGCATTTCACATTCTACAGTATCATGTTTTTCCCAATGCTGTCACGTGTTTATAATTTCCCCCTCTAACATCTCATTCATGTTCTTCATTTTCAACCAGACATGCTGCTCCCATATCCTTTACCCTACCCTGTCTAATCATGAAGGTTACTTATGATTACATTTACATTGTGCGTTAAAAGCTACCGCAATTCAGGGTTGGCACGGAAACTTTTTACATCATCTGGCTTTGCGGCACGCCATACTTAGCTGGTGTGCGTGAGACTTGCATGGCACTGCCACCTGGGGCTGGGCACCACTGTTGACTTGAACATAGTTTTAACAAGTATTGATGTGGTCTCATATTTTTCAACCAACACTATTTATTATGAAAATATAATAATAATAATAATAATGTAGATAGCTTAGGCAAAGGAAAAGAAAATAGAGATAACAAAATGCAGTAAGAGAAGGAATGTGAGGTAGAGGAGGAAGTCTGAAAAATATTGCCGAGAATTTTATCTTTATACTGTATTGTATATATATATAAATATGTCAATATGTATGTAATATCTATGTCAAATCTGTTTTTCATAAGAATAATTATTTTCAATTTAGTACTTATTTATGAATTTTTTATTAGTATTAGTATTATTATCATTATATATTTTTTTACTTCTTGTAAATGGTTGCTAATATTCTTAAAATAAATTTATATAGCATTTGGGATGAGTAAACTGCATGTTTTATTGAATATTTGTGTGAATGAGCTGCTCGTATTTATTTGTTTATTTATTTATTTATTTATTCGTTTGGATCCTCAGGGAAAGAAGTGTGATGGTTCAGGAAACATCGATCCCTTTGATGACAAGATTATAAACCAAATACTTTCTGACTTGGAGATCCCCCTTCACAAACGTGGTGGCTATGTGACACTCGAGGGTAAAATGCCCTGCTTGAAGGCCAGTATGGAGGTGAGTAGCAATGTAATAAAGTATAAAGTTTC
>JACEEZ010024640.1:267500-275000 GCA_016584305.1 Chionoecetes opilio
ATATATATATATATATATATATATATATATATATATATATATATATATATGTGTGTGTATGCATTGATTTTAATAGTTTTTTGCATTTTTGTTGCAGGTATCGTGGTTCATGCCTGACTATGCCGGAAGAGATTGCCATGTTCTTCATGGTGGAAATATTCACAATTCTTGAAGCAGTACACAGCTGTCATATCATCCATGCTGACATCAAGCCAGATAATTTCCTCATCCAGGGCATCCCTGTGTGTGACACAACAACCAATATTTTTGAAGAGGATTATATGTGTCTCAAATTGATTGATTTTGGTCGCAGCATTGACATGAAAGCCTTTCCTGAAGGAACAACATTTACAGAAGTAGTAAGTAACTTAAGTGTTATTGTATATATATGTGAATATTGTGTATTTCTTTTGTTAACATTTGGAATCTGCTCACAGTTCCTGATCTATGTTAGTCTCATGTTAAAAGGTTCCCATTAGCAATTTGTTTACAGGTGTTTTACTTTTATAGTATTTCAAGCAGACATATCACCATGGGAGTTTGCTCATCCTCATGCTCCGTGTCCTGATCTGTGTAATGTGATACAATGTGGGGAATGCTTGGAGATTTTGGTCACATCTCAGTGCTCAACTTCACCTGAATTTCGTAACTCTACTTAGTTTGAAAAATGATTTATAATGACAATTTTTTTTTAAAGAGTTGATAGTCTTTCACGCAGTAATATAATAAATACTTTTGAAGGTTACAACTGATAAATTCACGTGCTGTGAGATGAGGGAGAAGCGACCATGGACTTATCAAACTGACTACTTCGGTGCGGCGGCCATTGCTCACCTCTTCCTCTTTGGGACTTACATGGATGTAAAGAAGACATCTGCTGGCAAATGGGACACCACGGTAACCATTAAGAGGTATGGCAAGGAAATGATGTAGAGTAGCATTTTGTTTCAATGGCAAGTACTATCTGCTGGTGCAATATAGTAATTGATAGAAATAAGGCCTGGTAATAATACTATATAGTATGTATTATATATCATTGTTATTAGTAACGGATGAAAAACCAACCTTATCCACTCCGAAGCAGTAACTTTGTAGACTTCTGAAACCCATAGATGGGTATTTTATGGCCGTAAGTTAATTTCTGAAAACTGCAATTCCAGTCTTATGAAATATTTGAGCACTTAACAATTTGTTTTATAGTACGTAATGACAATAATAATAAATATTATTACTCTTGTTGTTATTATAATTATCATTATTATTATTACCTTTATTATTTTCTTCATAAAATAAAGCCAAAAATGAAGACTACTGAGCTACACCATACTGGACACATAGCTGCTGCTTTGGCAGATATTCCAGGCTTAATTAACTAAGATTTTTGCACATTGTCAGTATCATTATTATCATTAGTTATTGTCCATTATTATTGTTATTAATATCATCTTCATTATTATTTCAGGTACTGGAAGAAGGACCTTTGGAAAAAAATATTCTCCACCCTGTTAAATGTTCCCTCCTGCTCCGCCTTGCCCAGCCTGAGTGACATCAAACAGGAAATTATTACTACCTTTTATCAGGCAGGAATGCACAAGGAAATAAAAGCTAAGTTTAATGCTTTGCAGAAAATGAATCCGGGACCTAAGTGATTGACCACGTTGCCCTTATTGACATGTAATTTATTACTATATATATTTTTTCCCAAATGCATGCTGTAGGTTATTTGTCTATTTGTATGCAAAAGAAACCCTATTTTAATGAGTGAGTCATCCTATCAACTGTAGCAATATGAAATAGATGTTAATGATTGGCTGCAGAACTTGGGTTGGTGCAGTAAAACTTGATCAAGTTTCGTCATGCTGTCCAGTCTTACTAAAGTATCCACCTAATTTATAATTTTAGGTAACACATATACTATCTTATTGAACCAGGATGAGAAACCATGCAGGCAGTGCTTGTTTGTTACAATATAATGTGAGGAAAATAAAGTTTTCAGTAAATGATAGAAAAAGCCACTTTTGATTTGGAATGAGGTTAGCCAAGAAGGAATACTCAGGTTGGTTTAATGTTTGTAAAATTGTTGCATTTTATTTAGATTGTGTAAAGAACTCAAGCGAAGAATTTAAGAAGGGAGTCATTCAAAGTAAGTTCATGTCCTCTTGGTGCACTTTTAGCACCTTTTTAAAAACTAAAATATTGCAACCTCTTTCAAAGTTACTTTTTTTCAGTAGGTTTTATTTTGGAATGCTTTTTCCTGTATTTTAATTTAAGCTCCTTGAATGCATGTGTTATGTATGTATAGTACAAAATATATAATTTTACAACAAATATTGGCCATCAGATTTTTCCAAAAATAGAGACGTGAACCAGAAACGGAAAGTTGAGGAGGAAAGAGAAGGCTATTGCAAGGTGGAGGGAGAAAGTACCTCAGAACTTTGGGTAGAATAAGAAGCAATTTTGGAAAGAAGTCAACTGAGAGAAGGGTAAGGGAGCAAATATCAGAGGTGATCCTGGGCACAGATTGTTGCTCTTAACTGTTCTGTGTGGCTGCAAGATATGGGTGTGGAATGCAAAGTGGAGGTAAAAAATAAAGCTGTTGGAGAGGATGAAGATGTTTAAGAAGAATAGAAAATAGAATACTTAAGAACACTCCTATCAGGGATGGGTTGGGTTGATGGTGAGGAACAACAGGGTCAGAGAGATGTAAAGGTAAAGGTGGGAGCATACGCAATGCTGCGCTTGGCATTCAGTGCTCATCTTCGTGGCATTAGCCCTTGAGGCCATGTCACACGAGCAATATTTTCCGGCATTTTTTGGTATCTTGCTACCAAAAGATGCCCGTACTGGTGGCAAAAGGTGCGCGACTTGTCACACGGCGTTTCGGCTACGAGCATCTTCCTACCAGAGTAGCTAAGATCTTATTCTATCTTAGCTACTCTGCTTCTACTGGCATCTATAAAATATCCTTCCCTCTTCACATTTCCCTTCATAATCATAAATAAACCTTGCTTGAATTCCTAAATCAAGTAAAAATAACACACATATCATAGCCCCGTTTCTATAGTAAAAACACACGCAGCCTATTAAATGCCTATTCAATTTCAGTTTTTATCAACATTTTCCGTCATAACTTCAACAACAACTCAAAACTTAGGTATATATGTATGTATATATATATATATATATATATATATATATATATATATATATATATATATATATAATATATATATATTATATATATTATATATATTATATATATTATATATAAGATAAACAAAGTGGTATTTTTTCCTCTTTTTTGCCTTTATTTTCCCCCTTTCGAAACCAAACCTTCCCTCAAACAGGGAAATTATCCTGCATCTGGCACCACAGGCTCCAAAATGTAAACAAGGATGCCAGTACTGGTGGCAAAAGAACGAACATGCGCGACTCCGCGTTTGCTACCAAAAGATGCCGGTATCCGGCGTCAAATGATGCCTGATACGCTTTTGCTACCAAAAGATGCTGGAAAAAGTGTCCGTGTGACATGGCCTTTAGAGTGTGGTGGGTGAGGACCCGTTACCCCGGTACACAGGGCTAGCTAGTGTGACACCCGGGTTACCACAGTTACCTTCCCCAGGTTACCCCAGGTACCCATTTATCAACCCCGAAAGGAAGGAAGAACAGCTGGGTAGGCTGGTCACTGACTTGCCCTGGCCCGAATTAGAACCAGGCCCAGCAGATTCGTAGCCAGGCACGCTAGCCACCGCACCACGAGGTGATCTCAGAGAGATATGTGCGGAAGCCGATATAGGTTACTTAAGACAGCAGACCAGGGAGTACTGAAGTGGTATGGTTATATGAAAGGATTTGATGACAGAATGATGAAGAAAATATGTAGATCACATGCATGCAGGTAAATGAGGGAGGGGAAGGCCAAGAAAGGGATCGAGAGATGGGGTCAAGGAAGCATTGAGTCGCAGCCTAAGCATCCATAATATATATAAATGTTTGACTAAAATATAATTTAAGATATGAGAGTATGGGTATATTGAGGGATATTTGTATATATGGGGGCTTACATCCACATACATACATATGAAATTAAAAAAATATGTGGAATTGTGTTGCCAGAACTTCCTATGAAGAAGTTTATACCTGGTGCCTTTGTTATTTGAATGAAATTAATTTGGTTATGATTTTTCATTGATTACAACTGAATTGAGAATTGAAAACTAGTCTTATGACTTCACTATGTGATTATAGTATGAACACTTCTCGCTGCGGAGAGTACTGAAATGGGGGATAAATTTAAGGGGAAGGGGTAGGAGTTTAGGTTAAGGGGAAAGGGTGTGAGTTAAGGGGAAGTGCTGCCACCAGCTCAAGCGAGTAGTTTTCTGGGTTACTCCCTGGGCGTGTTTTGAATAGATATATATATTAGATTTATCTTGGTAGTCGTGATTGATACGTGGAATTATACCGAGTAAGGCTGACTCTTTTGGAAGTGTGGGGAATTACTGTCCTAACACAGAATAATCACCTGGGTTTTTTTTTTATAATTAACACAAGAACTATATTTGAAAACATCATCCTATTTATTCATGCTGAAGTATTATGTCTTGTTTGAGATCACAGACAAACATATAAGTTCTAATCCAACATAAGAAAGTTCTCCATCCCAACATAGGAAAGCTCTAATCTGATATAAGTAACCCTTTACACTCTGATACAGGAAGCTCTTCCCATGTGATGAAGGTAAGCTCTGGTGAGCATACACCTCCCTCACTGAATCTTACTGATAAATTATCCTTCACTTAGGTAACATACCGCTGAATACTTATAATTATACATGGAAGATATAAGGGGGGAATATAAGAGTAAGAATGTTGTGTGTGTTTCACTAAAAGACCATGGCCCGTACCGAGAGTTGAAGGCGGTAGAGGGACGAACAGCGAGGTAGCGACGAACGGGAAACCTTCCATTTGTTACCGAGAGTCGACATCGGAGGTTGGTTGAGATCTCGCGCCTGCGACAATATAGTGGCAACAGTGCTGCTTCAAATTGCGTAGCCAGCCGTACGACTAAAATAGTGTATAATGCGAATTTGCCCTTATACTCATCAAAAACATCAACAGAAACGTTGCGATCGGCTATGAAGTTGGTGAAATATATATTTAATGAAGTTAATTAACAGTAGAGGCGTGTATACGTAAGTTTCTCTACCGCTCATGTGAACATATGCGGTAAGAGAACCGTCCTGGCGGGTTCTGGCAGCGACCTTCATGATGGCGGCGGCTCTAGCCGCTACCCACCCTTCTATCTTGAACCTCTTTAATTATTGTCAATAAAATCACTTATTGCCGCATATGTAATACCTAATAATCTTATACTTATACTTAAATACATATTGGCAAGAAATTTTTTAACATATCTCTTAATCCCTCCAGATTAGGAATGTAATAACAATTCATCGAAGGTTGAGCGAAGACACGGGTGTGCCCGTGTCTCCAACCTTGACCGCCAACCTTCCTTGCTGCTCTTCCTTTCAAAATTACAGGGTTTTTTATCCGTCTTATGGTAAGGGAAGGTCTGCCGTTCCTCGTTCTACCGCCTACCGTCATGACTCTCGGTACGGGCCTATGTGTCGGGCTTTTTGGCTCGACCGAGATGACCGCCTGTCGGGGAACGGGAGAGAGACTCCGTTAATAATACTTATAAGGATGGGGCAGGCCTCCTTTACGTTAGTGAAGACTAAACATCGGTACCCATATTTGGAAATATAGATAAAAATATTATAACAAGGAAAGGGGGGGGGGGGGAATAGGAGCGAAACGTCGTACGTCTTACCTGTCGGGGAACGGGAGAGTGCTTTCTCGAGGATTACTAAGACCCGCGGGAAAAGAGGGGATGTTTGGATACCCTGAACTTGGCCTCTCCTGAAGAGCTTATAGTCCCGAAATAACTAATTAAATAATGAAACAAGTGTACCTAAGAAAGGGCTGCCTATAATACAGTCCTGTTACTTTGATATAGAAGAATTTAATATGTTTAATCTAATAACCGAGGAAAGTGTTATTGAGGTTCGTTTCCAGCATCCGAACGCGTCTTTTGGAGTGGTGTGGTAATGGAGTCGAACCATAAATTTGGTCGACTTTTAATTTAGCAAATAACTCGACTAACACATCCATTTATGAACGTGATCTGTCACTATTGTGTCTATTTTGAAGGACATTAAGAATCTAGGAGTGTTCCTTGATCTGATAGGAGGGTGAGGGGAGGATGAAAAGCTTTGAATCCATTAGTTATCACTGATCGCGAAATAAGTGTCCCACGAATGTTGACTCGCACGCGGAATGTCGGGGGGGAGGGAGTGAGGGAAGGAAGGAAGATAGAAATGGAAGATAGGAAGAAAGAAGATAAACTTACACGAGAAAACTAAAAAAAATGAATTGCTTACGGGACATAACCCGGGAATTGTATGATAATAATTCCCATCCTATCTCTTCTGAATAACGGGCATTACAGAATCGGAGTAGGCAGTCAGACACCTGGCGCCATGATGAAATACTCCCGAAGAGGTACAGAAAGCCGCACCGAATAAGGAAGAGTGCTGCAGACTTATCATTGACACTTGCATGTCCTCTCTGACCACATCCCTTAAGGCTGATTCACACTGGCGTTTTTTCGGCATTTTTACCTGACGAGAAGGGGTCTGGGGCTGGTGTCATGATCGCAATAGGTTTTCAATAAAAATCACACCGATCGCTCGGTGTGTGATTTTTGTTGGAAACCTATTGCGATCATGACACCAGCCCCAGACCCAGACCCCTTCTCGTCAGATAAAAATGCCGAAAAAACGCCAGTGTGAATCAGCCTTTAGTGTCTTGATTACACAAGAGACCATTTGCAGCCTGCCCTCTAAATACAACTCTTCTAACTACTCACACTATGCTACATGCACCTTGCATCCCTACACTATCTTCACTCCAAACTTACATTCAATAATGGCTACTAACGACCCTTACCTTGCCTCCTTTTCCTCACGGAAACCAAGGTGTCTGAATACTGACAGCCGTTCCTTTTGTTCCCTCTTACTTTCTCTTTTCTCATTTTCAATTTTTCAAACCAAAGTTGGCTGTTGCGTACTGTATAATATGTACACAACGACAGTAGTCCAGTTGTCAAACAGGTGTTTTACACCTAAGCGTGTTTTGTGGTATGTATGAACTTTTATGGTTGATTGTGGTAGTCTGGCATGTCCTGAGCCAGAATCAGCTGGGTGCCACTTTGACACCCTTGAGGAATTTTTGGTGGCCATGGCCCCCCCCTTAGCAAAAAATATATTATATATTTAAATTATTAATATATATATATATATTATTTATATATATATATAATATATATATATAAATTTATATATATATATAATATATATATATATATATATATATATATATTTAAATATATATAATATATATATATATATATATATATATATATATATATAATATATATATA
>JACEEZ010024640.1:290000-375000 GCA_016584305.1 Chionoecetes opilio
GTGTGTGGTGATGGGTAATGGGTGAGTGAATGGGTGGGGGGTGATGGGTAATGGGTGAGTGAATAGGTGGGGGGTGATGGGTAATGGGTGAGTGAATGGGTGGGGGGTGATGGGTAATGGGTGAGTGAATGGGTGGGGGGTGATGGGTAATGGGTGAGTGAATGGGTGGGGGGTGATGGGTAATGGGTGAGTGAATGGGTGGGGGGAATATGTACATTTCTACATCCATGATTTCAGGAAAGTTAGAAGGGGCTATCTGGAGAGTCCATGTTTGGTGGGCCGAAGGCCCACCAAACACAGGTGGTGGGCCAAAGGCCCACCAATAGCCCTCCGCAGGAGCTAGCCAAAAAGTCCGCCCGGAGGGCGGCTTTGCGGCTAGTAATAATATAAGCGAAAGTGTGTCTGTCTGTCTGTCTGTCTGTGTGTGTGTGTGTGTGTGTGTGTGTGTGTGTGTGTGTGTGGTATAGGTTCCGCCCCCCGTGGCGCAATCGCCTCATATGGCATATTTTTGGAACCGGGTTGACCAGGGGAAGGTTTTAAGCCCACTTATGAGATGATTCGATCACTTTTTTTTTTTTTTTTTTTTTTAGCAGCCTATTAGCGATAATTGTGAAAAAAAAGTGGGTTGCGAGAATTGAGGAAACCTTGATGTAGGGTGATGGGTAATGGGTGAGTGAATGGGTGGGGTGATGGGTAATGGGTGTGGGGTGATGGGTGAGTGAATGGGTGGGGGGTGATGGGTTGGGGGTGATGGGTGATGGGTGAGGGTATAGGTGGGGGGTGATGGGTAATCTATAATAATATAAGCGAAAGTGTTCTGTCTGTCTGTCTGTCTGTGGTGTGTGTGTGTGTGTGTGTGTGTGTGTGTGTGTGTGTGTGGTATAGGTTCCGCCCCCCGTGGCGCAATCAACTCATATGGCACATTTTTGGAACCGGGTTGACCAGGGGAAGGTTATAAGCCCAATTATGAGATGATCCGATCTTTTTTTTTTTTTTTTTTAGCAGCCTATTAGCGATAATTGTGAAAAAAAAAAGTGGGTTGCGAGAATTGAGGAAACCTTGATGTAGGGTGATGGGTAATGGGTGAGTGAGTGGGTGGGGTGATGGGTAATGGGTGTGGGGTGATGGGTGAGTGAATGGGTGGGGGGTGATGGGTTGGGGTGATGGGTGATGGGTGAGGGAATAGGTGGGGGGTGATGGGTAATGGTAAATATAAGCGAAAGTGTGTCTGTCTGTGTGTGTGTGTGTGTGTGTCTGGTATAGGTTCCGCCCCCCGTGGCGCAATCACCTCATATGGCACATTTTTGGAACCGGGTTGACCAGGGGAAGGTTTTAAGCCCAATTATGAGATGATCCGATCTTTTTTTTTTTTTCTTTTTTTTTAGCAGCCTATTAGCGATAATTGTGAAAAAAAAGTGGGTTGCGAGAATTGAGGAAACCTTGATGTAGGGTGATGGGTAATGGGTGAGTGAATGGGTGGGGTGATGGGTAATGGGTGTGGGGTGATGGGTGAGTGAATGGGTGGGGGGTGATGGGTTGGGGGTGATGGGTGATGGGTGAGGGAATAGGTGGGGGATGATGGGTAATGGTAAATATAAGCGAAAGTGTGTCTGTCTGTGTGTGTGTGTGTGTGTGTGTCTGGTATAGGTTCCGCCCCCCGTGGCGCAATCACCTCATATGGCACATTTTTGGAACCGGGTTGACCAGGGGAAGGTTTTAAGCCCAATTATGAGATGATCCGATCACTTTTTTTTTTTTTTTTTTTTTAGCAGCCTATTAGCGATAATTGTGGAAAAAAAAGTGGGTTGCGAGAATTAGAGAGAACTGAAACTCGAGAAATGCCAGTGGTCGCTGGCAGTTTTAACTCAAAGGTTGGTCTACTGTGTTTTGGCTCCGCGACTAATATTTTTCATAAATTAATTTCGCGATAAACATTGATGCACCGCATCTGAATACCAAAAAATATAGTTCTTCTGTTGTTCTACTAATTATATGGATGACATTCATTACGATGGAACGTTCTATAATAGCAATTTAATGCAAATTACTCGCCTCGAGTAGCAAAGCTTAATATATTTTTTACATGTATATTGTGGCATGTAAAATTTAGGTGATGTTCACACTGTTTTCTAAGACAGTACTGCTGCGTCTGGCAAACGCTTGTCAAAATACAATAAGCAATGCCTTGGAAAAACGAAGAATAAAGAATGCCGAAATCGGCTTGTTGCTGCGACAATGTAGGTTATAATTGTGGAGGCGACACGCCGCGGCGGGGAGTGGTGGCGGGGAGATTGTGGCGGGGAGATTGAATCAAAACATTGCCACTTCACGCGTCGACTCATTGCACTTCCAGGCTTTCTATCTGATTGATACACAATAATAACAGGAAAATATGACTGCCTAGGTATAGATAACTTCTAAACATACGTTATTGACTATATAATATCATAGAGTAACATTTACCTCGCCTCCTCAACTATAACCTACTTGGTTATTTGGTTAAATGCATGTTTTACAGACTCAGGCTTCTATACAATATACATATAGAAGAAAATCGTTCTTAAAATTATACTTTTGTGTTTTAAGTGCAGTGGAATAAGCCCATATTTTTCTTTCAAGTTGACCAACTTTTCACCAAATTGTGAGTTAAAACTGCCAGCGACCACTGGCATTTCGGAGTTGCAGTTCTCTCTAATTGAGGAAACCTTGATGTAGGGTGATGCGTAATGGGTGAGTGAATGGGTGGGGTGATGGGTAATGGGTGTGGGGTGATGGGTGAGTGAATGGGTGGGGGGTGATGGGTTGGGGATGATGGGTGATGGGTGAGGGAATAGGTGGGGGGTGATGGGTAATGGGTGAGTGAATGGGTGAGGGGTGATGGGTAATGGGTGAGTGAATGGGTGGGGGGTGATGGGTAATGGGTGAGTGAATGGGTGGGGGGAATACATACATTTCTACATCCGTGATTTCAGGAAAGTTAGAAGGGGCTATCTGGAGAGTCCGTGTTTGGTGGGCCGAAGGCCCACCAAACACAGGTGGCGGGCCAAAGGCCCACCACTAATAGCCCTCCGCAGGAGCTAGCCAAAAAGTCCGCCCGGAGGGCGGCTTTGCGGCTAGTATATATATATGGGCGACCCCTGCATATACTGGCGACTATATATACTGGCGACCCCTACATTTACAGGTGGCGCAGGTATAGTGGATGTGGTGTGTGCGATATTTTTGCTTAGATCAGCAGTCAAGCAGCTACTTAATAGTAACAGTAATTTGAGAATGAACTTCAATGAAGGATCCTTCACGGCGCCCAAAGCTGCCAGCAATAGATCTAGACAATCCAATACCACCAATTAACTACTGTCTTCTTCAATTTCAGCATGATTAGGAGAATGACTGCCAAAGTGCTGTATCTAGTTGGTGGGGAAAATGACGTAAACTACCAGGAAATTCATATGGATTCAGCCACTAATGATAGACAAGCGACAGAAATCAGACAAATGGCGGCCGCATTCGATGCGCATATTAGGATAGGTGGATATACCACCACCACACACACTTGGATTAGGACTTTTTACTCCAATGTTGTGTTTTAACTTGGTGGTCATCCATTTTGAATCACTCTTTCTGGACCTTATTTCCCTATAAGGAATATTTATTTTCTGTCCGTCAATTATATTCCTTACAAATGAGGTACAATCCTCCTCAGCCCCGACCTCATTTCCCCTTCTAATTTCCAGGGTAAGCAGATTGGTGTTGGCAGCGGCCAACACCAACAGGGCGGCCCTCTCCACCAGGAGGACGTCAATAATGACTCTGAAACCCTGACAGACGAGGGTGAAGGGCATGACACCGGCTGTGATGTGGCGCCACCGGGCAGCCCCCAGCAAGGTGAGGAAAGCTCCTCAGTCAATGACTGTAAGGAAGAGGAAACTCTTATCGGAGACGAGTCTCTTCCCGATATGGAGGAGCATCAGGACATCGGGGAGGATGTCAAAGAGCAGGATATGAGACTTGGCGGGTATTACGACTACTTGATCAAGGAGGGGCATTACTGGGATGGGGAGTCTGACTATGTCAGGGAACTTAGGAAGGAGCAACATATCGAGAATATGCATTCTACTGCCTACTCCCCCGCCCTCGAGGGTGATCATGATTCTGAGGGTAACTACTCCCCCGCCCTCGAGGGTGATCATGATTCTGAGGGTAACTACTCCCCCGCCCTTGAGGGCGATCATGATTCTGAGGGTAACTACTCCCCCGCCCTTGAGGGTGATCATGATTCTGAGGGTAACTACTCCCCCGCCCTCGAGGGTGATCATGATTCTGAGGGTAACTACTCCCCCGCCTTCGAGGGTGATCATGATTCTGAGGGTAACTACTCCCCCGCCCTCGAGGGTGATCATGATTCTGAGGGTAACTACTCCCCCGCCCTTGAGGGTGATCATGATTCTGAGGGTAACTACTCCCCCGCCCTTGAGGGTGATCATGATTCTGAGGGTAACTACTCCCCCGCCCTCGAGAACGAGTGGGACGTCAATGATGAGTACTACCCTGTGCAGGAGGAGGAGGAGATCCAGGAGCGGCGAGGCCCCTTGGGAACCTTGGTGGATCTTGTGGGCCACTACGCCTTCCTGATGACTGTGGGCCTTGTCGTGTACAGCGCCTGGCAGGACTCCCTTCCACACCCTCCATGAAGGCATTGACACCCTCCACACCCTCCATGAAGGCATTAACACCCTCCATGAAGGCATTGACACCCTCCACATCCTCCATGAAGGCATTGACACCCTCCACATCCTCCATGAAGGCATTGACACCCTCCACATCCTCCATGAAGGCATTGACACCCTCCATGAAGGCATTAACACCCTCCACATCCTCCATGAAGGCATTAACACCCTCCACATCCTCCATGAAGGCATTGACACCCTCCATGAAGGCATTAACACCCTCCACATCCTCCATGAAGGCATTGACACCCTCCATGAAGGCATTAACACCCTCCACATCCTCCATGAAGGCATTGACACCCTCCATGAAGGCATTAACACCCTCCACATCCTCCATGAAGGCATTGACACCCTCCACACGTTCCATGAAGGCATTAACACCCTCCACATCCTCCATGAAGGCATTGACACCCTCCACACCCTCCATGAAGGCATTGACACCCTCCATGAAGGCATTGACACCCTCCACATCCTCCATGAAGGCATTAACACCCTCCACACCCTCCATATAGGCATTGCTCTAGAGCAGGGGTTTTCAACCTTTTTTTCCCCACGTACCCTTTTGGGTATTGTTATTATGTCAGCCATGTACCCCTTTCCCTTTGTGATAAGTGGAAAAAAACACACAGAAAACATTCCCTTGTGTATATTTGTAAATACTTAAGTGAATTAACTACATAACCGTCATGCCATAACCAGTTACCAGTTAAGGAAAGCGCTGGAAAAAACCACTACGACTACATTATCATTACATCTGCTGTAAAGGGAATTAATGAGATGGCTGGAACTGCTTTTCCTCAACTAGTCTAGTCAGCCGAGGAGCAGTTTTAGCTAAAGCACATCGAAGGTCGGCTTCCACATTCAGTCGAGATCTTAGTTTTGATTTTATGACCAGTAAGCTGGAAAACCCAGTTTCACACAAATATGTTGATGGGAAAAGTAACAGAGAGCGAAGAGGCTCCTCTGCGACATGTGGATATGACTTGCTTATTTCACACCAGAACCTAACTAAAGATTTTTTCTCAAAGAGATCACAAGCACTGGAGTCATTCACGAAGTCAATAAACTCTTCCTGAATGACATCATTAACAGAAGCAACATCTGTATGGAAAGGGTCTCTAATTAACTTCAAATTAACTTCAGACACATCTGGAAAGTATCTCTTTAATTCATTTTGCAGTGAGGAAAGATGCTCCACTATTAAATTTGCCATCTGATCTACAGTAGAGGTGTCCTGTCTGTCAGCTAGTGTTTCAAACATGTCAACATTTCCTTTCCTTACTTTTGTCTCCCACAGTTCTAGTTTCATTAGAAAACTCTTCAATTTGTCAACAGCGTCAGTGACAACAGCATCAGCTCCTTGCAAAGACTTGTTTAGAATATTTAGGCGTGTAAATATGTCAACAAGATAGGCAAGGTAAGTAACCCACTTTGGATCATTCAGCTTTGCATGATAAATCTGAGATTCCTTCCTGTTATTACGGCTAAATAACTCTTTCAGTTCGTGCTGCAGCTCAAAAACTCTCTTGACAACATTTCCACGAGATAACCATCGAACCTCTGTGTGGTACAAGAGTGTTTCATGACCGGAATCTAAATCTGAACAGAGAAGTCTAAATAATCTAGTATTCAGAGCACTTGACTTTACGAAGTTGACCATCTTTACTGTGGTATCAAGCACCTCTTTTAGCTCAGTAGGCAGTGTCTTGGATGCTAAAGCTTGCCTGTGTATCATGCAGTGCATGTGTTTTGCCTTACTGTTAACAGCTGTAATTCTTGTCTTAAATCCTGACTGACTGCCTAGCATGGCAGGAGCTCCATCTGTTGTGCAGCCACATAAATTTTTCCACTCTAGTCCCTCAGATTCAAAGAAAGAATTGACAAGTTCATATATATCTGCTCCCGTAGTTGAAGCTTCAAGAGGATGACAAAAAAGAAATTCTTCCTTAAAATTGTTATCTTTGATGTACCTCGTGAATGCCAGCAACTGAGCACAGTTAGCCACGTCTGTCGTTTCATCCAACTGGAGAATTTTTTTTCCTAAGGGGGCTGTTTTCATCTCAGAAACCACCTGGTCTTTGATATCTGTGGACATGTCAGAGATACGTCGCTGGACAGTGTTATCTGACAACGGCAGGGTGTCAAGCTTTTTAGCATATTGTTCCCCCAGCATAATTTTTACTATGTCTTTGGTACATGGCAGGATCAGCGTCTCCCAAATGGAATGAGGTTTTTTCTGCTGAGCAATTTTCAGTGAAACTACATACGAAGCATGGAGAGCGGCTCTATTTGACTGATGAAAGCTCCCTGAGTGATCCAGTTTTGAGCGGGTTAGCATGTTTTCTCTGCGCCTAAAGTAGTCCACATCTTTTCCTTTCAGCTCTGGGTGACAACCGTGCAAATGTCGCTGGAGCAAGCTTGGTTTCATGGCACCGGGAGACAGTACTTTTGCACAGATGACACACTGAGGCATTTCAGTTCCATCTTTAATGATGACTGTGAACCCAAACTTCATGTACTCCTCACTGTAACGTCTCTTTTTCTTCTGAGCCTCCATTTCAACTGCACTGCTATAGTCTGCAACACAAATTATACGTATTCTAAGGAGCTTTCGCATATAATAAATTGCAATATATTAATTAAGAAACATTTCTGAAAAAACAGTAATTAAGCAGTGTAATGGAAAAAAGTACCCAAAATGTTAACGCCAGAAATTGAAGAGTAAATTAAAAATATGGGACGTGAATATATTTACAGAAGTTTGCTGTAACATAAAAAAGCCACACCTGAAAAGCCCACACCGCTATGTTATTAGAAATTCAGAAAAAATACTGTAAAAGCTCGTGAAATCGCACAAGTTATCACATATAAAGTACTCGTATTATGTAAACTGCACAAAAACGACCACTAACAATGAAACACTCGCACTCTAGCCCACTCGGTCACTGACTCCCTCACTCACTCACTTGTTCAGCTCACTTCTGCACACTGTCACACCCTCGTCAGCAAGCACGTGCCATCACCACACAAACACACACATACACACACAATTAAAACGAAGTGTTGCATTGTTTCGTATGCAATATGATAATAATCAAAACTTATAGTATAAAAATGCGCACATACTCATGACACACCCAACCAGACGACATAAACGTGCATACAGACACGAATATTAGTCTATTTTTTCCTTTAGCTAACTTCAAACAAAAAATTACGATACATAACAACACACATTAACATACCATTCCCCACCTTACACCTGCCACACCACGCCACACATCTCACCACGTCACACCATACTCCACACCGCACCACACATCACAAACCTAGCCACATCACAACTCACATCACACCGAACCACGTCATGCCACACTATACAAGATTATTTTACACCATGTATCGCTGCCGTCACACAGCACCACTTCGCACATACAAAAAACAGTAGTGTTCTATTTAATCAAACTTTTGTAACGAGTCTGGGACACATCAGTTTTATCCTTAGTAATGCCAAACTTTTTGCGATAGCAGTGTTACTGAAATCGACAGAACATTCCCTATAGGCCTATGTAATGTTTCAGTAAAAAAGTAGCCACAGAGAGACCAACCTGGCCCAGCCAGCAACAGTTCCCGACTGGAGAGTGGTGGCGTGTACCTGACAACAGTTTGCGTCTCTATCCCTGTCCAATACTCGTACAAGTCAGCGGGTGGTCAGTCACACCGAGACCACCGAGAGACATCTCGGTGGCCACGGTCACACTCACACGCAGGGTTGCCACTCCATGGGATTTTTCCCAAGATCTTGGGATTCTGGATGCCGTCTTGGGATCTTGGGATTTTTATTGAAAAGAGCTAGATATCTTGGGATTTTAAGGCCCCTCCTCCGTCCATCCACTCCCACATCCCCTCCCTTACTGCTCTTATCCCTTACCTCCTACCTCGTGTTGCACAACCAATCCCTACTCCTTCCCCCCAAAAAGCCCCTCTCTCGCTCCATCCGCTCCCACAGCCCATCCATTACCCCTCCACTCCCTTATTTGTCATTCCATTTGTCCATCCAATCCCTATCCCTTCCCTTGGCCGATTAAAGCGCCTACCCCTCCCACTGCCCTATCTCTCGCTGTCCCCCATGGCCTTCCCCATGCCATAAATCTCTACCTTCATACCAGACCGAAATGTTGCGCAGTTCTTATCATAACTGCCTCTTTTTTTCTTTTTTTTTTGTAAATTTAACATGATTTCTCCAATACTACTTCAATTTCTAGGTGAAATGTACACTTTATTCAAGATTCTTAGTGTTATTTTACATTTATTGTAAACCTTGGGATATTTTGGCCCATCTTATGATTTTCAGGGGTTAGTCTTGGGAATTATGAAATTTTTGAGTGGCAACACTGCTCACACGGCCTGAAGCACGTATCAGGCCGTACCCACTAACGACCCGTGGAGAAGGGCGTACCCCCTGACAGACCCCTTACGTACCCCCTGGGGTACGCGTACCCCAGGTTGAAAACCCATGCTCTAGAGTCTAGTACTTTCAGTTAACTCCTTGTCTTGTTGCTTTTTCTTTTTTGTCTATGCCTCCGGGCGAGAATAAAATTATTATTATTATTATTATTATTATTATTATTATTATTATTATTGACACCACATGACTGGCACCAAAACAAACTCCCGCCATGTTTTGTACGCCAACACTCAGCAAATACTCCATTCTCCGCCTCAATCACTCCTTCCTTCAATAGATTAGTCTACTTACGCGACCAGGACAATACCAAGGAAGGAACAGAACAGAAAATTATGATGTGAAGAAAAAATAATCACACCCCGGTTACCACATCATCGTCACATCGATATCCTCATTTCTTACCATTATTACTTTACAATAATCATAAATAAAAAAAAAAGGAACTTAAGACAAGCTCGAAACAATAGAGCAAAATAATAACTAAGCAAATAATCCAACCATTCAGAAAGAGAAAGAAAACAGGAATTTTTCAAAGTGTATGCCTCAAAACCCTCCTTCGGCGCCCCTGGCTATATGACCTCTGATGTCTGCACATTCACCTTTTTTAGGCATTAATCAATCAATCGGCGCCCCTGGCAGGAGAGACAGGTATGAGGATCCTCGAATTGCTTGTTGGATCCTTTCAAGAGACAAGGCCGCCCATCCCTCCTTCCTAGCTTCCTTCCTTCCCTTCCTTCTTCCCTCCCTTCCTTCTTCCCTCCCTTCCTTCCTCCCTCCTTCCCTTCCTTCAGTCTCATTTTCTCCTTCCTCTGCTTGTCTTAATTTCTCTTCCATTCTCTCTTCTTCCTTTTGCGATCTATCTCTTCATTCGTTTCCTTTGTCTCTCTCTCTCTCTCTCTCTCTCTCTCTCTCTCTCTCTCTCTCTCTCTCTCTCTCTCTCTCTCTCTCTCTCCACATACATTATTCCACATCGTAAGCTCGTTATCCCTCGGTGGTGGTGCTGGTGGAGGAGGAGGTAGTGGTGGTGGTGGAGGTGCAAAATCCATCAATTGTGAGGGGATTCTATAAATAAAAAATCCTCATTCAAGCACTAGAAAGAATACAACATGCGTCAGGTGTTTCTCTCTCTCTCTCTCTCTCTCTCTCTCTCTCTCTTTTGTACAGTTCGGAAACCTGGCTAGTAACGTATCCGAAGAAGATCATTGCACAATACAACACAGAGCCGTAAAGTGTTTGCTAGGAGTCAGAAAATATACCAGTCCGGATCTCTGTATGATTGAATCAGGCATACAACCAGCACAAGATGTAATTGCTAGGAGGAGGCGACATTTTCTTGAGTCACGGTTGAGGGCACCAGATGAATTGGAACCCTATCATTTAGCGTTCAGGTTGTGTGAGGCGGCCAATACTCCGGGATACAGATTCTTGACACAGGCACTAAGGTATGAGAGTATTGTAAACCCACTTGACAGGGTGGCTAGACGGATTCAGGAGAAACCCCAGACTGCCTCCAAATATGTCACATACAGAACACAAATCAACGCCGGACTCTCTGTACATTCAGTGTATGTAAATAGGGATTTTATCCCGGATTATAAACGCCAAGCATTTACGAGGCTACGTACGATGTCCCATAATCTTAGAATAGAAACAGGCAGGAGAAATGGAATACCGAAAGAACTACGACTGTGTTCATGTGTAGAAAATGCAGTGCAGGATGAGTCTCATGTGTTGTTGCAGTGTCCACTCTCCACTGGCAGGGCATGTAGTTCGTTACGGTACGGTACGAAATTACGGTACGGTACGGTAATCTAAGGACTAAAAGTACGGTTCGATATTACGGTTCGATATATTTCTTCAAGTTCGGTACGGTACGAAAGTTCGATTTTTATTTCCGTACTTATATCGAACCATTTTTGTACCCAGCAGTATGGATTAACCCCACCGTGTGACCTCATTACCAGGGATGAATTTTCCATCCAGTGCCTGGGTGTTGACTTGGGGTCCTGGGACTCCTGGGGATAATGATTAATAGTTCAACAGGCCATGTGTCTAGTTCCTATCTACCTTAATTAATATATATATATATATATATATATATATATATATATTATATGTTAATTAATGGGGTCAAATCTCGCTCACTCTCAGTCCCCTATCCGTCCATACACCCACGCCACGCCCTCACTCAACCATTCACCTACCCGCCCATCCACTCACACCTTCACTCACTCACTCTTTCATCCCCATGAATGAGGTTGAAGTGAAGTGATTATATATATATCTATATATATATATATATATATATATATATATATATATATATATATATATATATATATATATATATAATATATATATATATATATATATATATATATATTATATATATATATATATATATATATATATATATATTAATCACCTCACTTCAACCTCGTTCATGGTCACTGGTGAAGGAAGAGTGAGTGAGTGAGTGAGGGCGTGAGTGGGTGGGTGAGTGAAGGCGTGGATGGATTCGTGAATAAGTGAGGGAGTGAGGGGTGTGGGTGGGTGAAGGAGTAAGTGAGGGAGTAAGTGGGTTGGAGGGGTGTTGAAGAAATGAGTGCGGGTGTGGATGGGTTAGTGAGTATGAGAGTGAAGGCGTGTGTGGATGGGCGGGTAGGTGAATGGTTGAGTGAGGGCGTGGCGTGGGTGGATGGGCGGATAGGGGAATGAGATTGAACGAGATTTGACCCCATTGATTAACACCAGCGTGTGACTTCATTAGCTAGGTAGAATTTCTGCCCAGCTGCCTGGGTTTGGACGTGGCATGGGGATTATCCCTCAGTCTCCTCAAGTCAAGGAGATAAGTAACATGGCGTGGGGCGTCGGCCGCATTACTCACATACCCACCTGCATAATGCAGGTAATACAAAATGCAATCTTGTTTCCACAACATTGTGGAAATATATTTTCCACAATGGATAATGATTTGTCAATTTTGTCAATTATTGATTTTGTTTATGAAAGTTAAATGTTTTTGGGTACGAAAAATAGTTCGAAATTACGGTACGGAAATGAATCGTACTAGTACGGTACGATACAAATATTCAGGTACGAAACGGAATTACGGTACTGTATTTATCTGAGGTACGAATTACGAAAAATATTACCGTACCGTACCGTACTACATGCCCTGCTCTCCAGCCAATGTAGAAGCAACTATGTCATGCTAGACTTCTCCAGTATGGATAATTTGATGGGTACAAGGGATAAAGTAGGCTATCTGTGCAGTTATATATATGATGTATTGAAATTATATACGTAAGGGATGTGTCACCATAGTAGATGTGTTTCGTTTGTTTGTTTTAGGTTAATATGAAATATGTATGAGTATAAATTTGGACAAATATGAGGAAATTATACATGTAATAAGGTAAAATGTTTATGAAACTTTTGTCAATAAACTAATAATAATAATTTTTTTTCTTTTCTCTCTCTCTCTCTCTCTCTCTCTCTCTCTCTCTCTCTCTCTCTCTCTCTCTCTCCTCTCTCACTCTCTCTCTCTCTCTCTCTCTCTCTCTCTCTCTCTCTCTCTCTCTCTCTCTCTCTCTCTCTCTCTCTCTCTCTCTCTCTCTCTCTCTCTCTCTCTCTCTCTCTCTCTTTTCTCTTTCGTTCTTGACTTCTCTTTTTCTCACCTTTCGCCATCATCTCTTTTCTTTCTCTCTTTTCTCTCGTGTTTTCCCTCTGGCTCAAAATACTCTCTCTCTCTATCTATCTATCTATCTATCTATCTATCTATCTATCTATCTATTTTTTTTATTTAAACAGATATTAATCACACAGATGGCTTAAAAGGTAGACAAGTTAAGACTAAATATTAATTATTCTCTCTCTCTCTCTCTCTCTCTCTCTCTCTCTCTCTCTCTCTCTCTCTCTCTCTCTCTCTCTCTCTCTCCTCTCTCTCCTCTCTCTCTCTCTCTCTCTCTCTCTCTCTCTCTCCCTCTCTCTCTCTCTCTCTCTCTCTCTCTCTCTCTCTCCTCTCTCTCCTCTCTCATCTCTCCTCTCTCTCTCTCTCTCTCTCTCTCTCTCTCTCTCTCTCTCTCTCTCTCTCTCTCCTCTCTCTCTCTCTCTCTCTCTCTCTCTCTCGCTCTCTCTCTCTCTCTCTCTCTCTCTCTCTCTCTCTCTCTCTCTCCTCTCTCTCTCTCTCTCTCTCTCCTCTCTCCTCTCTCTCTCCCTCTCTCTCTCCTCTCTCTTCTCTCTCTCTCTCCTTCTCTGTTTCCCCTTCGTTCTACTTGCTCTTCATATTTTTTCCTCCCACTTCCTTTTCCCAAGGCGAAGGACAAAGGGAGGAAAAAAAGTAAAAAGGAAAATAAGATAAGGAGATGGTGTGTATATTTATAAACAAAGATGATATATTAAAGTGGGTTAAAAAGGTATATAGGAAATGACTCGATTAAGTGATAGATATTCAGAAAAACGATAACAGGATGGAAAAAATGAAAGAAAAAAAGAAAATCCCCCCAAAAGAGTCGTCGCATTCATTTCCTCCTTAAATAAAAGCAAAAAAAAAAAAAGAAGCAAGATAAAAACGCAACAGTGATAATTTGGGACACGAAGAAAAAACTAGAGCAAATATAGAATAAGAATATAAATAATAAGATTGATGATTACGTCATGAAAGAGGGCAATGGGAATAAGCGGGAGCGAGAGAGGGATAGAGAGATCTAAAAACACACAAACAGACTATTCTATAGGAACTTGTCAATATCTTTAAATTTCCTTAAGAAAACAGAAATGGGCACCAAAAGTTCGAGACTCAAAGTGACCTCGAGCGTGAGGGTGCCGAGCAGGGGCGCCGTGGACGCCTTGACGCTGTCCTACAGGACGCACGGCTGCGGGTGCTGGGGGAGCAGGAGGCGGGTGATCGCCTCCTTCACCTTCCCCCGCGGTGACTGGCAGGATGATGCCCCCGAGGGATCGGTGCGGCACACCTCTGCCCAAGTTGCCGTGCTGAAAATTGGGCACCTAGGGAAGAAGGACGGGGACACCCCTGTGAGCGTGAGCTGCCTGGCGGGCGGGACTCCCGTCTTCACCAGGGAAATGACCGTCGCCGACCTTCTGCGAGAGCTGGAGACAACCACAAAGGGGGACACGGCAGTCCTCCTCTTCAGCCTCGAGGGAGGAAGGCTGCAGGCCACTGCAGGACAGGGACAGGTCTTCACGGCACTGTTCTGCAATGGTAAGCAGATTGGTGTTGGCAGCGGCCAACACCAACAGGGCGGCCCTCTCCACCAGGAGGACGTCAATAATGAGTCTGACACCCTGACAGACGAGGGTGAAGGGCACGACACCGGCTGTGATTTGGCGCCACCGGGCAGCCCCCAGCAAGGTGAGGAAAACTCCTCAGTCAATGACTGTAAGGAAGAGGAAACTCTAATCGGAGACGAGTCTCTTCCCGATATGGAGGAACATCAGGACATCGGGGAGGATGTCAAAGAGCAGGATATGAGACTTGGCGGGTATTACGACTACTTGATCAAGGAAGGACATTACTGGGATGGGGAGTCTGACTATGTCAGGGAACTTAGGAAGGAGCAACATATCGAGAATATGCATTTTACTGCCTACTCCCTCCCTCCCCCGCCCCCGCCCTCGAGAACGAGTGGGGACGTCAATGATGAGTACTACCCTGTGCGGGAGGAGGAGGAGATCCAGGAGCGGCGAGGCCCCTTGGGAACCTTGGTGGATCTTGTGGGCCACTACGCCTTCCTGATGACTGTGGGCCTCGTCGTGTACAGCGCCTGGCAGGACTCCCTTCCACACCCTCCATGAAGGCATTGACACCTTCCACACCCTCCATGAAGGCATTAACACCCTCCACATCCTCCATGAAGGCATTGACACCCTCCACATCCTCCATGAAGGCATTGACACCCTCCACACCCTCCATGAAGGCATTAACACCCTCCACATCCTCCATGAAGGCATTGACACCCTCCACACCCTCCATGAAGGCATTGACACCCTCCATGAAGGCATTGACACCCTCCACATCCTCCATGAAGGCATTGACACCCTCCACACCCTCCATATAGGCATTGCTCTAGAGTCTAGTACTTTCAGTATAACTCCTTGTCTTGTTGCTTTTTCTTTTTTGTCTATGCCTCCAGGCGAGAATAAAATTATTATTATTATTATTATTATTATTATTATTATTATTATTATTGACACCACATGACTGGCACCAAAACAAACTCCCGCCATGTTTTGTACGCCAACACTCAGCAAATACTCCATTCTCCGCCTCAATCACTCCTTCCTTCAATAGATTAGTCTACTTACGCGACCAGGACAATACCAAGGAAGGAACAGAACAGAAAATTATGATGTGAAGAAAAAATAATCACACCCCGGTTACCACATCATCGTCACATCGATATCCTCATTTCTTACCATTATTACTTTACAATAATCATAAATAAAAAAAAAGGAACTTAAGACAAGCTCGAAACAATAGAGCAAAATAATAACTAAGCAAATAATCAAACCATTCAGAACGAGAAAGAAAACAGGAATTTTTCAAAGTGTATGCCTCAAAACCCTCCTTCGGCGTCCCTGGCTATATGACCTCTGATGTCTGGCACATTCACCTTTTTAGGCATTAAATCAATCAATCGGCGCCCCTGGCAGGAGAGACAGGTATGAGGATCCTCGAATTGCTTGTTGGATCCTTTCAAGAGACAAGGCCGCCCATCCCTCCTTCCTAGCTTCCTTCCTTCCCTTCCTTCTTCCCTCCCTTCCTTCTTCCCTCCCACAATCCTTCCCTTCCTCCCTCCTTCCCTTCCTTCAGTCTCTCATTTTCTCCTTCCTCTGCTTGTCTTAATTTCTCTTCCATTCTCTCTTCTTCCTTTTGCGATCTATCTCTTCATTCGTTTCCTTTGTCTCTCTCTCTCTCTCTCTCTCTCTCTCTCTCTCTCTCTCTCTCTCTCTCTCTCCACATACATTATTCCACATCGTAAGCTCGTTATCCCTCGGTGGTGGTGCTGGTGGAGGAGGAGGTAGTGGTGGTGGTGGAGGTGCAAAATCCATCAATTGTGAGGGGATTCTAAAAATAAAAAATCCTCATTCAAGCACTAGAAAGAATACAACATGCGTCAGGTGTTCTCTCTCTCTCTCTCTCTCTCTCTCTCTCTCTCTTTTCTCTTTCGTTCTTTCTCTCACCTTTCGCCATCATCTCTTTTCTTTCTCTCTTTTCTCTCGTGTTTTCCCTCTGGCTCAAAATACTCTCTCGATCTCTCTATCTATCTATCTATCTATTTCTTTTATTTCTAGAGTTAGCCTAGGCGTCACGTACGCGCAGGCTTGTTACGCGATGTGCATGTGAACACTGTTTCTCTACACGCTGTCACTACTAATATTCAACTTAAACTTTAATATTACTTATCAAAAGTTATTCCTTGTTGTCTCGTCCACAAGATCAGACGATAACTATAGCCGAACGTGGCACGATTCCGAAGAAACTCACAAGTAACAGACAATCAGCAGAACAAACAAAAAGTATTCATGATCTTGAATTCAAGATAGACCTAATGAGAAATGCTGACGAAACTCCACGAGTAGCTACCTATATGTATTTGTATAATAGAAAAAAGAGAATAAATATTATTGTAAAATACGTGTTTGGAAATACAAATACAGAGGAAACGAAAAGATATATAGGCTACACGAATTTTGTTTCGTAAAGTAATAAGAGAAGATAAAAGTAAGGATAATGAAATAAACGAATGACCCCTTTCGCCTCCGAGGTGTAGTGGCTAGCGCGCCTAGCTACGAAATCTGCGGGCCTATATAGTTCGAATTCCGGCAGGGCAAGTCGGCGGCCAACCAATACAGCTATTCTTCCTCCCTTTTGGGGTTGATGAATACCTGGGGAAACCTGGGGAAGGTAACTGGTAACCCGGATGTCACACTACGGTAGTCCTGTGTCCCAGGGGCATATTCCCCTTTTCTGGAACAGTATGTCGCGTTTACTCTTGAACACGTCAGGTTAGGTTACGTTAAGTTACGGTGAGGGTAGGTTAAGTTTCGTAGAAATTATATTTTAGCTTTGCGTGGGAATCACAAATAGGGTTTTTTCGAGAAAATCCTATGGTTAGTTTCGGAGCTACAGCCAAGCGCCTGCACTCGGAAACCACATAGCCTACTCGCTTAGAGTTGGGGAATATGCGTCCCGGGGTGTAGCTTGTCACCCACCACAGGCTCAAAGGCTAATGCGACGGAGATGAGCACCGAGGCCACGCGCAGCATAGCGTATGCTCCCATCTTTACCTTTCTTTACCTTACCAGACAGCGAGAAGAAAATGGAATAGAAATCGAAAGTACCAAACTAAATAAATATGTAAAATTACACCATCTAAATAAACATAAAAAATAAACTATAATAAATCACATGAAATAAGCTAAACTAGCTCAAACAAGCCAAATATAGGAGAGACAATACACAGAAAAGAGTGCCGTTGTGAAGGCCAGTCAACAACTGAGTGGAGTGGAGTGAGTGTGATGCGGTGCTTGACTGTTGAATGAACCAGTTACTACAACATTACTCATCATGGCGGTCGCTACAGTCGAGAGCACAACGTTAGATAAGATCATAAGGTAATCCTAGGTGTAGCTGTAGTCTGTGGGGGAGGTACAGGATGTGCGGCAGGGCGATGCGGCAGGGGACGCCAAGATGCGGGTGTTGATGCCACGGTGTTATTGGCCTGTTATTCTATTATTGCCATCATTTGCTTACTTTTTCTAGGCTATAAGCAGTCCTAGAAACTTGTATGAGCGAAACTACAGCTCTATGTAGTATCATTTGGTAAAAATTCGTTTCATTAACCCTTCTATAGGTATTGGTTTATTGCCGTATGAAGGATTATAGTTTCTGTCTCAGCATGTAGAGATATTGTTAACGGTAAAACTGCAGTTTGATACAATACTCCCTGACCAATACTCTCCTGACCTGTCCCCCCCAGACACCCTTGCTAGCACACTAACCTAACCTGGGGATTGGTTACGTAACCTAACCTAACTGAGGGGGCCGAGCCCCCCAGACCCCCTTATGTTGTTACTAATTACCGCCGGCTGATGTAGGGGTTGGAAATACTGCAAATGGTCAGGTCTACAAGTTGAGGATGGTTATAACTACGTGCCTTGTACTGGGAACCACTTTTTAAAGACGGCACAGGTATGTTTTGATGTGCTCTGAATTAATATAGATAGTTTTTTGGGGGGCGGAAATCAATGTTTTTTTTACACCCCATCTCCCCTCCCTATTTTGAAAAACTACACCTTTTCACTCAAAGTAAAAAACTGAACTTCAAATTAAAACAAGTGAATCTCAAATTAAAACAACTGAAGTTTAAATTAAAACAACTGAAATTTAAATTAAAACAACTGAAGTTTATATGAAAACAACTGAAGTTTAAATTAAAACAACTGAAGTTTAAATTAAAACAACCGAAGTTTATATTAATACAACTGAAGTTTAAATAAAAATAACTGAAGTTTAAATTAAAATAACTGAACTTCAAATTAAAATAACGGAACTTCAAATTAAAATAATTTAATTTCAAATTAAAAGAAAAAAATCATCTACTTACTTACTTGGTTTACTTGGTCTTGTTAAGAGGCAAAGCCTCACAGTCGTGGTGGTCCACCGCTGCTGCCAGTCCTGATGTCCCTGTCTAACAGGGCCACCTGGTCCGGTAATATATTTTAAAATTAATTTGTTTTATTTTGAAGTTCTATTGTTCTAATTTGAGAGTGAAAAGGTGTATTATGAAAACCCCTAGAAAAGTAACATATTTCTTCCTGCAAATTTTTTCTTATCTCTACCAGAGTGCCAGCAAAGGGAGAGAGGGAAAAAATTACTGTATTTATGAAAAGATATACCATTTTATTAAATATTTTTACACAGCATAGTTACTACATAGAAAAAGCAACACATGATGAAGTAACGTATAGCTATTCCGTGTATGTTAGTATACATACTGTAGTTATACAAAAGAAAACAAAAGTTACATTTTTGGTACTCAAAGAGTTTTGGTAGTACTAATTTTTTTTGGCACTCAAAATTTTTTGGCACTTAAATTTTTTTTCTTTTTATTTGAAATTCAATTATTTTATTTTGAAGTTCAGTTATTTTAATTTGAAATTCAGTTATTTTGATTTAAACTTCAGTTGTTTTAATTTAAACTTCAGTTGTTTTAATTTAAACTTCAGTTGTTTTAATTTATACTTCAGTTGTTTTAATTTGAGATTCACTAGTTTTAATTTGAAATTCAGTTGTTTTAATTTGAGAGTGAAAAGGTGTAGTATTTCCACCAGAAACGGTCTGGTTAGGTCAAATTAGGTTAGGTTAGATTAGGCATTGGGTTTGATTTAATCATAGATGATATCAAGAATTTATTTTTATATCAGCACAACGGCAGCGCAAAGCGGAGCGGCACTATCTTCTAATACTCTATGAAAGTTGCCACAATCATACCAAAATTATGATATTGGTCCTTAAAACACTAAATCAACATCAGTGATTAGTGGCATATCCTATAAAAAAAGTAGTGTACCAACTCAAGAATTTTGATATTGTGCTCAAAGATAAGAAACTATTTCAACAAGGGTTTTGAGCATGCTGGACAGGTGTATTTGTAGGTGGGTCCAGGGCTGCTCACAGATGTCTCCGGCTGGAAGAATGAGAAGAGAAATGACAACCGGAAAGTCACTCAGTGTCGAAAAAATGTGTATTTGTGTGTGTTGTGTGAAGGGTGTGGTACTTGCATGGGCGACCAAAGCCATTCCCTGATGCACGTGCCCTGTGAAGGGGCAGGGGTTTGTAATGGCGGTTTGGCCTCCAGGGTTTCTCTTTACAGCCACTTGGGGGACAGTGGGGGTGGTCCCATGAGGTAGATGCCGCCTCTTCAGGACCTTGTTAAGGATATAAAAAATGCCACAGGGTGTATTGTTTGTTAGGACAGACTGTACTCTGTGGCCAACTGGACCAAGAAAATACGGGGCTGAGGTCGCCTTTAATGCTACCTAAGTAATGGGGTATATTACTGGGCATGTATGACTTTTTTTAAGTAGTTTCCTCTGGCTCTTAAATACCTATTGCTGAATAATTTATGAAAAAATATACGTTTTTATCCTTTTTGTAAATCCAGCATCAGCTTTCCACAATACCGTTCTCCACCCTCCCCCTTGTCATTATATTCTAGTTTCTTATGCATGCTGGATGCTTAGGTTTAGTACATGTGAGAACTTTATATATTATTTCACTAAATGTTTGGCATTGACTAACAGGTCTTATCTCTTTTTCAGTTTCATAAATGACACAGGATACAAAGAGCTGATGCAAAATTCTGCAAGATTTAATGTAAGAATTCGTAAAGACAGGATATATCGGCAGCCCTATATTGATGGCCAGACAGGTGTGTTGTATTCTGTTGTTGTGCCATTCTAAATATTTAATGATTTAGCTTGTGGAACACTTTTATCACTGTATTTATGTATCCTTACCGAAGGTGTGGCCCAGAGACACTGTCACTTGTTTGTGAGTGACAGGCATCGTATGCCAGGAATTCTGCAGGGACAGGTGTACACTTATCCTGCACGCAGATGGAAGTCCCAGCGCCGCTCCTACCTTGGCTCACTTATGCAGGTGATCATATCCTTACATCCTAAGTTTTCTGATAATGTTTTAACCCCTTGAGGCCCAGAACGTAATTTCCATTGTAATTTGGCTACCATTAGACGATTTTTTAGTTAATATAAGCAATATTTTATAGATATGACCTGTTTAGTGTCCTTGTCTAAGCTAATTTGGTATATTAAGTTACTTTTCGTAATTTTATGGCTAACAACAGATTATTTTTTATAACCAAGGAAAGATATGGGCATGAAGGGGTTAATAGAACAAAATAATTTTAATTTTACTCTGCACTTTACTCTACAGATAATCAAGTTCACTCATTTTATTTCAGAAACTTTTGATTCATGGTTATTTATGGAGTTTATATTGCTTGAATTGTGTGTTTTACAGGCCACTGATGCAGACCCAGATGAGCACACAATCACCACGGTGGAAAACCCAGCGGCAATAGTTGCTGCTGTTGAGGAGCCTGTGATTATTCCGCCTGAGAAAATAGTCATGCCAGTGAGGAAATGCTTTTTATTGGCTGTTGAATTTTTTTTATTATTGTGGGCTTCAAAAATTGTCAATATTGTTACATTATTAACCGGATTATGTACTTGACTGAGCTAGTTTTCAGATACAGTAAAACCTCTCATATTCGGACTAATTGGGCCAAGGAGTGGTCCGAGTAATGCAAGGATCCGAATAATGGGGGGATTATATATGGGGGGATATGTATATATATAAAAAAAAAAAAAAAATTAGGTGTATAATATTATATAGCTAGGAAATTCCGACCCCCTAAAGAAAAGAAAAGAAAAAAAAAATTTGGTGTAATCTAGGTAAAATCTATAGCTAAGAAATTTCGACCCCTATAAAAAAAAAAAAAAAAAAAAAAAAAAAAAAAAAAGGAGAAGGTCCGAATAATGTCAAAGTCCGAATAATGAGGGTCCGGATACGAGAGGTTTTACTGTAATATGTAAAGAGGAGGTAGTACTAGTAAGGTAGTAAGAGGAGTAATAGCATCCTTTCATCCTACAGGTTGATCAATGGGCAACTTACTTTGATGAGCCCCAATTTGAGGATGAACTTGATGATGAATTTGAGTCAGAAGAGGATCTTGATGACGAGACGTACAGTAGGAAGGGAAACAAGCGAAAGAAGGCACCACTGGGAAAGAAACCAAAAGTGAGTTCCCTTCAGAACACACACTTTTGTAGCACTGTTAACATCTTCAATAATCATTCTTGTTCTGGGAGTCCTACTAATGGTTCTATGGTTGTGGGTTCTGTTTGCCTTAAGTATCAGTATATCTAGAGATAAATATACATGATTATTGCTTGTAATACATATAAAGTAAAACAGTAGACAATGACAGTATTGTAGGTCATCACATATATTTCCCTCATACAAATTATATGGTAAAAGTTAGATATGGTAATAATGGTAGGCTTCTGTGGCATGCAAGAAAATCAAGACATTCAAGATCTTTAATGCATGAATTGATTTTTCTCAACATGGAGCGTCTTAGTATCAAGTAGTGATCACCTATTTCATCATCCTTACTCTCACAAAATAGTTTAATAGATGATGGATAACTTTTCGTAAAAATAAATTTCATTCAAAGTGAATGTCAATGTCTTTCAAAGTAACTGATAATCTGTATAATCACTCTTTTCATTTTGTAGAAGGAACTTTCTTAAACTTGTTAAAAATGGATAAGAAGCCATTTTCCACCTTACAAATTCTCATTGCTGTAAGAAGTATTATACGTAATTTTTTTTATAAAGGAAGTATTATTTTTTCTATTTTCATGTCAGCAAGTAAGTGCAAAGGTATATGACATTGACAAGTGTCAAGGATAGCAGCTAACATGTGATCATACATGTAGATTACATACATATGGCCCTAGTATTAAATAGCCCCTTCCATGAAGGAGGTCTTCGTGCTGAAAATCATAGTATTAAAGGGGAAGGATCTTTGATTCCTAGGAAGTCCCTAGTAGCATTCACTCCTCCAACAATACTAGGATTTTATGATAGAACATATTTTTGGAGTTTCCCCTGTCTTACAATTAAGAAACTTCTTGTTGGCAACTATTTGCTACATTGAACCAAAGACAAATTCCATGGGTGTCAAATTTTATGTTGATTTTTATAAATCTTGAAAATTTTGTCAAATGTAAGTGATAATCTAATCTACATATGTACTTGCATAGATAACAGTAGAACTGGATGTGACACTCCGCAACTACGCGCGCTGGACGCTGCAGTACTGGCCCCATGGCCAGTCTGCTGGCCCATTCACTTGCTGCATATGACTATCATATAGACTGGTTTATCAGTATATATGATATACTGTAATCTTCGTAAATGTTTGTTCTATAATATTATCAAATAAAAAACAATAAAACACACTAAAGAAATGCCATTACGAGACTGAAGAAATATGCATGAACTTAACTTTCAATGAACTTAATATTCACTTTCAACTCTTCGCCATTTAAAACTTTGCGAGTCAACTTTTATCATGAAGGGTATCAATAGAAGCGCAATATTATTAGCTTTCCATTGATGTATTTCGTTTTCTGATTAATGAATTACCACCATGCATAAATTAGCGTTAACTAAATAAATAAAATCATCAATCGGGTAATTTTCCCGATTGATGAGGTTATTTATTTACTTATATATTTCGTTTTCTGATAAATGAATTAGCACCATGTATAAATTAGCGTTAACTAAATAAATAACCTCATCAATCGGGAATATTACCCGATTGATGATTTTATTTATTTATTTAACGCTAATTTATGCATGGTTCTAATTCATTTATCAGAAAACGAAATATATCAATGGAAAGCTAATAAAATTGCGCTTCTATTGATACCCTTCATGATAAAAGTTGACTCGCAAAGTTTTAAATGGCGAAGAGTTGAAAGTGAATATTAAGTTCATTGAAAGTTAAGTTCATGCATATTTCTTCAGAGTCTCGTAATGGCATTTCTTTAGCGTGTTTTACTGTTTTTTATTTGATAATATTATAGAACAAACATTTACGAAGATTACAGTATATCATATATACTGATAAACCAGTCTATATGATAGTCATATGCAGCAAGTGAATGGGCCAGCAGACTGGCCATGGGGCCAGTACTGCAGCGTCCAGCGCGCGTAGTTGCGTAGTGTCACATCCAGTTCTACTGTTATCTATGGTACTTGCAATGAAAAAGGTTAAGAGGCTGCATCCCACTAATTTGAAAATTGTGCAGGGTAGCACAGTAATGAGTTTTATCTGAATTGATGAAGGTCCCTGCATATAAAATTGATGGAAACTTGTATGAAAAGAAGACTTCCTCCCTTCTCGGTATGAATCCAAGAAACTTTTATCAGCTCTTCTTTTCAAGACTGAGATAAAGCATGAACAAAATGATTGATTAGTGTGAGAAATTGATCCGTGGTATGGCCACAAGGGAGATCATTTATATTCCCATGATACCTGGCCATACATGCTTTGATGTTTATTTCTGTGAAAGTTCCTTCTGTATCAACCATTCTTATCAATAGTTGATACATTGATGTTCTTTTTTAATTGGCTTCTACATATTGTTGAAAACTGAAAAAATTTATGTTCACATTTAATGTTCAATTCAGTAAATTTTTCTTGTCTTAAATTTAAATTGCTGCTTAATATTATAGATATATTTTAAAGTTACCGTGATTCTTGTAATATCTACCTACCGTTTTATTATGATCATTACCAGAAAGCAATACAAGTTTTTCCCTACTTTGTATATTGATTGAATGACTGGTCACTATAGCTGTTCAATAACATATTTTGTTCAGAAATATTGCCAAAAAATTGAAGTTGAATATAACAGATATTACATTTTTATAGTGGATATTGGTAGTATTCATTATAATAAGTGTACAGTATCATTATGGCTTAGTTTTGCTGTAGGACTTGACAAAAACAAAAGAAATCCATCACCTTTAGGTATATAGTAAAGTGCTTGCCAACTTCCCCTTCCCACTATAGTGAACTCCTTTGTTTATGCTCTCATTGAGGCTGCTGGTGGGTTGCCTAAGAAAGCCAGCAAAAAGAAGACGCCAGAGAATAGTTCTCAGGTACGTATATTTGATGAATCTGTGATCATACTTAACCCCTTGAGACCCAGAACGTAATTTTCATTGTAATTTGGCTACCAATAGACGTTTTTTTGTGAATGTATGCAATATTGTATAGATATGACCTGTTTAGTATCCTTGTCAACTAACTCATTTGGTATTTTAAGTTTCTTTTCGTAATTTCATGGCTAACAACAGACAATTTTATATAGCAAAGGGAAAATCTGGGCGTGAAGGGGTTAAAAAAAGATTCCATCACTATCTAGCCTTAGTCTCATGAGGAAGGTGCTATCTTGATGACCTGATATAAAGTAATATTGTTCATACTTTGATAGCATTTTGTGAAGATTTGAAAAATGTAGGAATGTGAATGATTTGTGTTCTGGTAACTGATTTCTCAAGTAAGTAAGATTTCATTTCTAGACTGTATAAAATCTGTAAATAGAATAGTTGAACTAAGTTGATCTTGTAATATGTATGAATTGTTACCTCTATAGATGGTTCACACTAGTTTTGATATAGTGAAGTTGATCTAAGGGAGAGATTCAACATATAAATTGAGCAGGTTTTTCAGCGACCAGGAGGTAAGAAGAAGGCGGCCCCCAAGACTCCATCCAAGGTGCCAAAGAACATCAAGAAGGACGAGGATGACCCCAGCAACAAGCCTTATGGTTGTGAACGTAAGTGACATGCTTCTCATAGTCTTCATTCTTTATAGGTTAATTTTTTCAGAATCTTCCAGGCTCACAAGTTACTGCAGATTGTTTGCAAGCTCTTGTTTTTACAATATAATTGTAAGCATATTCTGGTAAGTTAATACATAAAAGGTTTTACTTCCATGAAAAACAGCATTTCAGTTACAAACTGTACTTTGTAATCTAGTAATTGAACTATTGATATCATAAATTTGATATCGATGGCAAAGTGTGAAAGATAGTGTTTCTGCTTGGCTTTTTTTGCTGTCTCCCATTACAGTAGGTTACCCATTTTCATGTCAGACATGTATTTCCAGGAAAAGATACTAATTTATTTATACTGTTGATATGATTTTGGGGATTTATCATTAGGTCAGATGCATATTAGTTTTCTAGACAGATCTCATGATAAGGGAACATGATTTTTAAAGTAATAAAATAATCACTACTATACACGTAGACCCTTTTAACGTACCAGTTACGTTCCTAGGAAATTGTGCGTTAAGCGAAAAATGCATTGAATGAATTCTTTTCCCATTGATTTCTTAAATTTATTTAAAAAAATTGTGCATTAGCGAATTTTGTTAAAATGAAAATTGTAACTCCGTATTTTCATAAAGTGAGCCTGTGTTATACGGGGTCTGCATGTACTTTTACTATCTGGCAGTTTTACATTTTCTTGTTACTGAAATATTTTTATATTGCTTCTTTTATGAGGGTTCATTTTTGTCCATGAATCTTTCTTTCGCTCATTTATTTTGTGACTTTTCTCATTTACTAGAAGCACTGTTTGATTAATCTATAATCAAGCACAAGGGTATAAAAGATGCATGTCCTTATGTTTCACACCTTTTTGGTGTTGCTACACTGACCTCCTATTAGAACATAAGAAAATAAGGAAGCTACAAGAGGCCGCGAGGCCTACACGTGGTAGTTCCTGCAGAGAGCTTCACCGAGAGGTGTCACTCGGACGATTTAACATTGCGCGCCATTTTGATTTCATGGACGACAGCGATCCTAGCGGACGGAGGGCCTCTGACAGTCGCCCGCTGTCAACATTGTTAGGGAACCCCACCTCCTTTTGGTGATGATGGGGTGATAATGGAAAGGTGGGAGAGAGGGAAGGAATGAGATATGAGAGAAGGAAAGGAGGAATAAGGAGTAAGGAAGAAAAGGAGGGATGAAGAGAGTCAGAAGAGGAACTGACGAGGAAAGAAAGAAGTGGGGGAATTCCTCCACTCACCCATTACCCATCACCCCACACCCATTACCCATCACCCCCCACCCATTCACTCACCCCTCACCCATTACCCATCACCCCACACCCATTACCCATCACCCCACACCCATTACCCATCACCCCACACCCATTCACTCACCCATCAACCCACACCCATTACCTATCACCCCATTACCCATTACCCATCCCCCCCCCCCCCCATTCACTCACCCATCACCCCCCACTCCCATTCACTCACCCATTACCCATCACCCCCCACCCATTCACTCACCAATCACCCCCCACCCACTCACTCACCCATCACCCATCACCACCCACCCATTCACTCACCCATTACCCATCACCCCCCACTCATCACCCATCATCCATCATTCCAAGGGAGAGGGAACTTCCTCCATAATTTCTGCTGGAAACTACGTATATGACAGATTGTACAAACAATTAATCATCAATCAATCAAAAGACAGTATATGCCCATCATAGGGTAAAAAGTAGGCCTTGCCAAGCCATGGAAATAAGATCAACCCCTACCTCAACAAAAAAAATGTGTATGTGGGGGAGAGGGTATTGAGATTGGAAACAATTTATTGGAATGACGGGGCTTCGGTATGAAATATAAAAGGAACAAAAGGTTTAATAACAAAAAAATCCATCCATCAATACCACTTCAGCTCATTATTTTAACGTAATACTACATATATTTGCGTCTTGGGGGTATTGAAAAGGCACAACACCGTGCACAGTAATGATATTTTGACATGCGCCCCCCCCCGTCCGCTTGGCGGCGCCACCGGTTCATTATCCAAAATGGCGCAACCCGAGTGACACCTCTCGGTGAAACTCGGGTTCCTGTTACCTAACACTACCTACATCCACCTTTCATCCCCATCCATGAACCTATCCAGCCCCTCTTTAAAGCTCCCCAATGACTCCGCACTAACTACCTGCTATTATTGAGTGTGTACCCATGCCAGTGGTGCCTGTGGTGGGTCACTTTAGGCTATCTCATTCCTGCCATTCTTCTGATGTATTCCTGCCACACAGGAAATGTTAAGCTTTACTCTCCGGTCACTCTATACATAGATTATCATCAAAGGAAATAGGCCTGTAGAGCATTACTGATGGATGGATTATCTTGATACCTTCTTTGAATGAAATCATCATGGTTCTAGGAAACATGCATCAGGAGTTAATGTGGCCGTGGAAATCACAATTCATGTTAAAGTGAGCACTTTATATTGAAATTGGATTATGATTTGTGAAAGTTGTGGGTTGTTAAAATGATACAGATATGTTGATGAAAGATTCTTAGCTTTGTTAGCTTTGTTTTTGCTCATTCAAGCACTGCACAACGCTTTTAAACTTCTTTTCTTGTGTGGAACTATTTTTTCATAACCAAAAAAAAATTGCTTCAGTTTTTGGAGTAAAAGATAAGATATATAGTTATGTAATATGTCATGAAGAAAGATATTCAGGAGATGCCTTTTTCTGTGAATTTAAGCTCTAAAGCATGTCAGTAGGGGTTTATCCTTGCGTGTCAGTGGGGACACGAGATTGTCATGTTTTGCATTTTTTGCTCGTTTTTCACCCAGAATGCTGCGTGTTTCAAATGCTAAAGCTCATAGAGGTGCAGCCATATTTGAGAAGGTGAAAGAATACCATACAGCCTACAGTGCACTCAAAAGATACATGCATGGAAGAATGATGCCCTTATGTTTTATAGATTTTATAACTGAAAAGTTTACTTGCTATTTCATGAATGCAAGATTCGTTGTATGATAGTTTACATAGTGCAAATGGGAGGGATATTTTGGCAGCAGGCACTTGCTGGACCATCCCATGAGAAGGTTGGGGGTATTGAGGAATTGTACTCCCTTTCTTACGCTATAGGTGGAGATGTAGTTTGATTCCTGTAGTCTGGTGCTCTGCCGGAAACTGATGATGTCTTGCATCAACGTCTGAAGTTCCTTGTCACTCAGCAATGTGTTGGTCAAGCAAACACAAGTCATTCACTTACTTATATTGAATATATGTACAGTACAGTAAACCCTCTCTAAATTGGACCTCTTTATTCCGGATATCGGATAAATTGGACTCCTTCAGTTCTCCGGACACCTATTTATACATCGGACATAAACCATGATTATAAGGCGAGAATCCGGACACGTGTGCAAGGCCCCGCGCGGCATACAAACACACTACACTTCCCCCCCCCCTCCACCCACGCAGCACTCCCCTCACCCCCACCCACGCAGCACTCCCCTCACCCCCACCCACGCAGCACTCCCCTCACCCCCACCCACGCAGCACTCCCCTCACCCCCACCCACGCAGCACTCCCCTCACCCCCACCCACGCAGCACTCCCCTCACCCCCACCCACGCAGCACTCCCCTCACCCCCACCCACGCAGCACTCCCCTCACCCCCACCCACGCAGCACTCCCCTCACCCCCACCCACGCAGCACTCCCCTCACCCCCACCCACGCAGCACTCCCCTCACCCCCACCGCGCTTGGATATCCTCGTTTAACTCGGAGAAATGACTATTTATGGTTGTGATATTATTGTGTATGGTAAGGTCCCGCCTTATGAAATTCTCCAGGAAAATGTATGACTTTGGTAAGAAGCCTTTAACCAAATGATAATATGGAAGGAGATATACCCTCAATGGACACATGTTATTTGATAATTTATGTAAATGGCAACAACTAGATGGCACTTTTCTTTAGCAGATCAGATTAACAGATCGATAGATAGATGGGTTTACAGGAAGAATAAGTAGACGGGTGGGAAAAGAAGGGAAAGAAGTGTGCCATCTTTTTTGTTACCTTCAGATTAGTAATTTTCACATCCCTGAGCCAAGGCAGTGCAGTGCTGTACCTTACTTTTATGCTTCTTAAAGTATGTACTGCAAGACACAGTGGCTTCAAGATATAATGGAATCAGAAGTATTGCATGTGTTATTATGCCAGGATTTCTTATAATGTAACCACATACATATTAGGCATTGAATTTATTTATGAATATATAGTACAGTAAGCCCTAAATGCTCGTGGGTTTCAGGCTCGCGGAGTTGATTTCGCGCGGTTTTTCAATCCTTGGGATAAATAATAATAAATAATGAAATATAATTAAAAAATAAGGAGTTTGAATGGCGCGCGCAAACATACGTATTTGTGCATACAGCCGCGAGGGGGCCGTCCAAACTCGTTTGCTTGCTAGTGTTTGCCCGCTCTCGTCGGTACAGTGCAGTGCTATTGATTTCGTAAGTATCGATCGGTACCGATTGTTTACATTTATACAGTAGTGTACCCTATTACTAATCATTAATACACCTGTAATATACAATTTATACTATTTTGCATTATTTGCATCCATAATTATCATTATCATTCAAGCTCAAAATCCATTTTCTTTATACCGTAAGCCTATTTTTAGGGCGGGAGGGGTAACTAATGTCATGCTCGCGGATTTACGATACTCGCGGGTGTCAGTGTTCCCTAACCGCGCGAGCATGAAGGGTTTACTGTATAGCTCTTTAATGCATACTATTTATTTTAAGCATTTCATCTTTCTTATTTCTAAAGAATGCCAACTTGTTTTTATGATTAATTTTTGTTTGCAAATTCTGTGTTAAGAAAATATGTAAATCTTCTATAGCTGTTTTTATGCTAAGGTAATTTTACCCTATTTAAGAGTATTTGTGATTTCTGTGTATGGTTGATGCACCATGTTGTATTCCCTCAACTTAACATATACATGAAGCTTTATTCTGGAGGTGTGGAGTGTGTGCGGCATGTCTGGTGTATTGCAGTGTGTGGGATGCGGTACAAGACGCGGCCCGGCCTTACTTACCACTATGCCCACTCGCATAAGGAGGAGAAGGAGGAGGAGGCTAAACCACCTAAAGCCCCTGCTAGACCTAACGAGCCAATCCAAGCTAACGACCCCATCCCAGACTTCTTTCCTGGCCAGCTTCAGGCCTCGGCCACCCCACACTGGGGTCAGAACAGTTATTATCAAGGTTGGAGTAGGGTAGAGCACTTCCCATCGAAACATTATTGACATATACACTAAAGTCTCTTTTGTTTTGGTGATAATCTTCTAACAGTATTTGCCTCCCATTGGATTGATGACACTAGTGTCAGCATCCCATGGTGCAATCTGGTAGACTGCCTTGGTAAGAGATGGTACAGCTTTGCGAAGTACTTACTGCAGCTAATCTATTGATAAGGTAGAAATAGAGATGGCAGCCTCTGTAGCTTTCATGCCATTTGTATTTAACACTTTATGTAATCTCAAGTAATTGCCTTTATGCATACTTTATACTTTAATTGCAAATATTATTTTGGGGCCATTGTTGGGATGCATGCCTTAACCTTTTATATGTTTTTATTTTTTTATATTTTCACATGTGCATGAACTTATTGTAATGGTATGTTGAAGTTCAGAAGTTTACTTTCCAGATATGCAGTAGTTGTATTTTGCTATAAAAGTTTGTGTTTACCTGCTCACACATTGCAGATGTTTAGAAATAGAGTAGCTCTGATCTTGTTTCCTCGCAGATAACTAATGTAATGTAGAAATCAGCAGACAGTACCACAAGTGCCTTGACAACTTATTAAATTAATGCTTTGTTAAGGGACTTATTCCTAATATGTATTTATGCAGCACATCTGAATGCATTCTTATTAAGTAGATATTTGTTTTACTGATAAAATGTTTGGTTTAAGTAGTATGTGTGTTGTCATGACTCACTGCAGATGGTAATTATACTTTGTTGGAATGCCATAGCTTTGCAGGGCTGTAGAACTAGATATGCTTCTGTAGTAATATCAATGTACTTACAGAGAATCAGTGATTACTTTTAGTTGGTAATATAAGTTTATTTTTATCAAATTTATTATAGTTTCTGTAATGCATCTTCAGTCATATTTTGTATTTTCTTTCATTGTGTTTCCATCTTACTCATGATCTTCAGTCTACTGTTTATTTGTGTATCAAACAAAAGTAATAGATCAATTTATGAATATATATATATATATATATACAGTATACTATATATATATATATATATATATATATATATATATATATATATATATATATATATATATATATATACAGTATACATATATATATATATATATGTATATATATATATATATATATATATATATATATTATATATATATATATATATATATATATATATATATATATATATATATATATATATATATATATATATATGTATATAATATATATACTATTTATACATGTAGGTTTTTCATAATTTGTTTTGATTGTTTGACTTCTTATAATACCTCACCTGTAATGTCACAATTTGCTAGAACACCAGGTTTTAATTAATCACTTTCTTGACTAGTTACTATAGTTTCTTCATTATAGCAATGCCATTCACGTCTTCTGTTTCTCAGTGTTACTACCTGGCGGGGCCCATGCTTCCCCTCCCCAGGTACTCCCTCCACAGTTGATTGATACTTTTTTTTCTATGTACATTTGTTGTAAGGGTGTTTGCTTCATTTCCAGCTCCTCTATTCTTTTCCTTGACCTTGCATTCAGTAGACATACCTCTGCCATACAAAACAGTTTGAACTACAGTTCCCTCAAAGATGATAATTTTCACTTCTACAGACAGATCCCTCTTGCTTAAAGTTCCTTTCAGTGCTCCCAATACTTTTTGTTCCATCATCCATCATCATCTCGGGCAACGAAGGCGTTGATTCTTTAGTGCGTTTTGCCACTGTCCCAATGCCCCCGTTTCTCAAACTTACCAGCCTCTGACTACTATCCTTCCTTTAAATCTTTCCTTTTTGACTGTTGGCAGTCCTCCTGGACTAACTTTTCTAACAATAAGCTTCGCATGATCAAACCCTCCATATCTTCGTGGTCAGATCCTTCCCACAAGAATAAACATTGGGAGACTGCTCTCGCACGCTTACGCATCGACCATACTAACCTCACACACTCCTATCTCATGTCGCGCTCTCCCCCGACCCTCTGCCCGCCCTGTCAAACTTCTTTTACTGTCCTACTGTCCTGCCCCCATCTTGCTACTGCCCGTTCCAGTTCTTTTCCTCATCTGTCCTCCCTCTCCCGACCTCCCTGTCTTGCGGACATTCTCCCGGAATTGCCCTCCTTCTCCCTGAGTAATTTAATCTCCTTCCTCCAACAAATACACATCCTTCATTTGATCTAACCATCCTGCTGTAACATCCCGTTCCTATCCCCTTCCCTCACCATTTCACTTTCTCTCTAACCCCTTTTTTATGCTTTGCCATAGTGCCATATGACCTTTGATGTCTGGCACATTTCCCCTTTTTTGGTATTACAATGAATCAATCATCCACCCCATGTCTCATCTCTGCCTTCATGGACCCCTTTGCCTCAATATCTACACCCAAATATCACAAGTTTTCTACCTATTACATTTTATCACCATTCAGGATTATATCAGCACCTTTTTTTTTTTTTACTTCTCTCCCTATTGTATCATTACTTTGCTCTGTCACATTCACAAACAGCTCTCTTCGTTACTCACTCTTCCAAATAGTTTTCTACTGCTGTATAAACAATATATTTGTTTTTTCCATTAACAGGAATGTTTAACACTTACAGCATAATTTGGAAATATCCTTATGACAAATGTGCATGTAAAAGCAACATTGTAATCAACAGTGGTTGGAGTGTTTGGGGTGAAGTGGAGTCGCCAAAATGCAGTGACCGTGACAGGCCTTGTTATGATAAACAAACTGTAGCTCTTTATTGGTCCTTCCGTGCACTTCATTGTGACAGGCATGTTAGGAAAACTTGTAGTGCATCTCATCATTCCTGCAATGACTATTCTACTTGAAGCAAAGCAACTTGAGGGGAGTGTTCACTATGGCATAGTATTGAAATATAATACCTTTATAAAATTTAATGGAGACCAAGTGTCATCATTATGTACGTACATTAATTTGTATATGATTATTAAGCCCTAAGTATGGCAACAGGTTTGCAGTATTATAACTATTGGGAAACAAAACTGGAAAAAATACTTCTTTTTTGTTTTTCTTAGATCTAGGTGTGAAAAGACAAAATGTATTTTCTCCTTTATTTTTTGCGTGATTTCCATTAAGACTTTGGGTTCTTAAGTTGATATATATCAGGATAAGATTGTGAGGAAATTTAGAAAAATGCCATAAGATTTTAATATGAAATCTTTCATTAGATCTATAAAACTTAAAAAAAGGTTTTGATTTCATAAGAAAAACAAGTTTTATAGGTCTAAGAAGAGATTTCATATTAAAATCATAAGGCATTTTTCTAAATGTCCTCACAATCTTATCCTGATATATATCAACTTAAGAACCCAAAGTCTTAATGGAAATCACGCAAAAAATAAAGGAGAAAATACATTTTGTTTTTCACACCTACAGCAGTTCACAACTTCTCCTTATGTATGAAAAAGAAAAAGAAAAATTCAAGTAGATTAAAGAATTATTGAAAAAATGTATCATATTTGATAGGAAGGCTATAATATGTCATATGGGCAAGTGAAGAAAAATAGATTTACAAACAACGGAGCAAATCCATTTAAAAGGATTTGCAAGAATATGGGGGAAAAAAAGTACGTACATTATATAGTTGTCCGATTCACTTAAAGTTTTGGTATGGTAATCACAGTCCTGTATTGCATAATATGAATGAATCAAGACCACTTGCTCACTGCTGAGTGATTTTCACACCATAGCGAACTGTCCCCTCGAGCCATACTTTGTTGTTGGAATTCAAGAGATTTGTTGTCATTATTTAGCAGAGTTTGATCACCAAGTCCTTTTCCTTGTAGTTACCTAATGAGGTGGTCCATTTCTTTTGAAATGGAAATAATCAAATTCTGCTAAGTAGTGACAGAGTTGAGACAATGTTCCTCCTGTACATTAACACACTGTCATAGGTCGCAGCTCAGGCCGACGTGGGGGTGGAGTGGGCCATGGGAGTGACTCTCTGATGCCCTCAGCAGGGGGAGGCCCAGCGGAGAACCAGCAGGGCGACAAAGGCAAGAAGAAAGTAGTAACCCCTTCCCCCTACTGTGACTTCTGCCTTGGAGATGCTACGGAGAACAAGAAGACTGGATCCCCGGAAAGTCTGGTTTCATGTGCTGATTGTGGCCGGTCAGGTGAGAGCATTTTCCAAAATTATACAACCTTACAGTACAAGTGGGTTCCAATGTAACCTATTTAGGAAAATCTTAGTGTGTACGTAAGTCTATAGGCACAAACTTCAATTAATGACACATGCTAGTGGCTCAGATTTGGTGTAAGGAGGCTAGGATGGAGCAGGGCACATTATTTGTTTGTGGAAGCTAGATATTGCTCGTAATTGATAAATGAAAATGTATGGTATATTCGATGGTGAAGTATTGTATTAAATGTTCACAGTGCGAGTGAAAGGTGAGAAGGTTCTCTAAATGAAGTAAGAATGACTACCACGGATTGACTGAAAAAAACGTGCAGATTTTTAAAAGTGAAAAAACAGTCTGGATCGATGCATTTTTCAAGAAGACGCAAAACAGGATGACAGGAAAAAACAAAATAGGAGAAGAGTGAAGATGTAATCCAGATGGAGGTATTCGGTAATCAACTGGCATGAAAAGATTAGACTAAATATCTCAGGGAGGAGAATATAAAGCTGAAGGGAAAGGACACTGTAAAACTAATTCAAGAAGTTAGAAAGTAAACAAAGTAAACAATTTATGAGATGATGAGATTGTGAAGTTAGAATGAAGTGATGCAGAAAATTATAGAAGTAAATGTCGAAAAGACTAAGAAATCTCATAAGTACATACTAAACAGCAAACTACTGTAGAGAATTTTGATAGGCCTTATGGTGCATCTCGCTGATTTATCCATTTACCTATAATTTTCCATTATTTTTAATATTATCTGAACCCCCAACTATGTGCTATAGAAAACAGGTACTGAGATTGATAGCATTTAGGCAGAACTGTTTTTAGAATCATGTAATTTATATTAATATCTACCAATTTTTTTTTTTACAGGTCACCCCAGCTGCCTTCAATTTACCTCAAACATGATGAAGAGTGTGGTCAAGTACCGATGGCAATGCATTGAGTGCAAGACCTGCACCCTCTGTGGGACCTCAGAGAATGATGTGAGTTGGAAAAACAAATCACTTATCAGCCTCATCACAATATCCTAAATTTTCTAAGTTTAATTTATGTCTGCATGATTGAATTATGTTGATAATCCAAAGTCTGATCCGGAAAGGATATCACAGCATGGGTTGAGGAGGAGGGACTTGATGTTTGAGATTCCACTGGCTTTTTAATGTTGAGTTTATGAATGTATTAGAGAAAATCATATAAAGACATAAGTATTGCAGTATGTTTGGAAAATGTACAGTTGAGGACACTTTTTTCCAAGGTGATTCACGTATTTAGTTGTAGCACTAAAAACAGATAATAACTCAATATGAATTCTAACATGTGTGCATTCTTGTGTGTGTTGCAGGACCAGCTGTTGTTCTGTGATGACTGTGACCGCGGCTACCACCTCTACTGCCTCGACCCCCCTCTCTCCGAGCCGCCGGAAGGGGAGTGGTCGTGCTACCTGTGCATCCAGGAGTTCCATGCCAAGTAAGTGGGGAGTGCAAGGGTTGGGTCCCACTAAGAAAACCAAGTATTCAGAGTTAATTTAATTTTGTATTTATTATTATGTATTTCATTGAAACGTGGAGGAAGAAATGTACTGTACGAAACTTTATGGAATGACTTGCAGGTAAACTATTTGGTATAATAATTAAGATTACGGTAAGAATTTTTTTTCGAAAGTAACGAAATATTTGAAAGTAACGAAATATTAAAATGTAGATGCATAATCATACAATTAATTGCAGTGCACAAATTGTAGAATGTGAAACTTTTTTTTTTTGTCACATTGAAGAGTTTTCAATGTACCATTTATCTGCAAGCAGGATGAAAAAAAACTGGTTGTATTTCATGCCTAGTTGTCAATTCTCAGGGAGTGTGAGAATTAGAGAGGATGATTGTAATAATCTCCTATTTGCCATAAAAAAACCAAGTGGGTTGTTTTATGTTATTATGTAATTTTGATTAATGGTTCTGTTTGTCTGACGATGTTTTTTTAATGATGTATGGCAGAGGAATGCAATAGTCATAAATGTATCTTTTACTTTGTGGTGTGAATTGGCAGTTTGGTAATTGTGAGCTGAGGCCAAAGAGGAAAGCTCAGTAATTACCAGCACTGTTGGCAGTATTCTATGGCAGCAGCCTTTAGTTAATTCAGGCTAGGTTTGTAGATCTTAGATACTTACTGTGGCAGTTAGTAGGTGACTGCAAATGGGCAGCAGTGACATCATAGTATGCTTAGTCTACTTAAGAGAATAATTAGCACAAGCAATTATGAGACCACACAAACTCTTTGGAAACAGAGGGAGTAATGGATATTTCATTTTGAAGCATGTGTCATTTGTATGTGACTAGCAAACATATATTTTCTTTAAAAACAACTAAGTTTTCAAGACCTCTCAGTGCTTACATATCGATATTTTAACGTTTTTCTATGCCCAGGGTTGTTCCTTCTTAGACTTCATAATGCTCTTTGTTTGACTTTTTGAGTAGATTTTGCCTTTTTATAGGAATTCAATCAGGGTTTGAAGATCATTAAAGTGGAAACATCATGATTCACAAATAGATTCAACATCTATGGCTGTATGACATCACTGTTTTAAAGTGGTCGGGTCGAATCATAATTTTCCTTCTTGTCAATGGCATAAAGAAATTGATAATGATATACTTTATATCAATTACTTATCATTGTTAGCTACAATTGATTCTCCTTAAAACTAATCAAATGAGTAATCTAAAAAAACGTTAGTTAATGTCATGTTGTATCAGAACTATCTGTAAACGACCCCTCTGAATAACTTATTATTTCAATGTGCTCAATCTTTCTTCAGTTGTCTTTCATCTACAGTAGATGCATTTCCTGTAATAACAGAGCATTATGCAGAAAATGAAAGATTTAAACGGCTAGCCTTTTGAAATGACCCTTACATCTGTTCTTTAACCAAGTTTCTGATATTCAGAGCTAACAAACAGACACGGATGCAGAACATTTGAATTTACTCATGGATTTAGAGATATTGAAAAGGAAGCATTCAAAGCACACTACTTCACTTATTGCGGAAACCCATGATGAGTATTTTCAGTTTACAAATTTTCAGACTTTTCAGCCATGGTACAGGCAAACTTCATTATATATATACTCATTGTACATCATTTTACAAGTTGTTAAAGTTTTCAGTCACAGTGTAGGCAAACCTCATCATAATTATGTATTATACTCATTCTGCACATCCTTGTTTCTCGATGCAAGTGTTGTCGCCCAAAGACTGACGTACACTTTGGATCATCAGTCATGGTGATTTAAATGGCTTGGAATTTAATTCAGCCAACATGCAAAACTCACATGGATGCAATTTCCTCAGCTTATGGTAATTTCTGCCTCAAAAATAAACATGCATGCAGTATGCAGTCTATATTTATATATGCATTAATGTAACTGGAATATTTGAATTGGCCACTTGCATACAGTAGACATGGGTATTCTTCCCTGCCTTGATTTCCTCTAGAGTTTTCTTTTGCAATTTCTTCCCCACAAATCACCATACGTATGCAGACTTCAAATTCTTAACCCCCACCATATAGCACACATTTGCTTAGTTCCTCACTATGGACTTGTTTATTGTCATGAAGTGGAAGAAAGTTCACCATGAGTCACTAGTTTGACCAACCAAAACACAAACTTGATTGATCTCTTGACATGGCAAACAAATGAGCAAAATTGCAAAAGGTTGTCATTTTATCCTATGCTTCATCAAGTTGCCTGACAGAAAAACCACTAGAAACATGGTGACTAATTAGGGGGCAGAAAATGCATGACATTTCAACACTACTTTCCTGCTTTCGATGTCCTTGAATACCTTGATCCCCGTAAGATCATTCCTGCGATTAAGCATTGAGGTACATGTCTCAATATTCCATAGTATCTGTATAACATGTATGGTAGACAATGTATACACCATACACCTTTTACATTATATTTTTTTATTCTCATGTGGTGACTTGCTTGGAATGTAACATTTCATTGTTATGTTCATTTCTTTCTGTAAATATGTTTCAACATTCAAAAATGATCATCTGTGCAGATTTATAGGTATCTAATTCATATACACCTTGAGGCTTAATTGTGCAGTGTAGTCTCATAACTCATGCATTTCACAGTATTTAAATCTCACAGCTTTTGCAGATTTCCTTTGGTTTTCTGCTTCATAACTACGCAATTACTCTACAACTCATGCATGTATCAGTATGAGGAAACACATTCAATGCAATCTGCTCAAGCAAACGTTTATTTTAAATCTTGTGTTGTGTTGTTTGTAAGTCTACTGTATATGGGAATGTTACATTAATAGAGAAAGATAACATTGCCATCCTGGGCATAAAAGAGGATATTATAATTCATATGGTAGAGGTTAACAAAATCAAAGGATCTTGCATTAACATTCTCGTGATTTGGTATCCTGCACGTTAGGAAGTACGTATGTGATGAAGAAATCGGCCAACTTACAGAACTAGGGGCAATAGCTAAATTGCATTAAGAAATGCAAACAAGTAAATGAGTGACATTGACCAAGAGAGACTTTCATATGAGGGGACGAACAGGGGGAAAGAAAAGAAGATCCTTTAGACATAAAGGATCTTCTGAAAGAGAAAAGGGCATTGTAACTTATGCATTGATGAGTTGAAGTGAGGCGCTGAGAGCATTGTCAGAGATAATCAAACGAAAGCTGCACAAACAAGTTGAGATAATCACTGTGGCCGCCACAGCATTTGAGGAGACAACAACGTGTGCATGTTATGTCAAGTACTGTTGGTTTGCATAGTGCTGTAAACCTTAAGCAAATTTTCAAAGTAATTAATTTAACTTAATAGTTAACATGGCATGGTTAATCATGTCATAATAAAAGTTTACCATCCTCACTTCTAATTTCCCGTAGATTTCTCAATCACCACACATGTACAGAAAATGGATGATTACATAATGGTAATCATTCCCATAAGACAAGTGTAAAAAGTAATATGTTTGACTTGAACTCACTTTGTCTGATGTAATGCTATTATTAGTTCATGAATGAACTTGCATACCTTAACAAAACATGCATTACTGTTCAATAGATGATTTGTCATCTCTGATAAATACCAAACATCAAATTTAGTAAGACATTTATTTTCATGGCTTAGAACTTTACTTAATGAATAGAAAGAACCTCCCTCTCACAATGTTGGTGGTGTAATAGTAATAATAAGTAATGATTGGGATAGAGTAACAGGTTTTGGTTAATACAGAGAAGCCTCTTAATGCTGGTGTTTGTATGGAAGCCGTGCAACAACAGGGCGTGTATGTGTGTTGCACTAACCATAGGGTTCCTCCAAGTACAGTTAAAGACACACACCTTCCTTTTGGGTCGCAATAGACTATTCCATTACAGTTTTTGTACAATTCACAGATGTGCCAATTACAGGTAAATGAAACATTACACTTAATGAAATATGCACAATGTCTATAGCACGAGTGTTTGTCATGTGGTCATAGTACCATGAAGCCCTTGAACAATTCCGGGATTATATATGTGGTATATGTATACACACACAAATATATGTATGTAATTTTTTTCATGAGCCTTTGGTGTTACCTTTTGTTAACGAAAGTATACATGCTTCTCTCTGAAAAATCCAAAATATATCTGTAAAGAGTTTTTATGTATGTAGAAATTAACAATAAGGATAGTTCCTTTACTCACACCCTAGAAATTCAATGTACTGAATTTTAGCAAATCAAAATGTGGCAATAGGGCAGGTTGACCCTTGTGACTGATGCAGCCCCGCTGTGTTCAGAGCGTCCAAACATGTTCCTATAACATCAGTATCTTGTTCTCTTTGGCAAGATTTTGAGTCCTTCATATATTATACTGTTCTTCCCAATGTTTCTAAAAAAGTAATAGATCCTTTAGTTTGGTCGATCTTATGAAGCAAGACTTGATTCTTTATTTTGAATTGAAATTTTGCTAAGGAATTTCATGTCACATTAGAGAGAAAACTGTGTGTGTGTGTTGTGTGTGTGTGAGAGTGTTTGTGTTTGTTTGTGTGTGTGTGTGTGGTGTATGTGTGTGTGTGTGTGTGTGTGTGTGTGTGTGTGTGTGTGTGTGTGTGTGTGTGTGTGTTTTACCCTTAACCCACTTTTTACAATCTCAAGAATTGTTTCAGCATTTCGACCTGTTCCTTAGGCTGTGTTTGTAAATGATAAAATTTAAGGTCTTCTGTGTAGTGGATGTATAAACCAATATAGAACTAACTCACTTATTACTCAGTTCAACCTTTCACTCACATCCATTCCACATTGCAAGGAGGCGCATGATGAGGCAGAGTAGGGTTGTCTCCCTCGTTCCTCTTGTTCAGCAACACAAAGGTTTACTGAAAGAAGACTTGACACATTACTGTAAGAACTTTTAGTATATTTAAACATATCTAAGAAAGTAGCTTTTAAAAGAGCAAAGAAGACTTTAGATTTTGGCTTTAGATATGTCATTTTCTGTGTATGTGGGAGACACAGTTAAGACTAGGGAAATATTTGTTTAAATTTTTTTTCCCGTTCCTTATGATAGGTTAGGTTTTATTTAATAATATATGTGTTCATAAGTGTGTCATTCCTAACTTGCTCCTCTGAAGGGTAGTTCCTCCCTCAAACAAGTGTATACGAAGACTGTTAGCCATGCTGCAGTTAAATATTTAGAGTTTTTCTTTAAAGTAAATTATTTAAATTCATTCCTATGCTTAAATGTGTCTCCTTCAATTTACTCTCAAATAACTAGGTCCAATATTGATAACATAAGGAAGTGTCCATATATGTTTGTTGTACCCCGACTAGTGTTGGCTGGTCTAGGATGCACACTTGTATTCCACAGCTGACAAGTGCAGCTGCAGATGTGGTATGTGGAGTATCATTATCTTCTAGGTCATGTGCTTGTCCCTCAAGGACACAATGCCTCGTAGGTATTGTAAGGTTCTTAGGATACCATCATATATACTACAAGTTAAGTGACTGGTTATAAGTGTGCTTCTTAGGATCAAAGCCTGACATTTAATCCTTCATTCTAGATCTCACAAGTGTCATCTAGGCCCCACATGGCTCTTACGGTGAACATGTGTCTCCTAGGCCACACACACATTTTCACAATGGTTTCTATTAAGGAAAATCAGGGTCATGTAGATTAAACAATGTCTGAAGCTGTTTCCATGGAACATGGTGTAAAAATCCTAACCAGTGTTTCACTTTGGTCTTACATCATTCGTATCGCTAAGTATGAAGAGTGAATCTCCTCACCTTCCATTATGAACATGATATCAGGGCATGTACAGTTGTATTAACCTTACTGTGGAAAGTCTTCTATCTTGCTGCCAGTACCTGTCTGGTCTGGGAAGTTCAATTGGGTACATTTATAAAATATAGTAATTCTTTAAGTGAAGCTTATTATTTCTTTAGTAACACAGATGCTTAGAAGAAACAACACTCACAATAAGTGTTCATGGTAAAATGTATTATAGAAAGTATGCATAGAGTTGCCTCTTCTATTTATTCTCAAACGAAAGCCTACACTGCCCAGGATATACAGTTCCGTAGGGTATCCCATAAGGTCATCTTGTATATAATTCTTCATGAGAACATTTTTAGATTCAGAATGTGAAGGTAATATGGCGTTGGGTGCAAGTGAAAATAGTATACATAGATAACATGGTACCTTTCAAACCTAATTGCTGCATGATTAGATAACTCATTAACAAGTAATTGTGATGAACAGTATTCATTGGATTAGGATTCACAGAAATCTTAACTGCAATATTTATTTATTTGAACCACCATGATTCAATATTAAAACTAAATGAATTCTCCTAGCTCATTGGTATCAGTTATGTTATGTCAGGAATAGACAGAGTCGCTTACCCAAAACAAGGGAGAGAGAATCGCCAGGTAAATACTCGTAGAATCAAGTAACTTTGACCACTGAAACATACTTGATATACATACCATTGTAACCCTCAAAGTTATTATTCTACTTCATGGACAATCAGTTTATTTTCGTCATAATTCCCAAATTATCCCATTGTAATATATGGCAAGACTTGAAATGTGACAATGACAGTACACATAGTGTCATAAGTGATGAGCATTGGGATGCATTTTGATTTTGTCAGTGTGTATTTCACTTTCATTTGTTGCTGGCACCTTGTACTTGAATCATGAAATTCCTTGTGACATTTCTGCTGCAGTACTTTTCCCTTCCCACCATCTTGATGAGAGATTTCAATTTCTAAAGTCAAACAACTAATTCACCGAAGACTATAAATCAGTCAGATGAAGACTTAAAGTATAGAACACTATGGGCGATTCCTTCTTCTTAGTCTAACGGCGTTCACACTCGTCCTTTTGCTTCCCATGCTCATGCTCCCAGAAAAGTTTCATTATTTGTCATATCTTGCATTTGGAATGACTTCATCGATCCCTCCCTGCTGTCAATGGTCATAACATTTGGGATTTTATCTAGCAGACATCACTCAAAAAAAATGTGTGCGGCATGACATCTTTACTACTTTTTGTAGAAAAAATTATATGCATTGTTCTGAATTTAGTGTTGAACTTTGTCTATATATATTACTGACTCAGCCGTGGTGTCTCCAGTACAATCCATACAATGAATATTGTAACTATTAAAAATCTACTAATTATCTATCATGCAAATTTCGAGTGACTTTTGGTACAGATATACATACGTATGTAGAAATGCCACATTCATTGCTCATTGAGCTTTTAGGATCTTGAGGAAATTGTCTGGTTGTCTTAGTTTGCAGTTGCACTCTCATATATCTCTGGTGCATCCGAGATACAGTATATGGAGACTGTTTAAGGTCAACCCTTTCCTTGGCCTTAGCATCCATTTTTATGAGATGAAAGTGACTATGATTTTCATGGGGTTTATGAAAAATAAAGAGCAAGTATGGTTATTCTTGGCTGAAACAGTGAATCCCAGTTAGCAGCAGTGCCATGTTTGCGGCATGTCATTTGACCTTACACAGAAACAAATTCCCATATGAGTGCCAGTGACACATGAAGAAAATACTCCTTGAAAGCCAAGTAATTTTAATACTTATGATGAATACAAGGAAAAAGGAATACATAACATCAGTAAAACCCCAGCTATCCGGAAAGCTCAAGCAACCAAAATTTGTTTAATTAATGAGAAAATGGACAAATAGAATGATATGTTTTTAATCAAAAAATCTGACATTTTCACCAGGCCACGAGTGGTCTGGCTCACCAGCCATATATGGGTCCCCTAGACTCACTGTAGGATAATTTTCCACCACTGGCAGCGCTGTGTGCACTCTCTGCCATTTGTCTAGAGAAACCTGAGAAATATATTGAGTGTTTCTGCTGGTATATCCATACTGCTTCCTTAATCGTAAGCCATGATCAAGGTGCCAGCCAAACGTAAACGTGTAGTGTTAACACTGAAGCAGAAAATGGACCTATGCAAGCTTCTGGGAAGAGGTGATAACAGACATAATTTTTATCTTCTACTTTGGTTACTACTCTTTCTACGGGTACCACTCAACCAACAGGAAAATCCAGCTATCCGGAGCACACAATTCCCCACGAGTGCCGGATGGCTAGGGTTTTACTGTACTGTGTAATTTTTCTGTTATAGTTGGAGAAATATCATGCAATCATGTTCTTGAATTATGAAAAAGTTATGCAGAGCAGAATTTTTGCTGATGCTATGATGCAAACAAGTGCCCAGTTGTGCTTCCCACAGTGCTTGCCATTGTTCTACCTCAGCCACGACACGGCAGCCCTGAGCACCGCCAGTAGTCAATGATTTAATTAAGCTTCTCATGCCACAAACTTTGGGTAATAGTTCATATTCCTAATAACTTTGAACTTGAGATCTGCTTTTAGGTAGTAGACTTATTATCTTTTGTAATACTAAGGTAGTTATTTTAATTTCTACAAATGTGAGGGAATATTGGTATAATGGTTCAATGTTGTAGGTCTATAGTGGTTCATATTTATATGCTTCATGTAATAATTATGAAAATGTACTAACAGTATTTGTGCAGAATTTTATTACTTTTGAATGAATGCAAGTATTATAGATAGAGGGAGACGTTTATGGGTAAAGAAAGAGTCACCTAACAAGCAGAGTTATGAACCAAATAAATTACACCCGACATATCCAGCTGTACTATGCATGTCTTTTGTGGATCATAATTTAATATGCTACACTTTCTTATATTTTGTCAAAGATTCATTATTAAGATTTGCAAAATGTGTTTGAAAACTGAACAAAGAATTGTTGTGTTTGAGAGTCTACCTCACACACCGCTAGGAAATTTAGCATACAAATATTGTATATTTTTTATATATGCATTATTTTCTAGGAAGGATGGCTGTACCAGCAGAAAAGAAATTGTTTTTATACTTGTGATGCATTTCTTTACTTTCATGCATTTGATAATGAACTCCTTTCATTCACACACTCTTGTATTAAGGTTATATTCATGTAGTGTAGATATCTGAGTACTCTTAATAATTCATTTTCTTGAACAAGATGTTGTGAAGGAGCCCTGGTGCTACAGGAATGTATGCTTGTGCAAATATGTTTTTCCATTGGCTATTTTCAGCAATGAAAGACATTGGTTTTGTGTTAGGTTGTCCTGCTATTACTCTTGTGTAATTAAGTTTTTATTTGCTGTAATTTTTATTTTCGTTCCAGGAAAATATGGAATTGTTAAATGAAAAGTACTTCTGACAGTTCTCCTCTGACTTCTGTTCTGATGTATATATTTTTAGAATGTTCAACAGTGTGTGAATGAAGGGATGTTAGCTGTATTCTAGGAGCATTGTCAGCTCCTAATGACATTTAGGCACAAAAACACAGCCAAGAGAAAGCAAATTCATGACATTTGTAAGGAAGGTGAGTAAATTAAGGCATTTACAACAGAGTATCAGACAAGATGTCTTAAATTTTTTTTTTGTAAAATTGAAAGCAAAAATAAAATTATAGTAAAACTTTGTATTTACCACCCATAGGTCCTCTATGAGATGATTACTTTAAATGCATAAAATCTTAGTGGTTTTGATTATATAGAAGGACTGGATTTAGACTTCGTTAAGCAGTAACATAATTTATTTAGAATTTGTATGAATGGATGTAAAAGACAGGAGAATAATTAGCAATGGATTTTTTTTCCAGTTGGTGCTGCCTAGTGCAAGTATAGATTATACAAAATGTGGAAGTAAATCAGAACCTTCAAGAGTCATTCTTTATCAGATGATTTCAGTCATTGCTTACGCTCGCATATGAATGCTGTCTGCTACCTGGTGCACTCCACTCTGTTTTTATCATTGTTTTGTTAATGTCATCAACTCATCATGTCACTATCTCCCTAGTCAGATCTGTGCCATAGGAACAGATGATGGGAGACTGCCCTCATGCATCTGTGCATTGGCCATACTTATCTCATGCATTCCCATCTCACGTCGCGCTCTCCCCCAACCCTCTGTTCGCCCTGTAATGTTCTTTCCTATGTTCTCCACATCCTTTTGGATAATTGTCCCCACATCGTTGCTACCCATGTCAATGTTTTTCCTCATCTGTCATCCTTCTCCCGAAATCCTTGCCTCCATCACGTGATTGCAGAATATCCTTGTTTCTTTCTTAGCAATTTAATCTCCTTCCAACATATACATATCCTTCATTTGATTTTACAATCCTGTTATAATTTTTTTTTCCTTTCTCCATCCTCCGCTGCGTCACTCTTTCTCCCTCCTTCACGTATTTGGTCTTCCCATAGTATAATATTCCTTTAATGTCTGGCACATCCCAATAACTTTTATTTGCATTTCAGCCAATCAATCAAGGATTTCAGTTTAGGTAGGATGGGATAAAGAAAGCAGATTTTTAACTGAACTTCTGGATACATGAAACGTCTCAAGTGAAGACGATGATGGTACAGAATTGTAAATTTGATAATAGTGGGTAAGGGTTTGAAAGAATAGGAAAGAAATATGCTCAGAAAAAGAGTAGATTGAAAACAATATTATACAGTACTTTAATTAAAGAGAAAATACACTCGAATGGAATCGAAGAGGGAATAAATGTGAAATAACTAGATAAACATGAATGTCAAGAGAAAATAAAACTAAAACTATTGCACACAGTTGAAGACACCGGGACAAGGAAAAAGTCATAAAAGGATTTAGGAAAACTTAGTAAACGCGTGGGGATGAATATTTGTGATCAACAGTGAGAAGGAGAAGAAACTAGCTACTGCCACAATTTTCTTTACTGCAAACCCTCAATACCGATAAATGTATCTCCTTCCAATCTTTTCATCTTCTGCCACCCCTTCGCCCATAGTCTTTTTTGTTCTCATCATACTTTTTTTTTTTTCTCTCTCTCTCTCTGGCACATTCCCCTTTTTTGGCATTAAACATTCTCTCTCTCTCTCTCTCTCTCTCTCTCTCTCTCTCTCTCTCTCTCTCTCTCTCTCTCTCTCTCTCTCTCTCTCTCTCTCTCTCTCTCTCCTCTCTCTCTTCTCTCTCTCTCTCTCTCTCTCTCTCTCTCTCTCTCTCTCTCTCTCTTCTCTCTCTCTCTCTCTCCTCTCTCTCTCTCTCTCTCTCTCGCTCCTCCTCCTCTCTCGCTCTCTCTCTCTCTTCTCTCTCTCTCTCTCTCTCTCTCTCTCTCTCTCTCTCTCTCTCTCTCGTATATCTAAAAATCAGTATTCCTTATCCGTGAATCTGCACTCAGAGGAAATATAACTGAGAAATATAATTAATCAGGAAGGCAAGATATTAATGACCCGAGTATATGATGCAATTTCTGAGCGTTGTGTTACAGGGCACGAATCCATGTATAAACTAGGCTGCCTTACGGAACATATATGTTTACTTTAACACTTTTAGATCATTGAAATTCAGGTCACCCCGGATGCGGTAATTCCCCGAGACAGGCGACGCTTGCTTCATGTCTCTACCTCACACACCCACGCTGCCCTCCCCGCGGACTGGCCTCTCTCGCTCACGATTCGAGACTCCTTACTAAATCAACTCTTACTAAAGGTATTTCACAATCTTGAAACATTTATATATACTAGTAGTAAGGATTCTAATATGAGGAATGCAGGTGGATGGCTATACGGTAGCCCCAGCAGATTTTTTAAACTAGCATACAATTACTACTGGTCTTTTGACTCGTCTGAACATGTGATCAAATGCGCAACAAGACGGAAAGAAACAACAGCCTCAGTTGCAGGTTACAATAGATACTTTACTCATTAACTTTATGAAGGTGTGAGCACAGAACAGTAGCGCGGCACACACCACCACCACCAGGTATTCCCCGCAGTGTGGGGAACATGACCTTGTGTCCTTCCCAGGGGTTGCGTCAGGCTGGGACGGGACTCCACGTGGCAGCTCTCAGTGCAGTGCAGTGTGTGTTGTATTGTGCAATTAATATTGTCTACTTTAAGTGGAGGAGAGAAGCTTGTGTAGTATTTACATCGGTTATTATTTGAGTTAGGTTAAGAATATATATATAGCGATATATATATATATATATATATACAGTGGCGTCACCAGGAAAAAAAATTTGGGGGGGCTTTAGCCCCGGGATGGTGATGGGCGAGCGCAGCGAGCCTATCCAGCTGGGGGGTCGGGGGGGTGATTTTGAAAATTAATCAGTTCCAGGGTAATTTTGAGGCCCAAAAAAGAGAAGAAAGTGGAATTAAGCTTTAATTACATGACATAAATTAATAGAGTTATACCATGCATCATACCATATTAACTAAATTTGATAATCTGAAGAAAATTTTTATTCTGTTTATACAAAATAATAAACTTGCCATTTTTCTCTCTCCACTAACAAACACAAAGGAATTGCACAATGTATGTTTTTGGTTTGTTTTTCAGTAAGGTTTTATCTTGATAATGAAAAAAATATATAAATATAAACTTACAATATATTCAAGGTATTTCCCTTATTGCACAAAAACAGGTACATGGGATACTGTAGTTAAACAGAATAAAGTACATGATCATGATAAAGTAACTAAAAGCCGATTTAACCTGCCTCCCACTGCCTTACCCTGGCACCCACTGCCTTAACCTGCATACCACTGTGTTAACCTGCCTCCCGTCCTGTATTACCCTGCCTCCCACTGCCTTAACCTGCCTCCCATCCTGTGTTAACCTGCCTCCCGTCCTGTGTTACCCTGCCACCCACTGCCTTACCCTGGCTCCCACTGCCTTAACCTGCCTCCCGTCCTGTGTTACCCTGCCTCCCGTCCTGTGTTACCCTGCCACCCACTGCCTTAACCTGCCTCCCACTGTGTTAACCTGCCTCCCGTCCTGTGTTACCCTGCCTCTCACTGCCTTACCCTGGCTCCCACTGCCTTAACCTGGCTCCCACTGCCTTAACCTGCCTACCACTGTGTTAACCTGCCTCCCGTCCTGTGTTACCCTGCCACCCACTGCCTTACCCTGGCTCTTAAAACGAATCTGACTGAGAAGTCACGAAGTGAACGGTAACTATTTTGTCAATTTAATAACCCAATGCAGGGATCAGCTTGGTTTGGAAGAGGTAACGGAGGTTCTATAGAATATCTCTATAATAGAATATACTTAGTAATTTCAAGGTTTGTTATCAAACATATTTCAACATTTAAATGAAACATCAAACCAATTTTTCTATAAAAGTGGGAAAAATAAGGTTTTGCTCTGGCATGGAAAATTGGATAAATATTCCTTTTTATCGTTTTTGGGTAGCAGGCTACTAGCAGCAATTTTGGGGGGGCTGATTCCTTGACTTGGGGTTGCTAAGTCCCCCTTAGCTCCCCCGCGGTGACGCCAATATATAATATATATATATATATATATATATATATATATATATATATATATATATATATATATATAAGGCCTCTTCCATTTGTGCCCAAGTTGCATGAACCAGTTCTTTCAGTTCAGGGTTGGGTTCTGGGTTCAGGGTTGGGTTCGCGTGTCACAAATGGAACGCAAAAACCCCGTTTTTTGTTTACAAACATACTCAGCTAGCGAGGCAATTTAAGAGAGAGAGAGAGAGAGAGAGAGAGAGAGAGAGAGAGAGAGAGAGAGAGAGAGAGAGAGAGAGAGAGAGAGAGAGAGAGAGAGAGAGATAACGAGAGAGATAACGAGAGAGAGAGATAACGATCGAGAGAGAGAGATAACGAGAGAGAGATATAACGAGAGAGAGAGAGATAACGAGAGAGATAACGAGAGAGAGAGAGATAACGAGAGAGAGAGATAACGAGAGAGAGAAAGCGAGAGATAACGAGAGATAACGAGAGAGAGAGAGAGAGAGAGAGAGAGATAACGAGAGATATAACTCAGCTAGCTGCTATGTGAAGGGATCATATCAAGTTTAAGATCGCGGGAACGCATGGCTTCCACCAGCCATGTATGCCTCTTTTATGCCGTCTGACATCCTCTCCGACTCGTGCATGCGGAAAACCCTTCACGATAAGAGAAATAGGGCCCAAGGCGACCATTGTTTGTTGTGAACTGAAAACTCTACCCAAGCTACCCACCTCTCAATGTGAGTAGAGAAAGTTCACGGGTTTTGCTGAGTCACTACGCGCTTTGCCTCGGACCCAGGTTTTCGTGCGCAAATGGAACGCCTGAACTCTTGGGTTCCGTGAACTGGTTCTTGAAATGTCGCAAATGGAAGAGGCCTATATATATATATATATATATATGTGCGTGTGTGTGTGTGTGTGTGTGTGAATTTGGCTATACACGGGCATCGTGTGAACGACCTCATTGAACATTTATTTCTAAACCGAACGGTTTTCCAGTAGGCTATAGGCTACGTAAAAAAAAAACGAGCCTCACTCGAGGACTCAAAGGCTGAGTGAGGTTTATGGAACTGTCGGCGACAGTTCCATTTGGAATAGATGTAAAGGAAGAGTAAAGGGTTTATGGAACTGTCTTCTATGGAAGACTATGAAGAGCAGTGGCGTCACCGTGGGGGGGCTAAGGGGGACTTAGCCCCCCCAAGTCAAGGACTCAGCCCCCCCAAAATTGCTGCTAGTAGCCTGCTACCCCAAAACAATAAAAAGGAATATTTATCCAATTTTTCATGCCAGAGCAAACCCTTATTTTTTCACACTTTTATAGAAAAATTGGTTTGATGTTTCATTTAAATGTTGAAATATGTTTGCTCTGCGGGAGGCAGGTTAACACAGGATGGGAGGCAGGTTAAGGCAGTGGGAGCCAGGGTAAGGCAGTGGGTGGCAGGGTAACACAGGACGGGAGGCAGGTTAAGGTACATGTACCTGGCATGTACCTGTTTTTGTGCAATAAGGGAAATACCTTGAATATATTGTAAGTTTATATTTATATATTTTTCTCATTATCAAGATAAAACCTTACTGACAAACAAACCAAAAACGTACATGGTGCAATTCCTTTGTGTTTGTTAGTGGAGAGAGAAAACTGGCAATTTCATTATTTTGTATAAACAGAATAAAACTTTTCTTCAAATTATCAAATTTAGTTAATATGGTATGATGCATGGTATAGCTATTAATTTATGTGTCATGTAATTAAAGCTTAATTCCACTTTCTTCTCTTTTTTTGGGCCTCAAAATTACCCCCCGACCCCCCAGCTGGATAGGCTCGCTGCGCTCGCCCATCACCACCCCGGGGCTAAAGCCCCCCCAATTTTCTTTTCCTGGTGATGCCACTGATGAAGAGTCTGTCCCCAACCCAGACGAAGCCCATGCTCGAGGCAAGTCTAGCGTTTCAAATGGGGCATTTCTACAACTTGACAAGTTGACGCGCATCAAAACCCGTCGAGCTGTCCTGCCTACCGTTTCTTTTTTTACTATCAAAAGCTTATTTCTATTATTTACAAGGATTTTTCTTACTATTGCTGGATTATAATTAGTATTATAAGGATCTTTCCTTGTATGAGAGGCTTATAGTATCCTTATCTGGCTCTCTCTGGTACAAGTCAGCTAAGTGATGCACCTCGAAGCGATACTCAGCGGTAGAGGTCACAAGAAGAAGATCACGCTAAGGTGGCGTGTGGAGGAATTTATTGCGGAAATTAATATATCTTTCTATACCGCCCCATCCTCTCCTCCCAAGTATATTGAATATGTGATTGTCGGCTGTAAGGGTTGGGGTAGATGAGATGTGGGGTATTATTTAGTAAGTTGATATCAAAAGGAATAACTTGGCACTACTTCAACGTGTGTGGAGCGGCGGTGATGAGGCCCGGGTTAACGGGGAGGGGCGTGACCTACCGCCCGGTGCCCACAACCACTTGAGTCAAGAACATAAGGAAACTACAAGAGGCCGGTAGTCTTACCTACATGTGGTATTTCCTTCAACACATATGTACATTACCTACATCCACCTTTCATCCCAAGCACTATTTTCGTAGACAACAATATATTATTTTTCCGATTTTTTGGCCTCTAAGTCTGTCATTAATGTTATAGATGCCAGTGACCACCAGAATTTGTAATTGAATGGTGGTCAACTGGGTTGCCAGACTATCTAACACAGTATTTCCCAACCTGGGAGAAATTTCCCCCTGGGGGGAAATTTCAGGACTCTAAGGGGGAAATTTATCCTGAGGGACATCTAAATTACTAGCATTTAGTCGACAGAAAAAAATCTCTTAGAGTTCAGAGTTCAGCTATTGACTTCTTTTTTCTTTAAGTGTATATATATATAGAGGATAGTGTCTATATACTTGTTATTAAGCAAGTAAATGTTGTGTTTTGGCTACTTTTTTCCTTGTCCACATGAAGGGGGGAAATCCGGATGGTTGAACAGGGGGAAGGGGGAAACAACAGAACAAAGGTTGGGAACCACTGATCTAACATAAATAAAAGACAGAATTCCCATGGAAATAGGACAATTTAATGAAAAAAGGACAGTCAAATCTCACCACTCATTACTACCACACCCATACCTCACCACTCATTACTCACACACCCATACCTCACCACTCATTACTCACACACCCATACCTCACCACTCATTACTCACACACCCATACCTCACCACTCATTACTCACACATCCATACCTCACCACTCATTACTCACACATCCATACCTCACCACTCATTAATTACACATCCATACATCACCACTCATTACTCACACATCCATACCTCACCACTCATTACTCACACATCCATACCTCACCACTCATTACTCACACATCCATACTTCACCACTCATTACTCACACATCCATACCTCACCATTCATTACTCACACACCCATACCTCACCACTCATTACTTACACATCCATACCTCACCACTCATTACTCACACATCCATACCTCACCACTCATTACTCACACCCATAGCCAGAGCTGGGCAGTATTTAAATGCATTTGTATTTAAATACATTTGTGTATTTATAACTGTATTTATAAATACATTGGTTTTCACGTATTTAAATACAGTATTTAAATACTTTAATGAGTATTGAAATACATTGTATTTAAATACTCATACTATAAAAATATAAATACTTTTATCAGTTAATTACTCAATAACCTCAATTAATAATCTCAATTACTCAAGTTAATTAATCAATTAATTAAATATACAATAGGAAAGTATCCTTTATCATTTATCAATCATTTTATATTGTTAATTAAGAATTACTGAATACATGTTAAAAATTGTGCGTATTTAAAATATATTTACAAATGTATTTAAATACATTCCTAAAATGTATTTAGTATTTGGTATTTAGATACATTTCTCCCATGTATTTAGTATTTAGTATTTAAATACATTCAATGTATTTAGTGCAGTGAATTTTTTAAGCAAATCATACTGGGCGACATTCTTTGGATATCCAGAAAGGTAAAGGCCTACCTGTTAAAATAAATTTTTTTGGATACATCAATTTAACCCTTTTGTATGTTGTGTATAAATAAAGATCATATGCAGTAATAATTAAGAGTGCACTTCTGGATCTAACACACACAGATAAGATGAACCATTGTATCCAGGAAGGATTTTATGAACAAATATCTTGTCGCCTAGTAGTTTAAAATTGTTCTTACTGGGCGACAGTTTTCCATCACTGGGAGACATTTTGGTCGCTCAGTTATGATGTTAAAAAATGCACTGATTTAGTGCCCAGCTCTGCCCATACCTCACCACTCATTACTACCACAGTACCACACCCATACGTATATATCACCACTCATTACTACCACACTCATATATATCACCACTCATTACTACCACACTCATACCTCATAACTCATTACTCACACACCCATACCTCACCACTCATTACTCACACATTCATACCTCACCACTTATTACTCACACGCCCGTCAGGGTGGCAAGGTTGGTGATGGTAGACGTGAGTTCACAATGTGCAGCGTCCCTGTGCATTCGGTCAGCGGTTCGAGTCCGCCTAGTTCGTGCTGACGTGGCGGCGCTTTGTATAGTCAATAACCTTGTAGTTGGTACTTGCAAAGTGTCTAGATAGGATGAAAATCTTATCTTTTCTTATTACTCACACATCCATACCTCACCACTCATTACTCACACATCCATACCTCACCACTTATTACTCACACATCCATACCTCACCACTCATTACTCACACATCCATACCTCACCACTCATTACTCACACATCCATACCTCACCACTCATTACTCACACACCCATACCATACCTCACCACATTACTCACACATCCATACTTCACCACTTATTACTCACACATCCATACCTCACCACTCATTACTCACACTTCCATACTTCACCACTCATTACTCACACACCCATACCTCACCACTCATTACTCACACATCCATACCTCACCACTCATTACTCACACACCCATACCTCACCACTCATTACTCACACATCCATACATCACCACTCATTACTCACACACCCATACCTCACCACTCATTACTCACACATTCATACCTTACCACTCATTACTCACACATCCATACCTCACCACTCATTACTCACACACCCATACCTCACCACTCATTACTCACACATCCATACCTCACCACTCATTACTCACACATCCATACCTCACCACTCATTACTCACACATCCATACCTCACCACTCATTACTCACACATCCATACCTCACCACTCATTACTCCCACACCCATACCTCACCACTCATTACTCACACATCCATACCTCACCACTCATTACTCACACATCCATACCTCACCACTCATTACTCACACATCCATACATCACCACTCATTACTCACACATCCATACCTCGATCACCACTTATTATCACTCACTCACTCACTCACATATCACTTGCTTCGAAAACCGTGATTTGGTCGTACTATTTCAAAGTAACTTTATTGTTTGAAATCATTAAGAATGTTTATTAAGTAGCTACATAATATAAAAGGCCTAAGTAACAAGTCGCCAGTATTCTTCATAGTATTCTTCCGCCAACCTCTGTTGCCAACTATGCATGCATATTTGTGGAGAGTATTAACAATGGGAAAGCCATTGAAAACTTCATATATATTTGTTCGTGGCATATATTTGTCTGTCTCGATAAAGGATGAAATGAAGGAAAGGACGGAATAAGGGAAGGAGAGAAAGAAGGAGAGGGAGGTGAAGGTGTCAACCGTCTGCTATTATCACAGTAGTGATAGTATTCTTCCGCGCTAATCTCTAAGGAGGTGGAGTCAGCTGTAGGGTGAGACAACTTTACATTTATATTTCTCCCATTGAAAGCCTTTGATAGTAATTGCTGGAAGGTCATATATATATGTTCGTGGCTCCTATGTGTCTGTCTCGATCAAGGAGGTTTATGGAACTGTACGGTTATCGACCCCCAAGCATTTATTATGATTACATAAATAAACTCAAAATAAATAAATACGTACTACTACCGTATATAACACTAAAAGCGCCACCTGCACTAATGTCGCCAGGCGCCATATATTACGAATTATAGCATCACTATTGATTTGTATGTGCCACTGAAGATAATACACAGTAGTTTATATAACTGTATATTCTACCCTGTTTCAGCATTGTTTTATGCCTGTATCTGCAAGTATATACAGTTTCAAATTTCGCTATTCGTTTTTTTTTCTGGCTACGACGACGGTGGGAGGACACTCCCAGTGCGACACCCCCAGTGGGGGGGAAGGGGGGGGTTGGGTATTCTTCCGCGCTAATCTCCAATGAGGCGGCGTCAGGAGGAGGCTGTAGACAACTTTACATGTATATTTCTCCCATTGAAAGCCTTTGATAGTTCAAGTTATTGCTGGAAGCTCATATATATATGTTCGTGGCTCCTATGTGTCTGTCTCGAACAAGGATGAAATAGAGGAGGAAAGGATGGAATGAGAGAAGGAGATAATTAAGGAGAGGGGGGGTGAAGGTGTCTTCAAGACACCTAGGGCCGTACTATTGCGATCGCCTTGCGATGCTGCGCCAGGACAAGTCTCCAAGGGGGCGGAGTCAGGAGGAGGGTGTTGACAACTTTACATGTATATTTCTTCCGTTGAAAGCCTTTGATAGTTCAAGTTATTGCTGGTATTTATTCTCTGAATGCAGAAACATGATTAAAACCTTAATAAATTATATATTGGGTACTGTAATATCACGATCAAGAACTAGAACTGTCGCCGACAATTGGAACTCCCGCCGACGTGAAAAATTGGAACAGTCGCCTATATCGGCGACAGTCGCCGATATCGGCAACAGTCGCCGATATCGGCGACAGTTCCTATCGGCGACAGTTCCAGGTACCCTGAGGGAGGGCCATCCTGTGTAAACTTTAGTCGAAGGATTTCAGGATGGCAACCATAACATGCCTGACACGGCACGCAGGTGCATGTAAAAGGCGTGGTTGAAATAGCGTAATTCTACTAAATAATACACGGCCTTTAAGGCCGTGTCACATGGACACTTTTTCCGGCATCTTTTGGTATTTTGCTACCAAAAGATGCCCGTAGTGGTGGCAAAAAAATGCTCGTTCGTCACATGGCGTTTCGGCTATGAGCATCTTCTTGTACGATTAAAAAGTCTTGAATTGAAGAATTCGATTGAATTGAATACGATTGAAGTCTTCTTGCACGATCCACAATGTTATATTATTTAGTTTTGGTTGCGGGTCCCGGAAGATGCCAGTAGAAGATGCTCGTAGCCGAAACGCCGTGTGACGAACGCGCATATTTTTGCCACCACTACGAGCATCTTTTGGTAGCAAAAGCGTATCAGGCATCATTTGACGCCTGATACTGGCATCTTTTGGTAGCAAACGCGGAGTCGCGCATGTTCGTTCTTTTGCCACCAGTACCGGCATCCTTGTTTACATTTTGGAGCCTGTGGTGCAGAATAATTTCCATGTTTGAGGGAAGGTTTGGCTTCGAAAGGGGGAAAATAAAGGCAAAAAAGAGGAAAAAATAACATTTTGTTTATCATATATATTAATATATATATATATATATATATATATATATATATATATATATATATATATATATATATATATATATATATATATATATATATTAGATTTTTTTTTATGTATGATTTAGATATATAGTTATAAGTTTTGAGTTGCTGATGAAAAGTTATGACGGAAAATGTTGATAAAAACTGAAATTTAATAGGCATTTAATAGGCTGCGTGTGTTTTTACTATAGAACCGGGAATAATATGATATGTGTGTTATTTTTACTTGATTTAGGAATTCAAGTAAGGTTTATTTATGGTTATCTCAAGGGAAATGCGAAGAGGGAAGGACATTTTATAGATGCCAGTAGAAGCAGTATAGCTAAGATAGAAGAATAAGATCCTAAGGCGTTTTCTGCGGGTGATTTCGCTTGCAAGCGAAAAAAAATGGATTGCTCAAATTTCACTTGCTGTTCAATCATCCAGGGAAGATGATTGCCCGACCCGCAAGAATTTGTTGTTGTTGTTGTTACGGCAGCAAGCGAAATGTTTGTTTGGGCACTATAAAATATATATGGGCACTATAAAAGTGACCGCTTGCAATCAATTTTTTTTCGCTTGCAAGGGAAATCCCCCGCAGAAAACGCCTTTAGTTACTCTGGTAGGAAGATGCTCGTAGCCGAAACGCCGTGTGACATCACGCGCACCTTTTGCCACCAGTACGGGCATCTTTTGGTATCTTGCTACCAAAAGATGCTGGAAAATATTGCTCGTGTGACATGGCCTTAACATGCCTGACACGGTGTCGTGTGGGCAAGTGTCTGTTTATGAGGGAACGTCTGTTTACTAACAAAGGCAAAGAAAACGGGCGTTGAGGGGAATACTTACTAATATTGACTTGATCAACAAAGGCATGTCCAGGCGTCCTACGACAACAAACCCGTCTTTATTTGTCATTAAAGGGGGAGGGGGGGGGGGCACGAAATGGAACACTCGCCGACGTCGGCGAGAATTCCTATCGGCGACAGTTATAGGTATTATTATGAGCATTATGATATACGAGGCATTCAATTTCGTACAGAAATGTCTTAACCACCCGTATATACCCCCATCTCCTGCTCAGAGGACATTTCTGTACGAAATTGAATGCCTCATCTATAATAATATAAGCGAAAGTGTGTGTGTGTATATGTGTGTCTGTGTGTGTGTGTGTGTGTGTGTGTGTGTGTGTGTGTGTGTGTGTGTGTGTGTGTGTGTGTGTGTGTTTGTGTGTGTGTGTGTGCTATAGGTTCCGCCCCCCGTGGCGCAATCCCATCATATGGCACAGTTTTGGAACCAGGTTAACCAGGGGAAGGTTTTAAGGCTATTTTGGTGATGGTCCGATCACTTTTTTTTTCTTTTTTTTACCAGCCTATTAGCGAGAATTGTGAAAAAAAAGTGGGTTGCGAGAATTGAGGAAACCTTGATGTATGGTGATGGTGGGGTGATGGGTAATGGGTGTGGAGTGATGGGTGAGTGAATGGGTGGGGGGTGATGGGTAATGGGTGAGTGAATGGGTTGGGGGTGATGTGAATGGGTTTGCGTTAATACATACATTTCTACATCCATGATTTCAAGAAAGTTAGAAGGGGCTATCTGGAGAGTCTGTGTTTGATGGGCCGAAGGCCCACCAATAGCCCTCCGCGGAGCTAGCCAAAAAGTCCGCCCGGAGGGCGGCTTTGCGGCTAGTATTATCATATATGCTCAAAACCATACCTTTAACTGTGCCTATAACTGTCGCCGATAGGAATTGTCGCCGACGTCGGCGAGTGTTCTACTTCGTGACCCCCCCCTCCCCCTTTAATGATAAATAAAGACGGGTTTGTTGTCGTAGGACGCCTGGACATGCCTTTGTTGATCAAGTCAATATAAAGGCGTTTTCTGCGGGGATCCTGATTGCAACCGAAAATTTTTCGGTTGCTCAAATTTCGATCCCTGTTCAACCATCCAGGGAAGATGATTGGCCCGACCCGCAAACATTTGTTGTTGTTGTAGTGACCGTTTGCAACCGAAAATTTTCCGGTTGCAACCAAAAATCCCCCGCAGAAAACGCCTTTAGTAAGTATTCCCCTCAACAGCCGTTTTCTTTGCCTTTGTTAGTAAACAGACGTTCCCTCATAAACAGACACTTGCCCACACGACAACGGCACGCAGGTGCATCTAAAAGGCGTGGTTGAAATAGCGTAATTCAACAAAGTTTTACTTTTCACGTGCACGATATTCATCTCGTTTGGGAAGCTCTTTTCATAGATGCCTCCTACATTATATTAATGAAATACTCTGCAAAGCCGGATGTCTTACACAAGACGTGGCAAAAACGGAGATCTCAATTAAGTGACATATTTTTTTAATTTATTTATCATTAATTTTTTCCTAACGCTCTGATGTAAATGACGTGGTACCTAAGGGTTAATAGAAGGAAAACAGTTTTTTTGTTGATAATAGAAGGAAAAAAGATTTTTTGTTGAGCGCGGTGGATGGCGGTCAAGGATATTAGAAGATTCTAATATCCTTGCTGGTGTTGTGTCGCATGTCATCCATGTTGTGCTGCGCACAACATGGATGACACAGCTGCTTGCTACACCGCAGTATGTGCTGAGGAAGTTTTTCATCAAAATCTATAATTTGAAAATTAATCAGAAGCAAACTTAAGTTTTTGCCATCAGTGGTACTCAGGAGGACAAACATTATGTTGTGTATTAGCAACGTATACCTCGACGACAACTACAACTGTAAGATTATACGCCAGGATGCGATTTTTTTTGCTTTATTTCCTTGCGCTTATTGTTTCCCCCAATTTAATTATTTATGTTGGAGCGAAATAAACACGCAGACCGGATGGTCGCGTTAAACTGTTTTCTTCGCATCAATCCAACCAAGTAATAAATGGCGACCAGGATATATTCGTAGTGGATATGCCCGCTAAGCATGTGTATCTCACTCATATTTATCTACCTGAGCAGGCCTGGTGTTTTGTCATTGTAAAGGCTCAAACGAACACTTTGACGTCCCATTGTTCACAAACAGAAATCCTTTATGAAAAGATAGTGACATCCCATTTTGAAATGAAAAGCAAAATTTTTTGGAGCAGCACTATAGGGCCGATTTCTCAGTCCTTTGGTAAGCTCCCTAACCAAAAGCCTTACCAACCTGGTAACAGTCCTTACTAACAAAGATATCCGATTTCTCAGTCGTTGTTTTCTGAATTTGGAGCTCCCCAACATGGTAAGGATCCCAACGAAACAAAGACGGCAGATTCGGCACTGTTGGTATGCCTGAGTGGCGGAAAATGTAAACATTCCATCCAAATTCAGTAAATAATTACTATTTACACACATATAAATAATAACAACGATTATTTATAATATGCTACTTTAATTTATAAATTATATTTTGTTATATTTAATTATATATAAATATTATATTAAATTATATATAATTAAAAAAATTATTTATAATTATTACTTATATTTATAATAACAAGTTCACATATAACCACTTTTGTATATCTTACGCATATATACCTACAATATTACTGAAGTATAGAAGAATATAGGGTGACAGATAAAATAATTTATTAAGGCAGATGGCCGTGAAAAATATGTTGGTTGCTTGACAGGTGGTGACGTGCATTCACCGCGGCCATCCAAGTTCTTTTAAAACTTTTCTTCTTCTTTCATTAAAACCCTCTAACGTGCTGATGCATTGTCTGATAATTTGTTACATCTTTTTCAGAAGAAAATATAACCATATGGAAGTAGGAATTAGTGGTATTTGATAAATAATTGCATTAGTAAAGGCTGGTTCACACTGAGTTTTTTCGGCATTTTGTCGACAGAGAAGTCGGTCTGGGTCTGGGGCTGGTGTCATGATCGCCTAGGTTTAAAAAAAAAAATTACACACCGCTCACTCGGTCTTTTATCGACCGAGTTGCCGAGAATTTCGCGCGCCAAATTCAAATAAACGCAGAAGCCAGCACGTCCCTCTTCCCCACTCACCCCAATTATTGGTATAATTTCGGTATTGGGCACTAAAAACTAACAAATTTAACTTACATCATCGTGCAGATCTTCTCATCCTTAATTTGAATCCCAATTTCCCATGCCAATGGCGATACATATAATACCGAAAATGTTCCATTTTAGCTACCGTAGATAACAGTTAAGTCGCCAGTTCTAAGTTTCTTTGTTATTTACAGACGTGTGGTGGCGTTAATACTTACATTTGTACATCCATGATTTCAGGAAAGTTAGAAGGGGCTATCTGGAGAGTGTGTGTCATTTTGTGTGGTTATTAGGGCTATAAATGAACAAATGACAAAAATAAAACCGAGTGGCGACCTCACTATACCTACTACAGTAAAGTCGCCAGCTAGTATTTTAACCCAACAGTTGAGTCACCACTCTGGGGAATTCAGGGAAATTAGAGGTAAAGTAAAACAAGTCTCTATATATATTAGCTGCGGAAGATGCTTGGATATATAAAAATTCCTCTGCCAACGTGAAAATAAATTCTATTAAAGTTTGAAAGATCTGGCAAGTCTGCGTCCTGTCGCCCGAAAAGCTACTGTTTACTGTCTGTCATCGCGCCAAGAAAAACTTGAGAAGAAAAATGCGCAACAGTTATATTTGCAGATACAAAGCATAAAACAACGCTGAAACAGGGTAGATTATACAGTCATGATATAAACTACTGTGTAACATCTTCAGTGGCACATAAAAATCAGTAGTAATGCTATAATTCGTAATATTTGGCGGCTGGCGACATGACTGCAGGTGGCGACTTGACTGTTATCTACGGTAGCCATAAACGGTTGTTAGTTTAAATCAGATTATGTTAGGTTAGACGTGGGGTTTGATTTAGTAGATCATATCAATGAAAAATGAAACTATCAATACTACTTCATAATAAAGTGCGCGAAAACTTATCTTTCGCGCGCCAAATACACACAAGCCAGCCACTAGCCCCTAGCCCCTGTAACGCGACGTGACCCCTGACCCTGCATTTTTTTTTAGCAGGAGATTTTACTTTTACTTTTACTGCAGGTCAGGCACGGGAAGTCAGGGACGACCCTGGTCGTCAGCACGACCTTGACAGACGACCTACAAAGTGATACCAAAGACACTACAACGTAGAGTGTCTTTGGCGATACTAAGCAGAAAAGGAAAATAATTGAATGAAAATAATAATAATATTATAGTAATAAATAATATTATAATAATAAATAATCTTTGAAATAATTATATTAATAATAAAATAATAATAATAATTTGGATGATAATAATAATAACAATAATGAAAATGATGATGCCATTACCAACCATAATAATAGTAGACTAATAATAATAATAATAATAATAATAATAATAATAATAATAATAATAATAATAATAATAATAATAACAATAATGAAAATGTGAGCTAGGCTAGATTTGTATAGTGACGCCTGTGTGATATGTAATGATCCGCTTTCTGTGATGGTCTGCCCTCAGGGGTAGAGGGAAGGAGGGAGGTTTCACATAGGGTACCTCTATAAAGAGGGTAACGCCATTCATAGGCCCTATGTTAAACGCTACTGGGCGCCATATTGGTGCCAAGGCCTCCTCGTTCACCCAAGACCCGGGGAAGTTCTCAAGGCATTACCCCGCAGTATATCATGTTATACATGTATAAAGGATAGACTGTTATCTTCGGAAATGTTTGTTCTATAAGATTATCACATAAAACATAGTAAAACACATTAAATAAAGGTCATTATGAGACTCTGAAGAAATATGATGAACTTAACATTCACTTAAAACTCGTCGTCATGTATAACTTTGTGGGACAGCTTATAAGATGGCAGATATCAATACAAGCAGAATTTAATTAGCTTTCCATTGACATATTTCGTTTTCTGATACATACAATAATACCATGCAAACATTAAGGTTAACTAAATAAATTGCTCTCTCCCGCTCTCTCTCTCTCTCCGACCGCTCTCTCTCTCTCTCTCTCTCTCTCTCTCTCTCTCTCTCTCTCTCTCTCTCTCTCTCTCTCTCTCTCTCTCTCTCTCTCTCTCTCTCTCTCTCTCTCTCTCTCCGTGAAAGAGAGAGAGATATAAGTGAAAGAGAGATGAGTGAGAGATATGAGAGAGTAACCAAAAAACCTTTATAATTATTTCCTTCTCTCTCTCTCTCTCTCTCTCTCTCTCTCTCTCTCTCTCTCTCTCTCTCTCTCTCTCTCTCTCTCTCTCTCTCTCTCTCTCTCTCTCTCTCTCTCTCTCTCTCTCTCTCTCTCTATGAAGGACATTGCAGAAAAGTACATTCCAAGTCATCATAAGTCATCATAGTGAACTCGTCTCTTTCCCAAACGTTACTCAGTATTCCCACACGATTGAATTATCGGATATGATTCTCTCAGACGGGACGAGAGAGCGAGTTATCCATGGTAGGTGCTGAAAGTCTTCGTGAAAGTCGTGAAAGTCTTACGAATATCTTCACGTGAAAAAGTAACTGTGCAAAGCTATGATATTTTCCAACTATAAACTGCCGCAACAGCTAGAGGCCGTAAACTGCGTAACAACTATAAACTGCCGTAAACTGCCGTATTTAGCTAGAGGCAGCACCACATTTGCTAATTCGACAGAAATATCCATAGTTATGCCTATGTTCTATTTCCTCTTTCATTCATTTACTGAGCATTTCAAGGATGAGCGTTTTGTAATCCTTCTATCAATTATATTATTATTATTATTATTATTATATTTGCTAATTCGACAGAAAATATCTATAGTTTTGCCAATGTTCAGTTTCCTTTTTCATACATTTACTGAGCATTTCAAGGATGAGCGTTTTGTAATCCTTCTATCAATCATCATTATTATTATTATTATTATTATATTTGCTAATTCGACAGAAAAAATCTATAGTTTTGCCAATGTTCAATTCCCTCTTTCATACATTTACTGAGTATTTCAAGTGGGAGGTTTTTGTTGTCCTTCTTTCAAGGTCATCGGGGGTATGGAACTTGGAAGACAAGAGGGCCTCGGATCGCACAGTCTGCGTGCGTATATGTATGCATATATATATATGTGAGCCGTTGGTGTCTCCAGTCGTGCAGGAGTGGCTTGCCTGTACCAGTGTGCTGCCTCTGCTCCTTCCTGGACGGGGATTTTGCCTCGCGCTTGCACAATCTGTAGATCAAAGTGAGTCCACCTTTAGAACCTTAGTATTGCGGAAGCTCGTGAACACATCGGAATATTGCTCTTTAGCGGTAAAATATAGCTTTGGAAATTAAGTACATAGCAACGTAGTTTTAAGATGCTGCTTGCCTTGGGTCTGACAAAGATCCGCATTGTAGGCTTAAAGCGCAGTTATTTATGGGATGGGCACAAACATTTCTTAGGAGAATATTGAAACGCGTATATTTAGAAGGAAAAAGTGAATACCATATGGTGTATGCATGGTGAATGGGAACAAATGGAGTGCTTTTTAAGTTCATCAAGTCTAATGGATCACTCTTGCATCATATCATATGGATGTAAACTACTATTATGTACTGAAATTATGTCCCAGCATTATAGTTTCCTTTGCGAACAGGACTTTTTTATAGTAAGATTTGGATCGGGTTTCCCAAGTGGCCGAGTATTGTAAAGTGATACGCTGACAAAATTTATATTACCTCTTCATTAACTGAGATTTGGTGAGGCAGGTGTGTGTGTGTGTGTGTGTGTGTGTGTGTGTGTGTGTGTGTGTGTGTGTGTGTGTGTGTGTGTGTGTGTGTGTGTGGTGTGTGGTGTGTGTGTGTGAGAGAGAGAGAGAGAGAGAGAGAGAGAGAGAGAGAGAGAGAGAGAGAGAGAGAGAGAGAGAGAGAGAGAGAGAGAGAGAGAGAGAGAGAGAGAGAGAGTAAAAATATAGAAATGAGGGGGAAAGGAAGTGAGGGTGAACCATGAGGTGCGGGGATGAGAGAGAGAGAGAGAGAGAGAGAGAGAGAGAGAGAGGAGAGAGAGAGAGAGAGAGAGAGAGAGAGAGAGAGAGAGAGAGAGAAGATAAGATAAGATACTTTGATCCTATATAGACACTTTGCAAGTACCAACTACAAGGTTATTGACTGTACAAAGCTCCACCACACCAGGACGAATTTGGTGGACTCGAACCGCTGACCGAATGGCGCAGGGACTCTGCAACACCAGTCCGTGATTCTACCAACCGCGCCACCCTGGCGGGTAGAGAGAGAGAGAGAGAGAGAGAGAGAGAGAGAGAGAGAGAGAGAGAGAGAGAGAGAGAGAGAGATAATACAGTGGGAAAAAATGTCTGTATAAATCATAAATCTCTCTCTCTCTCTCTCTCTCTCTCTCTCTCTCTCTCTCTCTCTCTCTCTCCTCTCCTCTCTCTCTCTCTCTCCTCTCTCTCTCTCTCTCTCTCTCTCTCTCTCTCTCTCTCTCTCTCTCTCTCTCTCTCTCTCTCTCTCTCTCAGCAACAGACATGAAACGTTTCAACCTTCATATTTATATCATATTTCCTATAGGAAGAGAAGAACGCAAATGACAATAATTCTACTGACTACAGTATTTTAATGACTACATTATTCTAATGACTACAATAATGACTTCCTCGCCAACAGATCGCCGGCAGGATGGTGATGCCATGGACTGCGCGACGCTGCTGCTGGCTCCTGTTACCGATGTTGCTGCTGCTTTGCTTCATGTCCAGTGTCGGTTAGTTACTCGGCATATTTTTATTAGTATTTTCTTCTGTTTTTTTTGTTTTTTTAACATCACAAAGGACAGGCCAAGGGTAATAAAAATAGTAACAAAATGCCCGCTTAATTACCAGTCCCTATATATATAAAGAAAACAGTAAGAAGTATAACAAATTAGTATGGGTGGGGGTCAAATTAGTTAGGGTGGTGTCTTAATTATTGTTACTCCTCTCTTTAAAAAAAATTTAAGTCGCAGAAAGGTGGAAAAATAGAAACAGAAAGAGAGTTCCATAGTTTACCAGTGAAGGGGATGAAAGAGTGAAGATACTGGTGAACTCTTGCATTAGCATAACATAATACTTGTACTGTACGAACCTTCATCTTTGGTAGTCTGTACGTGTAAACAGTGAGTGACGCTTGTGTTGTGCGTGATACAGTGATGATAGTTACAGGAACTGCCACTTGTAAGGCTCACGGCCTCTTGTAGCTTCCTTATTACCTCCGCCAACAAAGTTGGAGGGATTATGTTTTCACCCCGATCTGTCTGTCTGTCTGTCTGTCTGTCTGTCTGTCTGTCTGTTAGTGTACAGGATTTCTCGAAAAGTTACGAATAAATTTGGACCAAACTCGGTATACCAAGTCTATTTGGTATAAGGAAGAACTGATTTAATTTTGTATGAAATCTATTGACAACTGTTGCCATGGCAACCAATTGATGAAATATTTTAGGTATAATGAAATATAATAGGTATGCGTTCCTACTGACTGCATATATATATATATATATATATATATATATATATATATATATATATATATATATATATATATATATATATATATATATATATATATTTTTTTTTTTACTTAATTTTTTTTTTTTTTTACTTTTTTATATTCGGGCGGAGGTATACGCTCTACTGAGTGCCCCCCCCCCCCTAGTTTTCTTATGCTCTTATACCATTAGAAAAAAAATAGAGTGAGGAAAGAAGAAAGGAATCACATTTAAGACCGTGAATGTAACAATATTAGTATGAAAGTATTAATTATTGGAGTTAGTTATTTTCCTTTAATGATTTTTATTTATACTGCAGGTGCCTGGAATTTCAATGATGGCCACGACGGCGACAACATCGCTGAGAAGCCGAGCGTGGTAAGATACAAGTTACAAGTTACAAGTTTATTGAGAACAGGGGGAGGAAATTACAATGAGGGGGGAGGGCCAGTATACAAAAGATACAGAAAAAAACAGAAACACATAAATAGAATAAACGTGATGGTCTTTGTGAGGGGCTGAAGAGAAAGCTTGGGGCCCTGCTTTATGGAGTTATGACCTTTGTGGAGGGAACAGCTGTGGCATGATTTCAGGAGGTGATTTTGCCCCGTGTTGGTGCATTGTCTGGAGGTCGGGGAATAACCAGATCCATTTATTTTTTCTACCTGCCCGCCCGATACTTTTTCCGGCATAGTTGTCTGAACCCTCGCTTTCCATGCATGTTGCGCTTCCAGTTGACTCAGCGCCGATGATGATGACATTGTGGTAGGGAATGCTCGTTCAGTTGATGCCTGAATTAATTTTCCTTTTTTCTTCTATGTACTCTGTGTGTGTGTGTGTATGTGTATTTACATTGTATTAACCTTGTTATATGGCATACAGGGCCTGAGCTATACTCGTGTGGTCTTGTCTCAGTATCTCTTTTTATGCAGTGTGTGCATGCATGTGTGTTCTTCTTTTTAAAGCGAATCAGGTATTACAAAGTTTTCACGGTAAAGAAAAGGAGCATATACAGTAGCATAGTTTTCTTTGCAGTAGCTGCTTGATGACGAATGATGCAGCGCTGATGCTGACCAACTCTTTCTTACACGGAAGAGTTGTAGGGCTTGAATATACAGGGCTGGCAGGAACCAGCGTAGTGCCTGTATTAAATCATCTTAATGAAACGTAAAAATTCAGAGGGTTACCTTTCCGACGATATATTCAGGAGAGAGAGAGTACCATAGCTCTTTAGTTTGACCTTCACAGGCTGCTTTCGATTGCTGTGGTGGCCAGACCACAAACAGTATATGCTGGAACGTGACGAATCCGTGTACTCAACATGTATCTAAGGCACAACGTTTTGGGCTATCCTGGAAATACTCAAGGTTGTAGCATGCTCACGCAGCGAACACGTAATGGCAAGCTGCCTCACACCTCTAGATGTTGCAGCGCAGGAGAACCTTGTTCGCCATTGTGGGAAGGGGGCTTTAGGGTTAGTTGACCGGACAACAGCGAAAGTTAAAAGCGTTCACTTTACTGGAAATTCATCAGACAGTACACTATATGAGTTGATTGTTGTTATATATATATATATATATATATATATATATATATATATTATATATAAAATATATATATATATATATATATATATATATATATATATATATATATATATACATATATATATATATATATATATATATATATATATATATATATATATAATATATATATATATATATATATATATATATATATATATATATATATGTATATATATATATATATATATATATATATATATATATATATATATATATATATAGCGATATATTATATGTTGGTCTACATAGGTATGTAGTCTATCGACCACTGCGCGCGCATTGTGCAAGTTGTCCGAGGCACCCAGCCATGGTGTTTCTGCTTTTCGTGACTAAAGCTTGCATATAACCGCTATCAGTAGCAAGTTATTCCTTGCTATAAAAGAATACAAATGGATTTTTATGATAATTTCTTGAAAAATCTTGTTTTCATCCCCACAGGGCGCCTTGAGCAGTGGTCCGTCACAGCTTGTTCGCACCAAACTTCCTCCTCCTCCTCCCGTTGTGTATGGCAGCAAGAAAAAAAAGCAACCGAAGAGACCCCCGCGCCCAAGACCATGGTGGGATTACTGATGTTATCCCCGCCACCCATGAACAGTTTCTGCAGCATTAGAGAATGGTTCAGATGTGCACAGTGCAAAGTTTACCACAGGTCTTCGAGAAATATCTGTCACTCGTCGAAGGCATTGCTCCTTCAATGATAATTTCAACAAGTAGCGAGCGGGAAAAGATTATATTCTGCGGAGTATACCTTCAATTCTACTGTAGATATTGTCTGTTCTGTTCGCCTTCTCCACCCATGCAGTTTTGGAGGATGATTTACTATTATTGTGAGGGTCACTCGCCCCGCTGGCCACCAAACATTATTTTACAAAAAAAAAAAGTTCTCCTGTTTCCCTTAACGTGAACATTTCTAACATTTGGAGAAATGTGTCCATATCTATATTTTCATAGCTTTCCCTAAAGTGAAGCACACAAGAACCATTTTTTACATTATAACAAAAAGCCACAACCATATCACATGATGCACAGAAAACTGTTGCTGGATCTTAATGGTGAACGTAACATACTAGACTGCATTCCCTTCAGATCTCAGTATTCGAAGCACCACAGCAGTTTTCCAGTAAGATAAGTTAGCCAAGGAGATAAATCACGGCAATGTTAGGTTGCATATTTTCTATTTGTGTAAGAATATCTTAATGGTAAATATTGTTATGTAGTCGTAATAACTGGTTGTATGACGGGAGAAAAGAGTCAGAAACCCTCATTCCCGGAAGGCAGCCGGTTAGTTGCGCCACCACTGACCGCCACAGGTGCTCCCAAGGATAGTTTATCCTTGGGTGCTACCAAGGGCGTTATCCTGCCCTCCCAAGGACTCATCTGCCTGACGCCTGAGGTGTTTCCGGTCTTTTGAAGTGTGGTTGTATATTGTATATGCCTCTTAGTTGTTGCTTTGACATCTTCAAATATATCTTGTGGATTACAGTTTCTTGAGAATAAAGAGGAGGTCAACGGCCACATGACAAAAGATAATACTGTTTTCCTGACTCACCGCCTTTTTGTCGTGCCCGCCTCCCGCCTCCCACCCAGGGGTATTACAACAGGGGATCTTGAAGGTACATGTGCAGTGTAAAATGCCAGTCATGAAACCCATTACTCTCAGAATAATTTTTCAAGTAGGCAGCGTCAGTCAGCTGAAGGCCAAACACTCCTGTCTATCTTGCCTTCCATACTGTCAATGTTGTGCATTTTGATAGGTCATGCAGTTATGTTATTGACTTATAGCAACCAGTGTTTATCCCAAGCTAGTCACTCCCCCCCCCCCCCCCACATCTTAGGTGATCGTTTCAGGTGGAACATAGCAGAATTTGGCAATAATCCTTTTTGTTTTTAGAATATTGTCCGGCCGAGGGGTGAAAGTTGTGCGGCGTTGGGGTAGGTTGTGGCGAAGGACTCGTGTCCCTAATGTGCGAAACCTGACACAAATAGCAGTAACCCATGTACCGTATTTAGAAAACTCTAAACACTATGATAATGGAACGAACAAACGGTAATAAAAATATCGCTGTTCTTTTAGAATTGTCCTGCACGATCAAGTGGTCTTAACCAGAAAGAAAGCGAGTTATCCATAGTAGGTGCTGAAAGTCTTCGTGAAAGTCGTGAAAGTCTTACGAATATCTTCACGTGAAAAAGTAACTGTGCAAAGCTATGATATTTTCCAACTATAAACTGCCGCAACAGCTAGAGGCCGTAAACTGCGTAACAACTATAAACTGCCGTAAACTGCCGTATTTAGCTAGAGGCAGCACCACATTTGCTAATTCGACAGAAATATCCATAGTTATGCCTATGTTCTATTTCCTCTTTCATTCATTTACTGAGCATTTCAAGGATGAGCGTTTTGTAATCCTTCTATCAATTATATTATTATTATTATTATTATTATATTTGCTAATTCGACAGAAAAAATCTATAGTTTTGCTAATGTTCAATTCCCTCTTTCATACATTTACTGAGTATTTCAAGTGGGAGGTTTTTGTTGTCCTTCTTTCAAGGTCATCGGGGGTATGGAACTTGGAAGACAAGAGGGCCTTGGATCGCACAGTCTGCGTGCGTATGTGAGCCGTTGGTGTCTCCAGTCGTGCAGGAGTGGCTTGCCTGTACCAGTGTGCTGCCTCTGCTCCTTCCTGGACGGGGATTTTGCCTCGCGCTTGCACAATCTGTAGATCAAAGTGAGTCCACCTTTAGAACATTAGTATTGCGGAAGCTCGTGAACACATCGGAGTATTGCTCTTTAGCGGTAAAATATAGCTTTGGAAATTAAGTACATAGCAACGTAGTTTTAAGATGCTGCTTGCCTTGGGCCTGACAAAGATCCGCATTGTAGGCTTAAAGCGCAGTTATTTATGGAATGGGCACAAACATTTCTTAGGAGAATATTGAAACGCGTATATTTAGAAGGAAAAAGTGAATACCATATGGTGTATGCATGGACTTAGACCTGTTCAGAAAACAATTTTTTCCTATTTTTATACCCCCCTGCAAGGTTTCCCATGCGTTTTGACCTGGAAAAGCCGAAAATCACAACCATTTTGAGCTAAAATGTCAGGAACCTTTGCCTCATTGGACCTCAAGATATTAAGCCCGCGACAGTAGAAAAGCGCCTAATTTTGCCTTCCGCCAGACTTTTTTTCACCTGAGACTTTTGTTACAATTGGGATAGAACAACAAATTGGGTATCAAATTGAAGCATTTTTAATATTATTTCTGAAAAAACAATCCAAGTAAACATTCAAGAAAAAAAGACACATCATATCCAGAAAAAAAGCAAAATTTTCTGAAAATTTCATATAAATTTCATAAATATTACAATCTTGACATCAAAAAATGTGTGACAAAGACTCTAAAAACTATTTCAAGTGGCAGAAAACTCTATTGTCTATGTCAGAAGGACACTTCACAGTCATTTTTTCAGAGTTGCTTCTTGAAGCTATCAAATCGCTCACGGTTGTATTCCCACAGTTTGAAGAAGGTACTGTTTTTGCTGAGAATCTGTGGTAATGAGTTTGCGAAATCAGTCATCATCTTGACTCCCCGCTCAGCAATGTCATTCACTACTTTTACATTGCTGACATATTCCAGGGCCTTGCTGTAGTCATCACTCCTTGGCCATGTCGCCACAGTGCAGAAGCCAGTCATACTCAATGCACAAGGGTGTCAAGCAGAAGATGACTCTCTGGACCAACTAGATCAGCCAGAGTCGTCTTGGCTGTAACCTGAGGGAACATAGGTTTCCCTCGTCTGAAGCTATCTGGCTTCTCAGTGGCGTGCAGCTTGGCAGCAATGTCCTGCTTCTCTTTGTCACTGAGTCTGCTACCGAAGAGAGCGAACGGCACAACCTCCTGTGTCAGGTACCACTTGTGGTTTTCAAGTTTTTGTAGCACTGCCTGAGCAATCTCTGGATCTGTTCTCTTGAACTTCATCATGTCCTTCATGACAACTGCAGACTTTGCAGGAGCATCTGCAGCAAGTGTAGAGCACATCCACATGGGTGTATTAGAACAGTCCTAGGAAGAGGGTTGAGGTCGTTCCAGCTTCACAAAGTTTCTCATCGCCTACTCCAGACTGCTCAGCAACAGAACATCCTTAATAGAATACAGGTTTATGGCCATCCCACTGCCTGATGAATGGCTCCGGACGACTCCAGTTGGGATTCCTCGGGGAGCGTGTCTCCAAGGAAGATCAGTGTAAGCTCAGCCATCTCACGGTAGTCAGCCTCTAGGAGGCTTCTCCGACATAGGAATTTCCTGCAGTATTTCCTTGCAAATCTTTCTTCCTTTACCATTCAACCATTTTCGGTCGATGGACAGGGTTTGTAGGGTTGGTCTGTGGTAAGATCTGTCCAAACGTCCTGAAGTGCTTGAACCAAGGATTCTCTGGGCTCTTTGACCTTGCCCAAACAGATTCTCCCATACAGCACCAACCAGCACTTCTCAGAAGTGGTGTCCTGCAGGCCAGGTAGAAACACCTTCCTGCTCAAGCTGTTGCCTCCAGAAGCTTGGCAGCTCACGATGTACTCCACTGTGCTGCCGTTGTGTCAAACACAAAGGGCAGCGATCACTCCAGTAAGCCCCGCATGCCTCAGCAAATCCATGGATGCCTCCTGCCTGAGCCGTTCCTGTTGAGCTGTCTACAATGGTACCCCAGTAGCTTGCCTTCAGGATAATACAGGTGGTCCTGAGACACAGCACAGCCAGAGTCTCTACGTCGGTCCCAGGATCACTTCCCAGGACATCTCTCAGCATCTTGCGCATCCAGTGCCGAGCGCAGCATACTTGGGAGGGTCCTCGTAAAATGCTGCCATTACTCCTGGCTGATGTGGTCATTGCTCAGCATCCTGGTTCCGGTTCGTTGGAGAGGTTGAGAGGAAAACTGTCCAGGTTCGCTCCACCAAGCCTTCAATTGTAGCAGAGAAGGAACTAAGGCTGTCATGGATTGTCAGACAATCCAGACGACTCAGCGGTTACTGCAGATGTCAACAACACTCCAGACCCTCCTGGGATAAGGTGAGAGTCACAGTGTCTTGGTGATGTGAACATCCAGACAGGTTGTGGTAATCCATGTCCTCCGCATTCCTTCACTGTCGGTTGGTCAGCCCAGGTAGACACATCAGCAGCCAGTCATTCGCTTGTAGCAGCTGAAAAAATTGTAGAAATTTTGTGACAAATCACATTATGTTCCTCTATCTGCTGCGTCTTGCAGCCCTCTCTGCTTGCTGCTGGGACCGGAATCAAACTATCTTGTCATGACCAAGACATGTGGGCCTCTCTCTGTTCCTTTCTGATCATGGTAGAAACCTGATCGTCATGTCCTTCTTCTCCCTTGATAGCAGTCGGCTTTCTTCTATTCTGGATGGAATGAAGCTCCTATGTCGAACAGGCTATCTAATTCCAGGACAAAGGCACTCCTTTTCCCTCCAGGGTCACCTGTTTACTTATCCCTGCGAGATCTCTGTTGCTTTTTGTGACTGTCATGAAATGCTCGCGCATGTCATTTGTACTTGGTTCATGGCTTCTTGATCCTAGCCATCTGCCAGAATTGGGTAAGAAGCCTCCACTGTTTCATTGGCGAAGGTCTTGATGCCTTAGGATTCCCGTATTTCTGGCAAACTCTCTGGAGATGGAGGAAGGACTGGAAGGCCTGTCTGTTGGTGGCGTAACGGGAGCCCACTGAATGCTGGATGATGGGTAGCCGAATCAGGAAGGTTTCTGTCGCAGATTCTAGTTTTAGCAGGTCGGCGGGACGCTTGTCTTGGACTGCAGGTGGGGAAGGTGCCGAGATGTCAACTTTGCGTCCGCGGAGCTCCTTGCTTTTTTTTACTGCCATAGTGAAGTTATCTTGTGAATAAGTATCTCTGGATTTTCGTCTAGCAGGTTTCAACAGATCTGCCAACCAACCAGCAGACCATAGATCTGTCATACTAAACATTGTGAATTTGTGACTAGAGTGAAATAAATTATATTTAGTTTAATTTTTTTGGGAAAATTTGTCTGTTAAATATCACATGTACATATTTCCTATAAATGTTTCTAGCATTTAGAATTTTCAGTACAGCATTATTACTTGCTTTTTACCTGCTTATGCCCATGATGGTGAAAAAAATAGGCGAAAACAAAACATCAAAATGCCGAAACGGCCGTTTCAGAAACGTGTATAGAAAGAACTTCATGCTTCATGAGGCAAAGGTCTGACATTGGCTATAAGGGTGTAATTTTTCGACTTTTCCAAGGTCAAAAAGCATTGGAAACCGTGCAGGAGTGTATAAAATAATAGGGAAAAAAATTGTTTTCTGAACAGGTCTAACACTGCAGGTGACTGGGAACAAATGAAGTTTTAAGTTCATCAAGTCTAATGGATCACTTTGCACATATCATAGGATGTAAACCTACTATTATGTACTGAAAGATGTCCCAGCATTATAGTTTCCTTTGCGAACAGGAATATATTATAATTTTATATATTAAATGAAGCTTGTGGTTGGGGGTGACGGATCTTAGGGGGGCTATCATGGGGGGGTGACGGTTCATTCAGTGGGATATCCTCGGGTGACGGATCTCAGGTGGACATATTGGGGGGGGACGGATCTTCAGGTGATCCGGACTATTTTTATAGTCAGTTTGGGATCGGGGTTTCCAAGTGGCCAGTATCGTTAAAGTGATACGCTGACAAAATTTATATTACCTCTCATAACTGAGATTGGTGAGGCAGGTGTGTGGTTGTGTGTGTGCTTGTGTGTGTGTGTGTTGGTGTGTGGGGTGTGTGTGGTGTGTGTGTGTGTGTGTGTGTGTGGTGTGTGGTGTAGTGTGTGTGTGTGTGTGTGTGTGTGTGAGGGAGAGAGAGAGAGAGGAGAGAGATGAGAGGAGAGGAGGAGGATGAGAGAGAGAAGGAGAAGATGAGAGGGAGGACGACTGCGAGCGAGGAAAGAGAGAGAGACGCAGAGACGAGAGAGAGACGAGAGACCGAAGAGACGATCGGATGAAGAGAGAGAGAGAATACAGTGGGGAAAAAAATGTACTGTAAAAGATAAATCTCTCTCTCTGCTTTCTCTCTCTCTCTCTCTCTCTAGTGCTCTCTCTCTTCTCTCTCTCTATCTCTCTATCTCTCTCTAATCTTCCTCTCTCATCTCACTCTCTCCTCTCTCTCGTCCATCAGCATCTCCTCTCTCCCTCTCTCTCTCTCTCTCTCAGCAACAGACCATAAAAACGTCGTTTCAACCTTCATCCCTTCATTAGATCATCAAATATACTATAGGAGTGCCGTGTGTCTGTGTGTCTGTCTGGTGTCTGTTTGGAGCCGAAACTGTAAAATCTAATGTTGATAAGAGTCAGGTCAAAAAATGCAAAAAATCGTAGGTTGGTAAGCGTGCTTGGTCCATGTCGAATGGAATATTTTTGAAGGGGGGTTGGTGCGTAAAACACTTATTCAGAGGATTAGATTACAGGTTAATAAACTCTGCGGTGAACGTCTTGCCGTTATTTCACAAAAAACTCCGTAGGACTCATGGGACTGTAAACGTTTTGTGCGGTGGTGAGTGGTTTGTGTTGGAATCACACGCGAAACACAAAGGGTTGGAATCACACGTAAACACATAGGGGTTGGAACACACGGAACACATAGGGTTGGAATCCACACGTAACACAAATGGGTTTGGAAATCACACGGAACACAAAGGTTTAGAATCACACGGAACACAAAGGGTTGGAATCACACGGAACACAAAAGGGTTGGAATCACACGGAAACACAAAGGGTTGAATCACACGGAACACAAAAGGGTTGGAATCCATGGAAACACAAAGCGTTGAGGAATCACACTGGAAACACAGAGGGTTGGAATAACACGGAACACAAAGGGTTTTGGAATCCACACGGAAACGTGTCTATCCCGAGGCAACTTGACAGTGACAACGACAGCAACATAACATTATTGGAGTTTGCAATCACATGTTGTCTATCAACGTATACTACTACAAAAATCAAATACAATGGGTCCGAAGGGCCACAGGCAACTGTATTTCTATAGGAAAGAGAAGAACGCAAAATCGACAATAATCTTATGGCTACAGTATTCGATATGACTACATTATCTAAGACTACAAATAAATAGACTTCCTCGCCAACAGAATCGCGGCGGCCTTAGGGATGGTGATGCATGGACTGCGCGACGCTGCTGCTGGCTCTGTACCGATTGTTCTGCTGACTTTGTTCATGTCCCTGCGGTTAGTTACATCGGGCATTTTTTATAGTATTTCTCTGTTATTTTTTTGTTTTAACATCACAAAGGATCAGGCCAAGGTAATAAAAATAGTAACAAAATGCCCCGCTTAATTTACCAGTCCCTATATATATAAAAGAAAACAGTAAGAAGTAACAAATTAGTATGGGGGGGGCAAATTAGTTTAGGGTGGTGTTCTAATTATGACTCCTCTCTTGTTAAAAAAATTTAAGTCGCAGAAAGGTGGAAAAATAGAAACAGAAGAGAGTTTCCATAGTTACCACTGAAGGGGATTGAAAGAGTGAAGATATGGTGAACTCTTGCATTAGCATAACATAATACTTGTATACTGTACGAACCTTCATCCTTGGTGAGTCTGTACGTGTAAACAGTGAGTGACGCTTGTGTTGTGCGTGATACAGTGATGATAGTTACAGGAACTGCCACTTGTAAGTCTCACGGCCTCTTGTAGCTTCCTTATTTTCTTATGCTCTTATACCATTAGAAAAAAAATAGAGTGAGGAAAGAAGAAAGGAATCACATTTAAGACCGTGAATGTAACAATATTAGTATGAAAGTATTAATTATTGGAGTTAGTTATTTTCTTTTAATGATTTTTATTTATACTGCAGGTGCCTGGAATTTCAATGATGGCCACGACGGCGACAACATCGCTGAGAAGCCGAGCGTGGTAAGATACAAGTTACAAGTTACAAGTTTATTGAGAACAGGGGGAGGAAATTACAATGAGGGGGGAGGGCCAGTATACAAAAGATACAGAAAAAAACAGAAACACATAAATAGAATAAACGTGATGGTCTTTGTGAGGGGCTGAAGAGAAAGCTTGGGGCCCTGCTTTATGGAGTTATGACCTTTGTGGAGGGAACAGCTGTGGCATGATTTCAGGAGGTGATTTTGCCCCGTGTTGGTGCATTGTCTGGAGGTCGGGGAATAACCAGATCCATTTATTTTTTCTACCTGCCCGCCCGATACTTTTTCCGGCATAGTTGTCTGAACCCTCGCTTTCCATGCATGTTGCGCTTCCAGTTGACTCAGCGCCGATGATGATGACATTGTGGTAGGGAATGCTCGTTCAGTTGATGCCTGAATTAATTTTCCTTTTTTCTTCTATGTACTCTGTGTGTGTGTGTGTATGTGTATTTACATTGTATTAACCTTGTTATATGGCATACAGGGCCTGAGCTATACTCGTGTGGTCTTGTCTCAGTATCTCTTTTTATGCAGTGTGTGCATGCATGTGTGTTCTTCTTTTTAAAGCGAATCAGGTATTACAAAGTTTTCACGGTAAAGAAAAGGAGCATATACAGTAGCATAGTTTTCTTTGCAGTAGCTGCTTGATGACGAATGATGCAGCGCTGATGCTGACCAACTCTTTCTTACACGGAAGAGTTGTAGGGCTTGAATATACAGGGCTGGCAGGAACCAGCGTAGTGCCTGTATTAAATCATCTTAATGAAACGTAAAAATTCAGAGGGTTACCTTTCCGACGATATATTCAGGAGAGAGAGAGTACCATAGCTCTTTAGTTTGACCTTCATAGGCTGCTTTCGATTGCTGTGGTGGCCAGACCACAAACAGTATATGCTGGGAACCCTGACGAATCCCTGTACTCAACATGTATCTAAGGCACAACGTTTTGGGCTATCCTGGAAATACTCAAGGTTTTTAGCATGCTCACGCAGCGAACACGTAAAAGGCAAGCTGCCTCACACCTCTAGATGTTGCAGCGCAGGAGAACCTTGTCGCCATTGTGGGAAGGGGCTTTAGGGTTATGTTGACCGGACAACAGCGAAAGTTAAAAGCGTTCACTTTACTGGAAATTCATCAGACAGTACACTATATGAGTTGATTGTTGTTATATATATATATACTAGCCGCAAAGCCGCCCTCTGGGCGGCCTTTTTGGTTAGCTCCTGCGGAGGGCTATTGGTGGGCCTTCGGCCCACCAAACACAGACTCTCCAGATAGACCCATTACCCACCACCTCGCCCCACGAAACACAGACTCTCCAGATAGCCCCTTCTAACTTTCCTGAAATGTTATGGTATTCCCCCCACCCATTCACTCACCCATTACCCACACCCCCACCCATTCACTCACCCATTACCCATCACCACACACCCATTCACTCACCCATTACCCATCACCACACACCCTTTCACTCACCCATTAACCCATCACCCCCACCTTTTCCCCTCACCTATCACCCATCACCCCCCACCCATTCACTCACCCATCACCCCACACCCATTACCCGTCACCCCACCCATTCACTCACCTATTACCCATCACCCTACATCAAGGTTTCCTCAGTTCGAGAGAACTGGAACCAAATGCCAGGGGTCGCTGGCAGTTTAACTCACTTTTTTTTATAATAAGTTGGTCTACTGGAAACAAAATATGGCTTATTCCACTGCACTTAAAACACAAAAGTATAATATTAAAAACGATTTTCTTCTATATGTATATTGTATAGAAGCTGATTCTGTAAAACATTGTAATATAACCAAATAACCAAGGAGATTATAGTTGAGGAGGCGAGGTAAATGTTACTCTATGATATTATATAGTCAATAACGTTTTTTAGAAGTTATCTATACCTAGGCAGTATATTTTTCCCGTTATTATTGTGTATCAATCAGATAGAAAGCCTGAAGTGCAATGGGCGACGCGTGAAGTAGCAATGTTTTGATTCAATCTCCCTGCCACAATCTCATCGCTTCTACTCCCCGCCGCGGCATGTCACCTCCATAATTATAACCTACATTGTCGCAGCAACAAGCCGATTTCGGCATTCTTTATTCTTCTTTTTTCCAAGGCATTGCTTATTGTATTTTGACAAGCGTTTGCCAGACGCAGCAGTACTGTCTTAGAAAACAGTGTGAACATCGCCCAAATTTTACAAAGCCACAATATCCCTGTAAAAAATATATTAAGCTTTGCTACTCGAGGCGAGTAATTTGCATTAAATTGCTATTATAGAACGTTCCATCGTAATGCATGTCATCCATATAATTAGTAGAACAACAGAAGAACTATATTTTTTGGTATTCAGATGCGGTGCATCAATGTTTATCGCGAAATTAATTTATGAAAAATATTAGTCGCGGAGCCAAAACACAGTAGACCAGCCTTTGAGTTAAAACTGCCAGCGACCACTGGCATTTCTCGAGTTTCTTCAGATCATTGGAATTCTCGCAACCCACTTTTTTTTCTTCAGTTCTCGCTAATAGGCTGCTAAAAATGGAAAGAAAAAAAAAGTGATCGGATCATCCTATAAGTGGGCTTAAAACCTTCCCCTGGTCAACCTGATTCCAAAACCGTGACATATGATGGGATTCCGCTACAGGGGGCGGCAACTATCGCGGACAGACAGACAGACAGACAGACAGACAGACACACACACACACACACATACACTTTCGCTTATATTATTATTATATATATATATATATATATATATATATATATATATATATATATATATATATATATATATATATATATATATATATATATAATATATATATTATATATATATTTTATATATTATATATATATATATATTATATATATATATATAAAATATATATATATATATATATATATATATATATATTACTAGCCGCAAAGCCGCCCTCCGGGCGGCCTTTTTGGCTAGCTCCGGATTTGGGCGGGGCGGGGCGGAGGGGCGATTCCGCCACAGGGGGCGGCACCCATCGCGGACAGACAGACAGACAGACAGACAGACAGACAGACAGACAGACAGACACACACACTTTCGCTTATATTATTATAGATATGCTTGTCTACATAGGTATGTAGTCTATCGACCACTGCGCGCGCATTGTGCAAGTTGTCCGAGGCACCCAGCCATGGTGTTTCCGCTTTTCGTGACTAAAGCTTGCATATAACCGCTATCAGTAGCAAGTTATTCCTTGCTATAAAAGAATACAAATGGATTTTTATGAGCATTTCTTGAAAAATCTTGTTTTCATCCCCACAGGGCGCCTTGAGCAGTGGTCCGTCACAGCTTGTTCGCACCAAACTTCCTCCTCCTCCTCCTGTTGTGTATGGCAGCAAGAAAAAAAAGCAACCGAAGAGACCCCCGCGCCCAAGACCATGGTGGGATTACTGATGTTATCCCCGCCACCCATGAACAGTTTCTGCAGCATTAGAGAATGGTTCAGATGTGCACAGTGCAAAGTTTACCACAGGTCTTCGAGAAATATCTGTCACTCGTCGAAGGCATTGCTCCTTCAATGATAATTTCAACAAGTAGCGAGCGGGAAAAGATTATATTCTGCGGAGTATACCTTCAATTCTACTGTAGATATTGTCTGTTCTGTTCGCCTTCTCCATCCATGCAGTTTTGGAGGAGGATTTACTATTATTGTGAGGGTCACTCGCCCCGCTGGCCACCAAACATTATTTTACAAAAAAAAAAAAGTTCCCTTGTTTCCCTTAACGTGAACATTTCTAACATTTGGAGAAATGTGTCCATATCTATATTTTCATAGCTTTCCCTAAAGTGAAGCACACAAGAACCATTTTTTACATTATAACAAAAAGCCACAACCATATCACATGATGCACAGAAAACTGTTGCTGGATCTTAATGGTGAACGTAACATACTAGACTGCATTCCCTTCAGATCTCAGTATTCGAAGCACCACAGCAGTTTTCCAGTAAGATAAGTTAGCCAAGGAGGTAAATCACGGCACTGTTAGGCAGGGCATGTAGTACGGTACGGTACGGTAATATTTTTCGTAATTCGTACCTCAGATAAATACAGTACCGTAATTCCGTTCCGTACCTGAATATTTGTATCGTACCGTACTAGTACGATTAATTTCCGTACCGTAATTTCGAACTATTTTTCGTACCCAAAAACATTTAACTTTCATAAACAAAATCAATAATTGACAAAATTGATAATCATTCTCCATTGTGATTGATATACACATACTTTTACAGGTACATACATACAACACATAGTAACTTCTACCCATTTATCTCTATATACTACATACATTTCATAGTTACCCGAGACTTACAAATCATTAACTATATATATATATATATATATATATATATATATATATATATATATATATATATATATATATATATATATATATATATACATATATATATATATATATATATATATATATATATATATATATATATATATATATATATATATATATATATATATTATATATATATATATATATATATTATATATTATATGCCTAAATTAGGGTGCATTTATTTTATGTATTGCATCGCCAAAGCCTGATGGCAGCTAATGAAGCCACACGGTGGTGTTAATCAATGAGGTCAAATCTCGCTCACTCTCATTCCCCTATCGGCCCATCTACCCACGCCACGCCCTCACTCAATCATTCACCTACCCGCCCATCCACCCACGCCCTCACTCTCTTACTCACTAACCCATCCACGCCCTCACTCATTTCTTCAACACCCCTCCAACCCACTCCCTCCCTCACTCACTCCTCGTACCCTCACTCACTCACTTATACACGAATCCACCCACACCTTCACTCATCCACCCACCCACGCCCTCACCTACTCACGCCCTCACTCACTCACTCTTCCATCACCAGTGACCATGAACGAGGTTGAAGTGAGGTGATTATATATATATATATATATATATATATATATTATATATATATATATAAAATATATATATATATATATATATATATATATATATAAGGTAGATAGGAACTAGACACATGGCCTGTTGAACTATTAATCATTATCCCCAGGAGTCCCAGGACCCCAGGTGCTGGATGGAAAATCCCTCCCTGGTAATGAGGTCACACGGTGGTGTTAATGGGGTCAACTCCGCTCATTGAGTCCCTGTCCCTGGTCCCTGAGCTGGGGTGAAGTCAAATGATTTTTACAGATAGATACCTATACATGAAGATAGATACAGTATGGATGGTACCCTACCATTCATACTGCTGGGTACGAAAATGGTTCGATATACGTACGGAATAAAAATCGAACTTTCGTACCGTACCGAACTTGAAGAAATATATCGAACTGTAATATCGAACCGTACTTTTAGCCCTTAAATTACCGTACCGTACCGTAATTTCGTACCGTACCGTAACGAACTACATGCCCTGCTGTTAGGTTGCATATTTTCTATTTGTGTAAGAATATCTTAATGGTAAATATTGTTATGTAGTCGTAATAACTGGTTGTATGACGGGAGAAAAGAGTCAGAAACCCTCATTCCCGGAAGGCAGCCGGTTAGTTGCGCCACCACTGACCGCCACAGGTGCTCCCAAGGATAGTTTATCCTTGGGTGCTACCAAGGGCGTTATCCTGCCCTCCCAAGGACTCATCTGCCTGACGCCTGAGGTGTTTCCGGTCTTTTGAAGTGTGGTTGTATATTGTATATGCCTCTTAGTTGTTGCTTTGACATCTTCAAATATATCTTGTGGATTACAGTTTCTTGAGAGGAGGTCAACGGCCACATGACAAAAGATAATACTGTTTTCCTGACTCACCGCCTTTTTGTCGTGCCCGCCTCCCGCCTCCCACCCAGGGGTATTACAACAGGGGATCTTGAAGGTAAATGTGCAGTGTAAAATGCCAGTCATGAAACCCATTACTCTCAGAATAATTTTTCAAGTAGGCAGCGTCAGTCAGCTGAAGGCCAAACACTCCTGTCTATCTTGCCTTCCATACTGTCAATGTTGTGCATTTTGATAGGTCAAGCAGTTATGTTATTGACTTATAGCAACCAATGTTTATCTCAAGCTAGCCCCCCCCCCCCCCCCACACACACACACATCTTAGGTGATCGTTTCAGGTGGAACATAGCAGGATTTGGCAATAATCCTTTTTGTTTTTAGAATGTTGTCCGGCCGAGGGGTGAAAGTTGTGCGGCGTTGGGGTAGGTTGTAGCGAAGGACTCGTGTCCCTAATGTGCGAAACCTGACACAAATAGCAGTAACCCATGTACAGTATTTAGAAAACTCTAAACACTATGATAATGGAACGAACAAACGGTAATAAAAATATCGCTATTCTTTTAGAATTGTCCTGCACGATCAAGTGGTCTTAACCAGTAATTTATTTGGCGGGTTGGGAGAGGCGCAGCCGCAGGTGGTGCCGGATGCTGAGTGAAAGCGAGTCAGCAGGTGGGACTGTCGACAGGCGACAAGCTATACGGAACACTCCTGGGAATGGGTGGCTACACAACTGTCAATAATATTACAGGTTTTGTTAATATGATTTCATTTTCAGGACTCGTGATAACCTCAGCAATAGAGGCCTGATTTAGAATATCTAGTAATTGATTAACATACAAAGCAGATGTTACAGGGATATGATTTACAAACTATCTAATAGCATTACAAACTGAACTTTTTTTTCAGCTTCACAACATTATTCGTTATAAAATCCCATCACTGAAGCAGCGGCGGAGGATATTCTGTCATGAATCATGTATACAGTAACTCAACAAGATAAAAATATTTTCTTTACAAGGTCGACAGTCCTCAGTGTTCGGTATTTCTAAAGCTACAACAGTCTCAGTGCACCTACGTACTTACTACATCCTCTCTTTGGAAATAAGCGTTATTGTGTTTGGCCTTTCACAGGTAACTTCCTGAGGAATACACCTCAACCTTGCCTGGTCATCATGATCATGGCCTGCCTGCCTTAGTGTTCCATTGTTTCGGGTGAAGTGTGGCCACAGATGCGCATTTCTTGTTTACATGTTGCAATGCACCTGATGAGGGCGACACCAGCGATGCCTCTCCCGGCTGTACTGGGTTCAAGGTTATGACTTATACCTCTCACCACATCTCCAGTGCCTAACGCACCACACACACACACACACACACACACACACACACACACACGCACACGCACACGCACACGCACACGCATACGCACACGCACACGCACACGCGTACGCACACGCACAACACACACACACACACACACACACACACACACACACACACACACACACACGCACACG